>JAJHSJ010000013.1:20767415-21257040 GCA_021015155.1 Magnolia officinalis | reverse complement strand
GTCTTAATTATGGCCAAGACCCTAATCCTAGCAATCAAACTCAAATAAAGCCAAATAACCTTCCTTAGGTAGCGAAATTTTAAAATCTACTGGCCTTCTCGTAATCAACGACCAATAAGTTAAGGGTAAAAAATCTCGAGTGAAAATTAAATTTTTACTTTTCATCACAACTCAATTATAACATCATTTTTTGAGCATTTCAAAATTTTGTTTTATTTTTTGTATGGTGTGTTCATTTATTTTCAAATAATAATCTAGAGCTAAAGATCTCCATCACCCTAAATCCCATGGCGTAGAAATCATGGCGTGGAAATCATACTCTTGGAATGTGTGGACGTAGACCATGCATAGTCATTCAAATCCAAACCATTCATCTTGATTTTATATGTCTAACCTATCTAGATTCCAAGATTTTAAGTAGTATTAATTCAATAAAATATTTTCATCCTCCCCCCACATCCCCTTTCTGTTATGCCCCACCGGTCTAATCCACACCTTCATTTCTTGCACTACCAAGCATAGTGATAATTATCGCTGATATTTTTAATATATCACATTATTTTCACCAAAAAATAAAATAAAATGATTTTTACAATAATATCATGAGATTTATTTTTCATGATTTTATCATGAAATTATCACAATTTAATGAAGAATTTATTTAAAAGTTAAAATGGTCCATTTATATCATATATTACAAAATTTGAAATTATTTATTGATTTATAATTAATATTTTTAAACATTTTTTTACTTTCAGCATGATTTTCCCAACAATATAATGAGAAAAAAAAAAAATAATAAGAAATCTCCCATGACATTCCCATGCTCAGAAATTGCCAGAAGGAAATTTGTCAGTGAGCCAGCAAGCATACATACCCACATAGTATAACACATGCATGTATGTGAGTTAGTAGATTTTCCATATGTTCTTATGGTCTGAATTACCTCTTTGATAGGTTTGAATTTTCTGCCAACCATACCATTTTAATGGTACATAGTACGACTGTCCTACAAAAATACAATGTTTGCAGGAAAACTAGTCCAGAAGACAAGTTAGCATACTTTTGGCTGTATCTAATCATTTTTTTTTTCACAGGACCTGCCAAATGTAGCACTGTTCGATCTGGACACGAATAATGAATGACCCAGATCAAACAGATGTCTGTTTGGCACGTGTGCCACACCTCAGCCTTACACTTTATTGCGGTGAAAAACTATGCATGCTGAAAAAATTACTGAGATGGGCGTTGAAGCGGCAATTAGGAACATATCCACTACTGCAGGACCACTGTTAGGCGGGCCCTACATGATCATCCGTTTAGATCTGGCCATACCTATGGTGGCACAATTTGTGAGATCCGTACCATTCATCAGGTAGGACCAGAGCAAATATGCCATGGCCCAAAAATAAGGCCCTGATCACTTATAAGTGAGCCACGTGGACGTGGATACAGAAATGGACGATTAAGGAAAATTTTGCCAAAATGCAACGTACATGTATTTGAATTTTCGGACCAGAGTAGGTTGTATGTTGACAGTTGACCCCACCCATCTGTACCACACTATCCACATTTTCATTTTCTTATTTATTTATTTATTTTCGAAATACCAAACTTGCCTTTTTGCATAGAAAGAAAAAGTAAAATTGAAGTCGATGGAGAACATAATAAAATACAAAGCATGTGATTTGTTGTACACGTGTAACACGTGCGAAAGCTTCCGCCTGGCTTTATTATTGGATTCGTACAAAAGCCAATGAGAAATATATACTCTTCCTTTCTTATCCTTGCAGTAAAAGGTTGACTCAATCAACCACATCTTAAGCAGCGCATTTTCTACGCAAGAAATTGGAAACGCATGGGAAGGAATAAGCCTCATTTTGTAGTTCGCGATACACCTGAAAATATAGTCATCAGTCCCAAAACCTACCGTTGATCATATAAGCGGTGTCTATTTTATAAATTTTTAACAGATGTAGTGGATTTTTATTCGGTATGAACGGTATAGATAATGAAGAGTGGATTACACCTAGTGTAGAGGACATGACAACCATACTCCAGCGGACCATCGAATTTCTATGTATTAATTAAAGTACGGTCAGAAGAAGACGACTTTTGCATTCCTAACAAAAGCATACCTAACGTAAATAACGTTACACTTCAACATCATCATTATTTTCTTTTCTTTTATTTTCGTCATCATCGCACGTGCCATGCATGTGCAAACGCAACACCTCGGCCAGACTAACTTTCCACGCCCACCACCGACCATTAGATCAGTGCCACGTGGTGGCGGCCATTATAAATACGTGATTGCAACGTCCATGAGTACACCTTCTGCCGGGAAAGAAGCACGTGACGCGTGGGCCTTGAGAGGAATACTAGTTTACTCGCTCGCGCGAGATAGACTGCATATTTGATGGCACACGTATGTGAGATCCAGGCCGTTCATCAGGTGTTAGAAATACCTAAGTCGTCAAAGAATGTCCAATGGTCCATATTCATCATACCTATGAGTCTAACTGATGAGTGGACAAGCGTGAAATTTCTTCCACAGCATGCTCAAAGTTTTTCCTACCATTTTAATGGACCAGATCTTCCACACGTATGACAAGGTGACACACGTGCCGCGGAGAACTATCTCTACCTCACACGAAGGACTAGCATTTCTTCTTCGAATGAAACAACACTGTATGCTGATGGAATTGCGGAATTATCCCATGAGTGAAAAAAAAAAAATAAAAAAAAAAAAAATAAAAAAAATAAAAATATATATTATATATATATATATATAGAGAGAGAGGAGAGAGAGAGAGAGAGAGAGAGAGAGAGAGAGAGGAGCCTCCGTTGGCTGCTTAGGTGGGCCCCACCTGATTTTGTTTGTACATGCCATTAAGGGCGATCAGGCCCGTCTAAGTTATTTTTCCGGTGGATATCTGATGTATGAAAAGCCGAGCAGCTACTTTGTATACTCGACCTTACTTGTTGTGATATACACCTTTTCGCACGTGTGGAATGAATGAATACGTGTGAGAGATTGGAGCCGTTCATTAGGCAATCCGTGATTGGTACATGGTCTCAAAAATCACGCTGATATGATCATCAAGTGGGCCACAGTTGTTCATTGAATTTGGACCATTGGTTGACTTCTCTTAACCGTTCACTTATTTTTGTACATTTTTTAGACCACCTGATGAACGTATCTCAAAACGGAGCTTACAGAGATAGCAAATGGACGGTGGGGATCCTACGATGGGCAGTTCCAACGGCTCCCACTCCTTATGTTACACTTGCGAATTTTAGATATATTATTATGGGATTTTTCAACTGGGGTGTCAATGTCATGCATCAGAATGTAAATAGCATCTAAAATGAGGCTGATGGTTTCATGATCTAGACCGTTGATATGATGGGCCCACTGAAAATGGGAGACCGGTAAAGAACGTACCCCAAATTAAAGTTTATAGTCCTTTAATCGAAGGCCTACAAATAAACGGTTTTGTGAGCAAAGGCCAAAGATCGGATGGCTGTGATCCCCCAATCTAAATAACCAAGATATTTTTTATGGTTTTCCATGGATTCACATGTTAACGTGGGCTCCACTTTGTGAGAAATGGATACATCATGACCAATGGTTTATAACCCTGATTAGACGTAGACCCGTTTCAATGAGCGGGTTGGTCCAAGGCCCGACGGGTCCCACCCATCTCATTTCAATTACTATGTGAAATGGTACTCTATCATACGGTAAAAGTGTTTTTTTTTTTTTGGTTTTCCTTTCTCGTCATGCATGTATGAGATCTTGACAGCTTATCTGGTGGGACCCACCACGGTTGCTGCATGATCCGAAAATCATAACAGTCTAGATTATTACCGAGTGATAGGATGACTTTCTGAAATTGAATACAGACCATCAGGTCGGATCTTCGGATCATGATTTGTTGAAGAAGTCATTGTTCATCTCCACCTAATTCTGCTGACTTCTTATATATTGAGAATTGCTCCACTGCATTTTAAGCTATCATGCTCCATACTTGCATCAGTTCAGTTGGACAATTCAAACAATCGATCTGAACTGTCCATTAAGTCTAAAACAGATTTGATGGGCTACAATCCATGGAGCCTAACAAACAGTTGTGTTGTCGATCGGAACTAGTTTGTAAAGATTTTCTTGACCGTCCATATTAATGGCCATTGATCAAATGGTTAATTTTTTGAGATTGGTGTGATATTTAAATGGTACCCACGAAATTTTCGCTGGACTCAAACGAACGGTGTAGATCAAGGGATTGAACTGTTGAAGTGTCCTAATCCAACTACGAAAACTTTTAGTGCTCTAGAGAGCACCGGATCATTTATCTTTTTAATGGTGGGAATTATTTTGTACTTAATTGGTAGGCAGAAACTCGCGAAATGTACACGTTTTGCTTTCATTAACTAAAATTAGAATAAACGAATCAGATTGGTTGAGTAATGCTAACCTCTCATCCTTGGAACCTTTTCATTTCTAGCCGTCAAGCAAATGTCCACAAATCTGATAATCAATTAACAAAATGATCATAATTTTTTTGTTCAAAACACATATGAAGTGGTAATCATAATTTGGACGGTTAATTTTAGTTAATTGTATGTCAGTTATGCAGTTTCTAAGTGAATGTGTATCATCCATCACACTCTACCAGAGTACCAAAGTTTTTCTCGTATAAATTTAAAAAATATAACCCTCTCGGCCTAACGTTTTTATTTTAATTTCATTTTTTGGTTTCATTTCTAATCTATCGCTCTCATGATTTTTGTCGCAACCTGGATCCTAAATTATCCGATCCTATCTAATTCAAACCCACCTGGATCTTAAAGTATTGATTTGGGCCCTGTAATTCCTAAAAATTCTCCACAACCAACAAAATTTCAAAGTCTGGCTGATCTAATCATCAGGTGGGCCACACCATTGGAAACAATAGACCACCACCCAAAAACTTTCAAATTCACGTGGTGGACCACCTAAATATTTGATTGATTTGATTTTTTGTGTACTCTATTTTCTCCGGGACGGTTGGATTTGACGCGCACACCTCACGGTGGGCCCCACATGCAGCTACTTGCATGGAGCAAGACAAATATGGTCAATATTTTTAAAAATCTCAATAATATTGTGATAAGTACATTAAACAATATTATCCTAACAATTATAAAATCTAAGCTGATGTTAAAATATTCCATTTTAAGAATTTGTTGTGTAAATATACTCTTAAATTTTAAATTTATTCAATACTTAATAATAAATATTTTAAAATATTTTTATTTTTGGTGAGATTTTTCTGATAATATTAACGAAAAAAACTTTAAAATTTAAAAATCTCCAAAGAAATTGCCGAAAATGAGATTTGTGGCTATACTTGCATGAAATTCTCTCTTACAACAGTTGCAGATAAACCAGACTCATGTGATGGTATGTGGGGCAAGTGGAGCAATAAATGGACAAAAATCTTTAAATAAAATCAACCTACTTTCTGTCCATTTGGTGGGGGCATTTTAAGGAGAAGGACGTTACCCATCCTTCAGGTTTGGCATACATGATCTACACATGTTCTCTCCATGTACGGTCACAATTCATGGGACCACTTGTAAGATGATCAGTACCGTACATTTAATTGTCTCTCACATGAGTGTCCCAGAAGCCAAATTTCACTTTTATGGAGTTGGGATTTTGTATGTTTCCCTTTGTAAGAGAGGAGAGGACATGGTTAAAATTCTCTGTTACTGGAATTGACCAGTTAGGTCTTGGGTTAAGTGGACTCGATCCAGTCAGGCCTAACCCGAATGAGTTAGGCAGAGTCATCTCCGTCATCTCTCCACAATAATAATAATAATAATAATAATAATAATAATAATAATAATAATAATAATAATAATAATAAAGGCCAATTCACCCTGTTATATCTAACCTGTCCAATTTTTGTGACATCTCAGAATAAGGCGTGAGCTAAAAAATTAAGTTAGATTCATAAATCAAATGGTCTGATTGTTGATATTAGACAAATTACTTTTCCAAGTTGTATAGAAGAAATGGTTAATATGAAAGTCTTTGTGCACTTAATAAGGAGTAGAAATGAGATTGATACTACGGAAGAAAGAATTTAAGTTGGATGATAATTGGTTAAATTAAAAGTATAGTTTATTGAAAAACTCATCAAATTATTTTTTTAATGAGTATAAGATTATTTAAATCCAACAAATGATAAATAAATTTTTTTTTAAAAAAAAAAAAAAAAAAAAAACATTGGTTATTGTGTATGGCTACTTAGGATGCAGATTAAGTGACCGGCTTCAGTGGGGCCCACTGTGATATATGTGTTTTACCTGTGCTATTCATCCATTTTAATAATTCATCTTAAGGCATGGGTCCAAAACCAATTCAAATCAAAGCCTTAAGGGCGTGTTTGGACGGGCGTCATACGCTGGAGTAGAGTGGAGTAGGTGGGATAGGGTTCTCGAATCCCATCCCGTCCTTCTGCAGGTCTGTTTGGACGGCACGGGTTTGAGGACGGATGGGAGGTGTCGCTGGATTCGGGAGAGGATCTGCTGGATTGCGAAATCCCGCCAAGTTGAAATCGCGCCTCTTCATTATCCCTTCTCGATCCCATCCCATGCACGTCTGCAGTCCAGCGTACGGACTGCGGGATGGGATTTCACAGGCTTCTGATTTGGTGGGAGAGATGCTGGGGGTAGGGTTTCGTTTTGGCACGAAATGGGGTTTATAACAACCACCATCAGGTCGCGATGACCGTCTTCATCGATCGACTGCCATCGCGAGCTAACGGTCTAGTCGGGTTGAGGTAGGTCTTCTTCCTCGCACACTGAGCATGAAACGCCCTTCTGTACTGTCCATAGGTCTTGCATGTTCCAGATATTGATGATTTTTGTAGCGTCCAAGAGGGCCATGAAGGGTTTTCATGTATCTGATGTAAACCTGTCATTACCGGCGAAACAGGCCCTCCTATATGGAGTTGGCCTGTCTAGCTGGCTGCGATGGCTTCTATTCCAGGTCTGATATACATATGCAGTTGGATTTCTTCTCCATAGGTCCAATTTGCCTATTTTTATTCCTATTGCTCTTATCTTTCTTACAAAAATCTGGAACATGGAGGTCACCGCATTGTCTCATTCTCTTCACTTTCTGTTAACTCGGATGAATGAAATGTTGTTGTAGAATGGTCGTGTGGGGTTTCTTCTATATCGATTCTCAAGTTTAGGCATTATGAATTCAGATTATAAAATGCCCTAGCAATAGCATAATCCATGGGGTTTTGGGTTCTTTGAATATATATGAGGAATTTGACTCCCTTTGATATTTCTTCAGTTTCGTAGATCTCAAATGATATATAATTTACAAAGTTATGTATTATTTGCCATAGATTGTTCATCTGAGAATCTCTTTTTACCAAATTGGAGGTGTTACATTCGTAGATCTCAGATGGATCTACTCTGGTTGGTTTTCATTAGAATTGATATATGAATTTCTTTTATGGATACGTATGTTAACCACTGTTTGATCAATGCTATCTTCATTTGCAGATCCCTGTTCATGCGTATCTTCTTTTAAATCAAATGAGATGAAATTTTTCTTCTCGTTGAATGTATGCCCAGAAATTTTCCTGTTTTTCACATTCACTTTAGACTGTGGATTTTCTCAGAATATTGTTGTATGTTTTGTCATCTATTATCAATTTTCCTGTTTTTTACACTTGTCTTTGTTTTCTGCTTTACTGTTTCTCAGAATGTGCGCCTATCGATGCTTACTTTCATATTGTGTGGAATTTCATTTAATATCGATTGATGACTCATCCAAATATGTTTGAATGTTTTGTCATTTGGGTTTTCTTCGAATTACATAAGGTGGAAATTTGTCTTCCTCTCTACAATTTTCTGATGAAATGTGTGGTTTCTGCTTCATGTATTGCTGTTAATTTCCTTGAAGAGTTACTGTGATTAAATCTCATGTGTCGAATAAACTTCGTATTCAATCTCATTTTGTTCTCCCTGTTACCAGTCAGTCCAAATGGATTTAGCGGTTTTGGTTTCCTTTGAATCAAGTTTTGAAATCTCATTTAAACTATGTATATGAATCTTCGGTTACCAGATCTATCTTCATTGGTAATCATCTGTGGATTCTGTTAAGTAAATTGTAGTGAACTCGTATGTTAGGCGGAATGTATTCTCAGTAAATTTTCAGATATTACATTACCACCCATCTACCATATGGCATGGAATGATGCTGGTATTTTCCACTTAAGGTAAATTTGTCAAGTAGCCTGTGTGTGCAAAGATTCTTACATATCTTGCTCTTCACATTCAGTTTGGATATGTAAATTGTTTCTTAGTTCATATACAGGAAAGACATATACTTACAGGAAGAATTGTTTTGATTTTTATTGTTTTTCCAACATATATGATAATTGTTGTCTTCTGTGGTTTCGATGGTTTCCTTTGGATTCAATCCAGATATATTCAGTTGGATATCTTCTTTAAGTAGGAAATATGCTTATTCTGTTTAACCTAAAGTCAGGTTCTTTTCGTCGAATTCTATTGGTTCCTTGCAGCCTGTTCTCATTGACTTGAAGTTCATTGGTGTCATCTCTTGGATTTGTCAAACATCTCTGGTATGGTACTATGGTTACTCTCATATATTGTGTTGTACTGTTTCTCAGAATGTGGGCAGATGGACTCTTTGCAAAATAGTCTGTGTAATTTCATTTACCATATGTGTGGGCAGATGGACTCTTTGTTAAGCATAGCTATGTTCCTGTTTGCACTTTCCCACCCTAGAAATCTTATGATATGGCATGATGTATATAAATTCATTTACTTACATCTGTCAAAAGGTGTCTTTGTGCAAAGATTATTTTGTATCCCGTTCTTCACATTCAGTTTCCCATTGGAAGCAGTTTCTTGGTTTATATATAGAGGAAGATTTGTTTTTTATTCAGATCTTTTACCATTGATTTCCCTGGTGTTGGAGACACATAGAGAAAGAGAGGATTGGAGTGAGAAAAAGGGAGATTTCCATTGTAGCTTTGTATATGGTGAGAAGCAAAAAAAAAAGGGCTCTTCACAGTGCATGTATAACTAGTTTGCATGTGGATGCACTCATAATATGTTATTAATCTTCAATTCTCTTGTAAAACCAATGTTTGGCTTTCAGTCATTTGTTAGTGTTGTTTCTTTACTTTTCCAAGTATCCGATGGAAACTATGAAAGAAACTTTCAAGTATTAAATGATATTATGATTCTACATTTTCCTTCATGACTGTATGTAGTTCATTTTTAGGATGTGGGGTAACTGAGGATTATTTTTTGTTATGGACTTATTGAGTCCACAACTATGAAAGCAACTTTCTCAAAATGTGCATCGCCATAAGGACACAAAATTTTCAAGCATGTGGATGCACTCATAATATGTTATTAATCTTCAGTTATCTTGTAAAACCAATGTTTGGCTTTCAGTCATTTGTTAGTGCTGTTTCTTTACTTTTCCAAGTATCCAATGGAAACTATGAAAGCAACTTTCAAGTATTATATGATATTATGATTCTACATTTTCCTTCATGACTGTATGTAGTTCATTTTAGGATGTGGGGTAACTGAGGATTATTTTTTGTTGTGGACTTATTAAGTCCAGGTGCACCATAATGCGAACAATGTCATAATGTGCCCACTTCAGAGAGATGGGATCCATTATTTTTCTGTTCCATAATCAATCTCAATGTAAGTGGAAATGTTTTAAAAATCTACCAGATTGGAAGAGTTCATCCCTTAGATCAGTGGATTAAAAATATATGATTAAGAAAAATACAACAATGTCCTAGAAAGAAAAAAAAGAAGGGAAAAAAAAAAAAGCACCAAAACTTAGATGGCTAGAATCTTTATTTCTGCAAGATCTGTAGGTCAATGCCATTCCACAATGGGGCCATCAGATGATTGGTTTGGATTAATGAGCCACGTACCCATGGCTACGGGTTGGGGGCATGAGGATGCTATTATTTTTCATTTTGCTTTTTTGCTTCTTTTTTTTTTTTTTTTAATGTTGAATACTTTTATTGAATGGAAATTCAAAATTATAATAGATATACAAAAAAAAAAAGGAAAAAAAAAAAAAAGAAAAAAAAAAGATGAAGTTGCAAATTGTGAAATGATCTGGTAGTTCATATTGCACACTCCATTCAATTTTCAAGCCAATGACATATATGCGAACAACGTCTAATTTACATTCAATTGTGTATGATGGGACTTGCTTATTATGGTCATTTGTTATTTTATCTGAAGGAATATTTCCATTACATTTTGTTCCATTTTACAGGAAACAGTGTTGAGCACATCATTCTTGTTCATTACAGAGACATTTAAGAGCTAAGTTTCTACTCTTCTTTTCATATGGGAAAACAGAAATTTCCTTTATTGTTTAGATGACGACAAGATCTCTGTGAAATGTACTTGATTCGCAATCTAGGAATAGCGATGAATACTTCCATTTCCACAACTGGTTGATATCATTCCAGAATATGCATGTCAGTGTGGATCTACCATATCACTGTTTCTACCAATCAGATGATGTGTTGCTTCCAGGACATCTGATGTGTTACTGCCAATCAGATGATGTTTATGCAAATCACTGTTTCCACTATTTTCCTATGGTGTGGTTCACTTTAGCTTTGGATATGCTTAAATTTTGGAGTTGATACATGAAATTTTCTTTAAAAATGTATGGACAATGTGGATAAACTACATACATTCACTGTGGGCCTAACAGAGTTTAATTGGTATGATAAAAGTGCATTGAGTGACTACACAGTCCAATTTCTTGCCATACAGCTGTATCCGGGGCCGTGTGGGTTCACATGGATGTATGTAGAAAATCCACCATGTTCATCTGTTTTGAAAGACTATTAATTAAATTCATGCAAGATTCTTATCCATTTACCTTCTTGTGCTTCAATTTTTGATAAACAGCTGGATATTATGATCTAGGAGTAAAGATTAAAATGCACAACTCAAATAAAGATCGATAATCATTTGGTTAAAATTTTACTATAATTGGATGTGTACAAATAAGTTTTTGAGAAGGGTCCACGGTATGCGCGTGTGCCCCTTTAAATTTTTTGGACAATTTCTATGTTATATGATGGAATTATGAGATTCTGATCCATTTACTTTCTTGCGCTTCAATTCATTTTGGTCTCATATAACTAACACTATCAGATTAAACTTTATGCCATATATCAATTTATTTTAACGCTCTGCCTCCTGCTCTTGCAACATAGAATGGAATGAATCTGGATTTTCATGTTTCTGCCATATATCTTATTTATTTTAACCCTCAAACAATTTTCTTTTCGTTATGTCTGGATTTTCAATTGAAATCTTCAGCTTCAGAATTTCTTGAAGAGATTCAAATTTGATTGCTGATCTTGAAAAAAATCATGGTATCTGAAATTTTTAATTTCATTGCTAAGACTGAAAAAATCATGGTAAATGACATTTTTAACATATAATCATAGTTGAACTTATCCCACCATTTAAATTATTCATATTTTTGTCGAAGAGGAGATGAAAGGACTTCAGATGTTCCAAAAACCTTCCCATGCAAGAAAACTCCACTTATAACCAGAGTCAAATTGAAGGAACGATTGACTGTTTAAATTGATGATAATTTCTAAGCTTGTAGAGTTGGTTTATTCCCCATTTCATGGGAAAAATACTATGACATACTGTCAATTTGAGTATACGAACTTGGTAGTGTTGGTTATCAATTGGCGATGGAGAGTGATGATTCCGAAGAAGATACAGATAGCGTCATAGTTGTTCGGGCGATGATGGCTTGTGTGGCAGTTGTCGGGGAATATTGTCGTGAATACATGTTCAAACAACCTGCTCGTCATGAAGATGATGAGTGAGCCAGGTTCACCAACTCTATCATTAGGGTCACTAACCGGGATTGTGTCACGTAACTTAGGATGAATCGAGAGACATTCTTCGAACTATGTACCCAGCTACGCGAGAAGACAATGCTGCGTGATACTCGACGTGTGAGTCTTGAAGAACAGTTAGTTATTTTCCTACACACATTGGGGCACAATGTTCGGAATCACGTCATTGGTCATAGATTCATTCGATCGGGTGAAACAGTGAGTCGTCACTTTTACCGTGTACTAGATGCAATTGTATCTCTGTACCCCATTTTCGTTAAACAGGCTGAACCAACGACTCCCTCTGAGATTCAGACAAACACAAATTGGGCTGCTTACTTTCAGGTATTAATTATGGTGGGCCGGATTTCTATATACCTATTTTTTACTTCCCTTCATTCATACCCTTATCCAATGCATATAGGATTGCGTTGGGGCAATTGATGGTACACACATTCCAGCTCATGTGCCTACCGGTGACCATGCGAGCTTCCACAATCGGAAGGGGGTCCTCTCCCAAAACCTATTGGTGGCATGTTTATTTGATATGAATTTCATATACATATTAGCCGGTTGGGAGGGTTCTGCTTCGAATGCGAGGGTCTTACACAACGCATTGAGTCGATCAAATAATCCCTTGGTTGTCCCACATGGTATTGGTTATCTTTTAAGAGATTGTCAATCTATTTCATCTACTCAAATTATTTAATTGTTCACTCAATGGGACTTTGATTCAAATGTGTTGAAAAATATTATGTTGTCGATGCTAGATATGCACATTCACCCAGTTTTCTGGCTCCATACCGGAGCATTCGATACCACTTACAGGAGTATCGAACCGGGAGAGCACCTGCCAACATGAAGGAGTTGTTTAATTACCAACACGCACAATTGTAAAATGCAATTGAGCATTGTTTTGGTGTTATGAAAGGCATATTCCCCATCTTGAAGACTGTCATGTAGTATAAATTCCACACACAGGTCCAAATTGTAATAGCCTGCTGTGTCTTACACAATTTCATACATACCGGACCAGAATCTCAAGAAGAGATGAAATATGCTGGAATATTTGTTGTTAATAGGGAGAGTAACCCAACGCCCACGAGGTATTAACGAACGACAAGCGACAATGATTACTACGAGCATCTCAACGTGAAAAGGATGCTCGGATTTGCGTGCGCAATGGTATTGCAACCAAAATGTGGGCGGATGCACAACAAAATAGTAGGAGTAGATAATTGCTCATTATATGTTACAAATTCCATGACTTACTGTTTTTTACTTCACAAAATGTTACGTATCTGACAATGGAATTGTAATCTTCCAACTTCTGACTAGATAGATTCATCATATGGAGATACCAGATGATGATTTTGATAATCGTTCTTTTGAAATAGATGTCATTCTTATGATTATGGTTGACATTTGTAAATCATCATATGTACTTGATATTCAGGTGGTATGGCAGACCGGATGTCTAATGATCCATCGACACCAACACATTCACCGGTCAAGACATCAGTGGTGCCCACACGATCTTCCCCACGCATGAAGATGGTGAAATCCCTGACCGAGCCTGCGTCCCAAGTCCCAAAAATAAAATGGAATCCTGATATGAATCAGGTGATGATCGACATATTTTTGGAATAAGTAGCATTGGGACGCAAGGGTGATAATGGTTTCAAACGTGAGGCGTACCAAATTGCCGCCGAAGCCGTGACAAAGCATACCAATATAGTCCTCAAGTAGCAGAATGTGTCGAACCGACTAAGGTATTACAAGAGGGAGTACACTGCAGTGAAGGATATGTTGGCGGCTAGCGGGTTTAGATGGGACAGTGAGCGGATAGTGGTGACGGCTCCTGATGAAGTCAGGGAGGAATATCTTAAGGTATGATTTTTGAAATATAAAGTGGAGATATTCGCATCAGTATCTACCTTTTACTGTAGTTACAAATGCTCATTATATGGCTGCAGTCTCACCCGCGTGCGGAAAGACTCCGCGGGAAACAGATTGAGAGAATGGACGATCATGCAGTTATCGTCAGTTCGGACCAGGCAACGGGATCGATGTTATGTCCAAGGCAGTAGGAGTATAGCCACATCAGCATCATCTGAAAGTGCCCTGGTTTGTCAAGTTACGTGAGTGTTGAGTCAGATTGTCTACAGAGCCTGAAAAGAAGATCAATTCAAGCATCTGCCTCAATCAAATGTGTGCAAGCTCGTCATAGGTAAATTTAAAGCCTCACATCCCATGTTCCAAAACACCATGTGAATAAAACCCTTAAAAATAAGTTAGAAAATCATAGGGTTTTATGGTGAGAAAACTTTTTTAAAACAAAAAAATCTCTAAGTTTTTCTTGCCTTGTCGATTTTATGGAAACACCCTCGATATGATCGACCTGCACTGTCGAGTCCTCGATGCCTCATCGATACCATCGAAAAGAGGACCAAATATGTCCAGCAATCTCACAATATATCTGGACGAATTATCGATGTATCGATACACCTATCGATATCATCAACACTCAAATCTCAAGCTCATCGAAAGTGACTCGATATTATCAACAGACAGATTTTCGGCGCCCCTGTTCTTAAAAGAAAATCTCAAATTCCTTTGATATATCGATACTCTCCAGATATGATCTTAAATCAAATATCAATAAATCGGAAGACCATCGATGATATTGATCGTGGGGGCGCATTTCTTCCAACAGACATTTCAGGTTGTTTTTAACTTTGATCGGGGGCCATTCGAGGAAATCGATATTCATATGTTGATGATATCGAGGCCGAGTCGATTGCATCGAAACTGGACGCAAACTGTCCAGCGAGCTTACTGGTAAATCTATAGGATTTATCGATGCATCGACACTACCTTCGATGTCATTGATATACAAATTCCGATGACATCGGCTGACCCTCGATCACTTCTTAAAAACCTGAAATATTTCTAATCAAGTCTCTCTCATTTTTCAAGTGTCAATGGATCGATCCTATTATCGATAGAATCAGAGTTCGAAATCCGATGACATCGAAAAATTGTTTCGATTCATCGACCAACTGACTAAAGGTTTCAAAAGCGTATGACTTTGAGTTTGAGTCATCGAGCAGACCATCGATGCTATCGAGAGTATACGCTCGATGATATCGAACTCAGTCATAAATGTGACCGTTTTATATTCATTGGAACCTTTTGCCTATATATAGAGGACTTGTCTATTGTTGCTGGGAGAGAAAGTAGAGAGAGCTTTTGTGTGTTTAACCTTAGATCATATACCCAAAGCCCTTTCTCTCAGGGAAGTTCATCCTCCAATCCACCCTTACCATTGATATTCAATAGAGTGGATTGGGGAATGAACTTCCGCATTCAAGGATCCTCCAACTACCATCTTAATGACAAATCATTAAGCTGGGATGCCTTGAATGCCTAGATGATTGGAACTACTCTATCTTCCTTATAAAAAAACCTTTAGAGAGTAGGATTCCATCATAACCTTGACCCAACCTGTCACCATATATCGGTACATCTTTTGTGTTGCGGATCAAGGGAGCAGAAGACTCTTCGTCGACAAGGAGGAGATCTTCGGCATTGTGCTTATCGGGTCTCATCAACTTATTTGTAAGTATCTAGAATCCAAGAGGACACTTGTGATCATTCATTTGTAGAATTGGGTCTTAGTTCTCACCCTTTGAAGTCTTCAAGGAGGCCTCCTACGGGAGTGTACGTGGTGGGTGCGTTGTGTGGACCCTTGCTCTTTGGAGAGCATAAACATCTGGTTGAAGGTGAACCAGCAAAGCCTTAGGTTTGATGTCAACCGCTGTGAAACCTCGGGTTTGAGGTGAACCATGTAGAAACCTCCAGTAGGGTCTTATGGAAGATCCTTAGCCAGTGTGCTTAAAAGTGGGTGCGTTGTGTTGACCCTTGCTCGTGAGGGCATAAACAGTCAGCCTCAGTGTAGGTTGTAAAGGTTGAAGGTGAACCTGATTTAAAACCTTAGGTTTGAGGTGAACCGCTGTGAAACCTCCTTGGTGAAATCCGGCACACTCAAGGGTTGAGTGCGTCTGCCGGGAGTGGAGTAGACTAATCGTCGAACCACTATAAAAATGATTGTGTTTGAGATTGCTATTTCTCTGATTGTGTGATTTACTTTAACATTTGCATATCTGAGTACCTGAGATTACACCTCACACACTTACACAGTCATATCCATCATAAACTAGATTGCATATTGTTTACTTCTTAAATAGTTGATGATTAGATCCTCTACCGGGCTTGGAAGCCAGTAGAGTTAAGTTTGAGTAATCCTAATATGTGTCTGTTGTTAGGATTAGTGTAATAGGATCTTAAACAAATCATAAAAACTTTTAAAAATCCTATTCACCCCTCTCTAGGACATATTGGCATATCCCGACTTTAACTAAAGCAATCTTCACCGCAATTTCATCATCTTCTCGTCTTCAACGAGAACTCAATGATGCATGGAGAGAGCTGGATGATGATATCAACGATATAATTGACCTGTCAGATGATTTTCTCACAGACTCCACAGGGACCATCCCATTTTCGCCAAACAGTCCTTCGATGGGACAACGCGGCTCACGTAGCACTCTCACTCATACAGCTGATTCCAATGCTACTCAAAGTGGGAGCGCAGGAAGGAAACGATCGCGCCCTCCTCGTCCCTGTTAAGTACTAGGGGCCTCTCTGCAGATCATTGCCAATTCAATGCTGAAATTTGGCCTGAGCAAGTCGGTGAATCGCACTTCCAAAGTACTTAATGTACTATAAAAGGTCCAAGGCCTGACCAACTCAGAGTTTTTTTAGGTTGGTCAGCTCTTGAGTAAGGACAAGGGGCTGATATCGTTCTTTGTGAGTCTGCGACTTAAGCGCCGCATTGACTGGTTGAAGAAAACACTTCATAACTACTTTGATGATTGAGGTCTCGGATCCATCTGAGGATTTAATATCTTTGGTTATCTTTTCTTGCTTGTTAGTTGTTGGTATGTAATAACTTTGATTTACTTGATTTTTGAGATTTTTTTATTTTAGATTTATTTTTTTAGACTGACAAATATGGTGGTATATACGTAGTATATTAAAATATGACTTATGTGATGGCGACAACTTTTGTGTAATTAACATCTTTTATATGGTTTCACATGCATGCATTGGTAAGTTTATTTTCTTAAGACAGATAAGACCATACAATTCGCTTGCTTGGAAGGGTACGTACTTACAACTGAATTTTGTTTTCATTTAGTAAGTCTATTTGTACTTTACGATGCTACTCGATAGGACTGTACTGCATGTAAACTTCGTTCACAAATTTCTATTCCAAGACACGAATCTCTTGCCAATTACATCCATTTCATTGCAGAAAGGAAATGAAAAGTATTATTGTAACATCCCGGATTTTCACTGTTTTGGATTTCCAAAAATCCTTGAATTTTTTTTTAATTAACTTATATTATCACATACTGACCATTAGCACTCAACGTTAGCTTATACACGAGTTAATTAATCAAAGATTAACCCAATTTAATAGACCAGACAGGCCGTGATAGGGCCTAGTGCGGGCCGCTAAGCCAGATGGCTGTTTACACTTAAAGACGGGCCGTGCGGGCCTTACAGCGACCGAGAATGGTCAGAAAAATCCAAAACTTGGGGAGGCCTTTGGCCTCACTGGGCTTGTGGTCCAACGCGGACCGCGAACCCAGTGGACACCCAGAAGTGCCATCTGGCACTAGCCGAATGCGCCCCGCCAATGCTAGCATTGGAATCTGGCACTTGGAAATAGAATTGAGACTCTGCATATTCCATCCGTCGGATTTCTTTCAAATTTACGGTGACGATTTAATATATTTTTCTACACCCGTCCACTAGATCTGGGACCTGATCGTGGAACGGTGACCGTCGATCGCAAATCGGACCCGTACCACCAAACCCCACATCCGATCGTTCTCAAATTTTGTGTGGCCCTTCATCGGGCCATGGCGCACCTACCCTACAAGTTTCATAGCCAGAGGGCCGCCAGAACTGCTCCAATCACCAGATCGGCCCCCACATGGCCATTTAAGGGTCGGAAACGCCTTCTTAGATCATATATCCGATCATCTGTTCGTCCTCAATTTTTGCATGGACCCTAGTCGGGCCATAAGGCACCTACACGCCGAATTTGGTGGCCAGAGGGGTGGTAGGGCCACCCCAACACTAATAGGAGCCTCAAAAGGCTATTTTGAAAAAACTTGGAAACATGGGGCCAAGAGGCCCAACTCTAGGGAAATAAGCCCTAGCCCCCTTTCATAAACCCCTTTCACTCTCTCAACAACAACCCTCTCTCCCTCCTAACTCTCCCTTCAACTCCCAACAACCCATCCTCTTCTCCTTAATTTCCTTCAAATCTCCAACAACCAATCTCTCCCTCATAACCCTCACCACCTTACAACAACAAAGCTCTCCTTTTCGTGGCTTCCACCTTTCTCCCACGACCAAGGAGAGTGAAGAAAGAAGAAAGAGAAGGCAAAGAAGTGCTTGTGTGGACTCTAGATTGAGTTGGGGCTCAAGGGAACCGAACCTTGTGACCCCCTATCCTTCACTTCAAGAGAAGTCCCATACCACCACCGCAACAATCGATCCGTTAATCACCTAGGTAAGATCTTTCATCCTCTTCTCTTGAAACCTATGTATTGTGTGGGGTTTGGCATGGATTCTCACATGCAATAGCTTATTCTAGGGATTCCGTCCGAACCACCCCAAATCACTCTCTTAGGACGTTCTCAAGTCCTCAACGAACTCGAAGGTGCGGACTATTGCTCTTAGGTGGCCTAGCACCAATTTTAATATATATTTAATGATTTTGGTTGCTTGGATGCTAGGTTAGGAGTATCTAGAGGAACACGAGGAGAGATGATAGTCCCATCAGTTGGACTATGCTAGGGCTAGACCAGTGGGTTTGGGCGGGTGTGTTCGGGTGGCTGTAGTTTGACTACATGGGTCTCTTGTGCCCAATGTCACTCGTCTCACGCTCGCTTGACTCGTGTGGTCTAGCCTACTACCTGATCAACCCTGTTTGTTAACCCTGTTCGCTCACATATGTATGGAACCTAAAACACCTTATAATCATTGTGGCCCATTGATAACTAGATTACAATTGGTCCACAGTCTCGTGAGCCGGGCACGGTGGAATGGGACACTGTGTCCGAGCTGTCGGCCTACGCTGGGGTACCGCGCCTCCCCGTAATGACCGCGAGTGATCCCTTCCTTTCGGCACTCCTCATGTGCTTGAATTCGGGGATGAGGAACCAGACGGGATCACGGACCGCGAGGTCTCGGCCTCACACGTTGATGGGGTCTTGACCTCGCAACCAGCTTAGGGCATTGATACGTAGGGTGAATCAGAATCCCCAACCTGCTGGATGAATGGACTTAACTAATAACTCGGCTAATACGATCGCATTGCACGCATTAGTTAGGGTGGCGACGCGAAAGTCGAAGTCGCTCTGAGGGAGTGTTGTCATATGCGATCGTTAGATGGAGTCGTTTGAGGGAGTGTTGTGGCGAGGGCATGCATCATATCATCCCGCATGCATGCATTTTAAATAAGAGTTATTAGGTGTTGATGATTGTCTGTTTTTCATTAAGTTCATATTACAATTGATGCTTGTTGTAACTTGAGACCAATAGTTCACACTGAGTTGATCACTCACTCCCACTCTAGGACGGTGTTTTAAAACACCAACCAGACCCATTCATAGATGCAGGTGACTCAAGGCATGAGGAGTCTGGCGAGGCGAGCTTGGACGAGGAGGACAGACTCTCCTACTTGTAGCTGATGGGCGGCTCTCCATCGGCTTGATTGGGCTAGATTTGGATTTGCTGAGCCCGCTTTATTCTTTTTGGACATAGCCTTCTTTTGTTGTTCTGTTGGGCAACGCCTTGGGCGACCCTTTATTATTTTTGGACCTGTATATATGTGAGATATCCTTCATTTCAGTAGACTGGTGTAATTGTGCTTCGTGCCTCAGGTAATTCCAAATTGCGCAGTTAAATTTGATTAATCCTAAGAACCATAAATGCATGATAAGTGACACTCGGGAACTCGGGAGTCAAGTCTATACACGAACCCTGATTTTCCGGGGCGTTACAATTACGTTGTCTTGGTGGGACGTAGGCCTGGAATATACATGTGTTGGGATGACGCTTGGTTGAAGGTGGAGGGCTTCAGTGGAGCGAGACACCGCACATTCAAGAATTGGAAAGAGGCAGTTGCATGCTGGGACGGTCACTTCAGTAAGGCATGTACACCGTCAACACCTTGCACGGAATCTCATGCGGTTCAGGTTGCCGTATTTTCTGATGAGTTGGACATCCGCCATTCTTCGTCTTCGTCCATCCGACAGACGATACAGACGACACAGGCGACGCAAGCCATGGTTTCTAGGGCCGTGTCGACTGATGATCTTCCCTCATCAGACAGAGAGATATTTTGCTCTCTTCTAGTTGGTGTCGGTGTTCTTCTTCTTGCCATCATTGTTATTTTTAAATTCTAACCCAACACGTATGACTGTATATCTTTATATGTCACTTGTTTCTTTTCCTCTCTTTTTCCCGCCTAACTTATGCCTGACATTGTCTTTTGTTTCTCATGTTTTCATATATCTTTTTTTTCGACTGCCATATATTTTTTGGGATCTATCTGTATCACACCACTGTCACATAATGTGGTCCATGCGGATTCGTGGACATGTTACATGGTGATAGTGATATTGATTGAATAAACTAGATATTAACGGCGTTGATGAGACATACATCAGTAGGCCCCACACAATTTTATGACCCGAACAATCTATGGGCATGTCCAAAAATCATGTGGACCACATTACAGGAAATAGTGTTGAGTGAGGGTCGACCTTTAAAAACACTTGTGGGGTCCACATGCAGTTAATATTCTTTAATATCTGTGTTTTATATCTCCATCTGGGCCTGTATGGCCTAATGAACAGATTTGATGTGAAATTATTTGGTAAAATAATGGGGATTACGGCTATATCTTAATGTGGTGTGGTCCACCTGAGATAAATTGCGCCTCTAATTTTTGGGACAACGGTGTAAGATAATATGTCAAAATGGATGAAGTGCATGGATGAAACATTTACATCATGATGTGGCGCAGAGATCACAGACAACTAGCCACGGAGTTGTCTGCAGGGGATGTATGCAATCCGTCCATTGGCGCGAAACGGTTATAACCGTCCCTTTCTAAGTAACGTTGGCACAAGTATATCAATCCCATGGATGGCATGTAATCCCATGCCCGGCCAAACACTATCTGTCCATGCATTCCCAAGAGCCGTCTGCCCATCCAAACATGCCAGTAGATGGGCCGTTGGATATAGCAATCCAGTGGGATTGCATGTAATCCACTGACGCGCGCACTCATTTATGACATTAAAAGCCATGCAATCCACCCTAATACAACCCACTCCCACTTAATCCGCACGTCCAAACACGCCTAAGAGGGCCGTGCTACATAAACAGTAAAGATTGAGCGGCTACCATTGACAACTTATTAACTGTAACAGAAGTTTTTTTATGAAGCTAGGGCCGTACTACATAAACAGTAAAGATTGAGCGCCTACCATTGGAAACTTCTTAACTGTAACAGAAGTTTTTTATGAAGCTAAAATTTATTTTCACCCTTCATCGGGGCATGGCTCACTAAAGCACTGAATATGCTTCCTTCTTGGGCTCATGACTTAACATGGTCTGTTAAAATGGATGGACGGCGTGGATAAAACATACACATCACATTGGGTAGGCAATCCGAGTCTGACTGCAAGGGTAGCAGCAGGGGTCACGTGACCTGCGCTACCCTACAACTACTATTACTGGCGTAACCTGTCCTCTCCTTACCTAAAGAGGCCAGAGCAACCTTTCCTATCCACACGTCATGTGGGCCATCATATGAGTCATCATATAGGCCAAAGTCCATAATCACTTGGTCAATGCATGTCATCATATGGGCCAACATCCATCATCAATTGGCTACCCTCCATCATATGTATTTACGCAATCATCCATCATACGTGGACCATGTACGTACCGTTCATTAAAGTGGGTTGCCATGTACGTTCCGTTCATTAAGTGGGCTGCACTCTCTATCATCAAGCGGCTCATTGACCAGTGCTCCCAGATGGTCCGCATGGACACGGATTAGCTACTATCAGGTTGAGTAGCGAGACTCGCTACAGAAGTGACGTCATCTAGTTCTTTGGGCCCACCACGTTAAATGTTTTATATCCACACCGTCCATTTATATGGAAAGATCATTTTAAGGCGTGAGCCAAAGACTGAGTCAGATCCAAAGCTCCAGTGGACCTCACCCCAGAAAACAGTAGAGAGAGTGACGCCCACTATTAAAAATTTCAAAGGTCTACAGAAGTTTCCGATCCAAGCTAATATTTGTGCTGTCCCTGTCCCTTCTTTCATGTCCGTGTTAACTTTTGCACAGATTCATTACCAAGGTTTCAACGGTAGGCAATGGAGCCTGGCTGAGTACTTTCAATGGAAATTTATCGTACTAGCCTTGATGTATGGTCAAATTCTCTGAAGAGATTCAACCTTTCAAATATTCCGTATGTAGCCTTCCAACATGCCTTTGAAAATTACTCTAATCAAAATGCCCTTGTCCTTGTTTCATTAGTTGTACTGTTTTTTAGGAAATAAGAACTTACATCATATTTAATGCCAAGAAAGTGATGTGTACGGAACCCTTTTTTATGCATGGGTAATCACCAAACTCGTGGGGCCTGCATTGATATATGTGTATAATCCATGCCACCCATCCTTTTTGCTGTGTCTTTTCAGGGCTAGGGCCCAAATATCAGCCTGATCCAAAGCTCGTCTGGGTCACATAATAGAAAATAATGGTGACAATGACACCCACTGTTGAAACTTTCCAGGCTCACTGTGTTGTTTGTTAGAAGTGGAAGTCAGGACTTTTTAGGCCCACAACGAGCTGACAAACAAGGTGGATGGAATGGATCACCCCATTGTAGGCCTTAGGATATTGTACCAATGACTATCCTTTCATTTGGTAGTAAAGGAAGTGAACATGTAACAACTGCGACCCATATAACATGAGAACTACGACCCATATAACATGATAACTACGATCCATGACAACCACGACCCATATAACCTGCATTTCTTGCTCCTGCAGTCTATCAATAACCATCTCATATTCGAAAAATGTCAGGCTAGCTTTGATACGGATGGACACGTTACATTTCTAACTTTATACGGTATAACTTCATGAGGATAAGATCCACACCGTCTGTTAGATGCCCTACCTTATATTTAGATAGAGACCCAAAGATGAGAATGATTTAACGGTCAGGCGGGCTACTCCATGGGAAACATTGACCCATATACTATGACAATCACGACCCATATAACATGATAACTACGACCCATGACAACCACGACCCATATAACATGACAACCGCGACCCATGACACGTACGACCCACGGAGTTTCATATTATGGACGGTAAGGATCTTATGTATGTTTATCCCATGTAGTCACCAAGTTAGTGCAAGTCACGTCATAGTCGTGCAAACGATATCTGTATCGTAGCATAGGTCGCATCAGGTGGTTGTAATGCTGTAACGCCATGAAAATCGGGGTTCGAGTAGAAACCCAACTCCCGAGTTTCAACACATCACTTATGCAACATATTTAATGATGATTGTATGTTGTCTGTATTAGTACATAAAACATGAATGAGATTAAGCCAAATCAACAAAACATAATCCAGAGACAATTGTAATACGCAAGCGGAAGACTGAAACGAATATGTATAACTTTATAAACCAATATAGGTCCCCAAAGTATGTATGCGTTGCCAGGTCAATAATTACAAGTATTGTTTCAAAATACAAAATGTCAAAAAAAGGTGATAGTCCACTACAAGTATAACCCTGAAGCTCTGTCGATCAGAACGGTCTATATAAACCCTTCTGAATACTGCATATATGAGAATGCATCCTCATCGTCTATGAAGTCTGCCTCTGCCTCATCAGTCGGTCTCCATCTGCAACTAAGACAGAGTCTGGTTGGTGTTTAAAACACCGTCCCAAAACGTGGGAGTGAGTGATCAACTCAGTGGAACAATAAAGCAAAGGTTAACATGTTATCAATTCAGTAAAGCAGTAATGATAAAACAATATAATTAAACATCCCTAAGTACTCTGATTAATGCAGGAATGGTATGTATAAATGATGCATGCCCTTGCTTGCACTCCCTCTGCGATCTTCATCTAACGGTCGCGCATGTCAGTCACTTCCTTAGTGCTCCCTACTCAACGCCAAACGACACATGCAGTGCGGTGCATGAGCGTGATTACCAAGTTCTTATTAGTCCTTTTCATACAGTAGGATTGGGAAACTAAGGTAGCTCTCTTATATCATTTCCTAAACAATGATCCATTCTAGGGTCGTCAGTTCTAGCAAATCTCATACAATGTTGCGATTCTAGGTCACTGCAAAGGGCTCGTCACCACGATGCAGTGTAGGCCTAGTTATACTCTAGTTGCTACGGAAAGGCTTGTCGCCTCTCCGCAGGCTCAGAGTATACTCGAGGTCACTACAAAGGACTGTCACCTTATCAGTATAGGCCGACAGCTCACATACAGTGTCCCATACCACCGTATTCGGCTCACGTGGCTGCGTTGCTCACTGGACACTACGGGAGGCTCGTCGTCCCAGCGTAGGCCGACAACTCGACCACGATGTCCCGTACCACCATGCCCAGCTCATGAGTCTTAGCGGATCGAGGTACCAAGGTTAACGGGGTTTCCACTGGTGAGTTTGGTACCATAGGTTCAAGTAGTAACGTCTAAACATGGTGAACATACATCGGACCAATCGGGTTACTTGACGAGCTCGACTAGCACGAGCCACGTCGAGCTGATTGACATGAAGTGCGTGAGCACTCCGCGTGGCCTAACCACTGTCAACAACCGAAGTACGGCTCGGATTTGTCAGGCACGTCCCATGTAGCGAAATAAGATTAACCACCTATTCAGGATCTGTTACCTATTGCCTGGACTATATAATAGCCCCAACCACATTCAATTTCATCAAATGATCATATGAAGTAATCAAAGCAGTAATGAATAAATAATTCAGATCCTAAAATCATTTGAGCATATTATGGAATACAACTTAAACACGAATTTACACGTATGCATTCCATAAATAAAACAGACACTATAATATACGGTACATGGAGGAAATCATACACATAGGTAAGGTAGTTGGAAATCACATCTCAACACCCATATAAATTCCAATTTTACTAACTACTTACTCATTCGGACATTTTTACAAACACTTAGACTACACATTCCAACATACATGACGTATGTTAGTTATATTACGTATTAGAGCAAATCCCATCGCCAAGGAGTTGTCGCATATGCAACAAGCACATAACTACGATAGATAATCATGGCAAGCATAAATGCAAATTCCATAACAATACAAATATTTCAACATCCACGTGAAATATACTATACTTAACATAGTTCATATATATACATAAAGCGAAACAGACATCACATTTGGCATATGAAATGGCACCCACGTCAGTAATAAATCATTAACTGACGTTGAAAGCCTTGAAAATCATAACCTAAATGTATATAGTCCGCACCTTACGCCGGTAAACGCGTAACGGATTCGTTTTAGACACTTAGTCTTTGTCAACGGCGGATTGACAACCTATAGCATGAATTAGGTTAGCTATTTCATAACTTACACTATCTCAAACCCTAAAACAGATTAGGGTTAGGTTTTCTTACCCAAGTATGTTGTCGGAAACGCCGAAGTTGTGATACAGATAGGGTGGCTAAGTGCGTGGAGCTACGGGATCAAATCCCAGGATGAATCTCCAACTCTCTCTCTCTCTCTCTCTCTTTTTCTCTCTCTTTCCTTCTCTTTTTTATCTCTTTTCTCACCTAGGGTTAGAAATTTGTATGTGAAGGGAGTGAGAGGGTTTAAGGCCCTTATATAGGCCCAGAATTGATGGGAATGGCCCCAGGGCCATGGTATACTTAGGTTATAGCCAAAACTCATCTATTTCGGTTCAACGGAGCACTTCTGGAGGCCCCCTTTCTGCGTGCGGTCGGACTTAAGCTCCCTAGCATTGAATCTAGGTCGACTTAAGTTTTCAGATCGACCGTGGCGGACCAATTTCAGTTCAATGGTCAACGGTACTCGATCAGGGCCACAAGTGCACTAACATGTGTGGGAAATTCCTCCTGATCCGAGGGTGTATTTGGGTCAGATTCTGACGGTGTGAATCCTTATATTTGGCCCGCAAGCGACACGTCTCAGTTTACTTAAGTTTGAATTTTATTTCAAAAGATATTCATGTTCCTCACACACTATATTTTGGGCTCAAGTTGTGCATTTCTGGACACAGTTAGGACTTGATTTTCAAGATGGTTGTCAAGCCCAGCAAGGCGGTCATAATTGTCTAATTTCACGGTAATCGGACTTCCGACGTGCGGTCCAGGTCCGATACGGAGTTTCGTGATGCTCCCGAGAGCAACTGGGTAATGAGATTGATCCTAGATTATAGGGTAATGTAGCGTCGATGATTCTGCAAGTTTTGGGTCTTGCAGTTCGTATTTAAAGTGGTTCAAGCAAATTTCACAGCTAATCTAGTTTAACACTTAGTTAATTTCGTCTAATTTCTAAAGGATTTGGTCCTAAGTGATTTCTGCTTGAGGTGGTACTCGGGTCTTTGTACAGATTTTTCTGAGACGTTACAAATGCGCTAAGGGTCGTGGTTGTAATGTGGTAAGGGTCGTAGTTGTCATGGGTCGTACTTATCATGGGTCGTGGTTGCCATGATATATGGGTCGTGGTTGTCATGTTATATGGGTCGTAGTCTTCATTTTATAAGCCTTGGCAAGGACCAATTAGTGGAGCCTACATTGATTTATGTGAATAATCCATGCCGCCCATTCTTTTTGCCATGTCATTTTAGGGCTAGGTTCCAAATATCAGCCTAATCCAGAGCTCGTGTGGGCCACATAATAGAAAATAATGGTGACAATGACACCCAGTGTTGATATTTGAGCCCACACAAGCTCTGGACCAGGTTGATATTTTGGTCCGAGCCCTAAAATGAGATGGCAAAAAGGATGGGCGGCATGAATTATTCACACACATCAATATAGGCCCCACTAGATGGTCCTTGCCAAGGCCTATAAAATGAAGACTATGACCCGTATAACATGACAACCATGACCCTTACCTCATGAAAACCACGACCCATATAACATGGCAACCACGACTCATACCCGAGTCATGGTTGTAATGCGGTAAGGGTCGTGGTTGTAATGTGGTAAGGGTCGTGGTTATAATGGGTCGTGGATGTCATGTTATATGGGTCGTGGTTGTCATGGGTCGTAGTAAGCATGTTATATGGGTTGTGGTTCTCATGTTATATGGGTCGTGGTTCTCATGTTAAATGTGGTAAGTGAATTTGTAACAACCGCAACCCATATAACATGAGAACCACGACCCATATAACATGATAACTATGACCCATGACAACCACGACGCATGACAATTACGACCATTACCACATTACAACCACAACCCTTACCGCATTACAACCACAACTCGAGTATGGGTCGTGGTTGCCATGTTATATGGGTCATGGTTTTCATGATGTAAGGGTCGTGATTGTCATGAGGTAAGGGTCGTGGTTGTCATGTTATACGGGTCGTAGTCTTCATTTTATAGGCCTTGGCAAGGACCATCTAGTGGGGCCTACATTGATGTATGTGAATAATCTATGCCATCCATCCTTTTTGCAGTGTCATTTTAGGTCTAGGACCCAAATATCATCCTTTTTAGACGGCCTAGATAGTGCATTCATCAATGAGGGCCCCACCCGTGGGGTGTGTTCCACCGTCCAAGGACGGTGGTACGTAGCATGCATCATGGTGGGGCCCATCTAAATGGATGGACGTCGAGTCACACTTCACTGTTAGCCACCGCACTAGGGAATCAATGTTAAGACCTCAGCGTTGAAACAAGGTATCTTTCACTCAGCCTACCACTGGAGCTATGGATTAGGGTCCCACTGTCTGGACGGTCTGGATCTCACGTGGGGTCCACAGAACTGCTGACGTCAGATGGCAGTGGGTCCCACGGACCCTGCTGGCTACCACGCTGCTGCACGCTGCAGCTTCTAACAAAAAAGAAGGTGGGTCCCATGCAATGGGTACCCCTTTTTATAATGATATAATATATTATATTATATATTAATTTATTTATTATTTGATGCAGCAGGTGAGTACACCCTACTGTCAGTTAACACTTTACTGTCAGCCACCTCCACCGTTTGTCCATACTTCTAGCGCCCCTGGAAGGACAGTGTGGATGTACACCTCATAAGGTGGGTCCCACATGGCCCACCTGTTTTGGATCAACCTGATATTTGTGTTTGCCCATCATCCAGGCCCACCGGATGGCCTGGATAAAACAGATGGACGGCATCGATTAAAAATGTATGATCAAGGTAGGCCACACCGTTTTGGATGGGTGGACGGGGTGGATGATATCATGCATCAAGGTGGGCCACAAGCCATCATACACAAGAGAGAGAGAGAGAGAGAAAAGAGAGAGAGACGTGAGAAGGGGAGGGACCCCGCCACTATGGGCCCCCCTATACAATGCATACATCAAGTGGGTCCCACCATATGTGGGCCCTTAGATCACAAAAAAAAAAAGACAATGCAAAAAGGAATAAAAATGTGGGTCCAAGATCACCCACCGTCCACTTCTTCTTGTTCCCTAGGCTTCCTTTGCTCCTTAGCTTTGATCCTAACAGAAGAGATGGAGTTTGGATGGTTGAGATGGGAGATGAGAGGGTAGGAAGTGGGCCACACACAAAGCTCTCATGGAGGCTAGGAAATGTTTGGACGTGTGGTGTTTTTTGGTTGCTTGGAAAGTGGTTTAAGAATGAGAGAGAGAGAGAGAGGTTTGTAAAGGGAGAGAGAGAGATGGGTGATGGACTGATTGATGTGGTGAGTGATGGGTGTGTAAGAAACTTTTAACTTTAGGGGTAGATGGTGTAAGAAAGGTATGGGGTGTGTAAGAACTTTTTGACTTATGGGGTTACTTGGGGATGAGTGTGAGGTGATGTGTACTTGACATATACTTGACCCTTGATGGGATTGATTGATTGATGGATGTGACATTCGCTAGAGATTCTGTTGGGTTTTGCAACACGCGACGTTTTCCTTGAACTTAGCGCATGCTCACATCTCCTGGCCTGGGTATTGCCTCGATGCGTGAGATGCGACATCGGAACCATAACGACGGCGCGGTCGCTAGGGTACAAGTCTTAGGTTGAGTCGACTCGTGTTGACGACGTGTGACTCAGAGTCGTGCGCAAATGCCGATTAAGGGTCGAAGGTTGCCGAAATTTGACCGGAAAGACATCGGAAGCCTATGGAACGGTACAGTCTAGGATACGAGTCTTACACATCCCACCTAAAAACCAAAGTAAACGACCATCAAACAGCAAGTGTCCGCTCGACCTTACGCGCACTGCCGCACACTCTCTACGCACGAACCTTATGGAATCCATAAAAAAATATAAAAAGAATCCCCTCAGTAAAAATAGGAAGAAAGAAAGAAGAGAGAGAGAGAGAGAGAGAGAGAGAGAGAGAGAGAGAACTTGCAAGAAGTTCAGTAGCAGCAGGTACTGGAGAAGGAAGCCAAGAGATCGGGTGCTGCTCAAGTTGGCAACTCGCTGAGTCGGCGAGTTGATGCCCAAGGTAGTCTCGTGTCCAACCATTCCTCCCATATACCTCTTTCTCTCCCTCTTTCTCTAATAAGTCGATCTAAAATCAAGTTTTTAAAAAAAAAAAAAAAAAAAAAAAAAAAAAAAAAAAAACCAGTTAGTTCAAACCAAATCTAACCATCCAAAGTTATTGAATACTAGATTAAGGATTAAACTCTTCAACGCATAACTACACTCAAGGAAGGAACAACACTAGAGGTGAGGGATTCCTTTAACCTTATATTAACTTGATTTAGTCTAACTTATTTTGTTTCCTCACATGCTTTGAATCCTTACTTCAAATATTTTTACCATCTTCAATTATTTATCCTTTCGGAATAATGGTGAAGATGTGATGTTAGTTATACCTGATATTTCAAAATTGATGTGAGGGTTTTTCCTTTAAGCTTACTTTAATTTAAGTTGATATGAATTATCTTGCCTTTTACCTACTCTCATGATTCTCTCTCTGCAATTGTTTAATTTACTACCAACCATTATTTACCCTTTGAGATTATGATATGATGTTAATTACGATTGATCTTCACTATTTTTATGTGGGGCGAAGGATACAAGCCTTGCCCTTGCCTTTACCAACTTTGTTGAGTTAGCCCTTGCTATTCTCATCTTTATTGGGTTGGTCATTGCTACTCTCCCCTTTATTGAGTTGGCCATTGCCACTCTCCTCTTTGTTGAGTTAGTCATTGCTACTCTCCTCTTTGTTGAGTTAGCCATTGTCACTCTCCTCTTTGTTAAGTTAGTCATTGTTACTCTCCTCTTTATTTTGTTAGCCTTGTGTTATCTACCTTTATGGCTTGGGCATGTGTTTTGATATTCTAAAACCCCCATGATTTCGTTTATGCTCCCTTTATTACAAGTGATGTGTTAGAGGTATCACAGCTAGTGATTCAAATATTTATCGTAGACATAATGCACTCTGGGTAGTGACCCTCTTGGTCGACACGTAATTTCATGGGTTTAGGTAGTGGTGCACAAATTGATGTAAGTAATTCGCAATACGTATTACATCACTTTCAGGATTAGATGTTACAAATAGTCACTTCATAAACAAATCGTGTCACGTAATTCATCTGACTCATGTATTGTGCTGCCTCGAGGTGTTCACTTAAATCCACAGTAGCGTCGAACACGCCGGCGAATCTTCGTAGTTATGGGATGCGGGGCAAGTTGGGTTTTCTCTAAATTGTATTCCACATTGTGATGATCACTATGTATGATGAGTTGCACACACTCTGCTAGGCATGCATTCATATACATTGGTTGCGCATACTGATACCCCTTGTAGTAGTGGAGTACGAGACGTATAAGAACCCTTACATTATTTTTATGAAGCTCTTAAATTACAGTTAATCTTAAAGGATAACCATCACTATGAGTAGGGCGTTGACCCTCTCCAACCGTACAGATGATGCAGGTGATGTACAGATTGAAGACCTAGAAAGTCATCCCTCCATGGAAGATTACACTGAATAAATAAGAAGATAGTTTTACGACGTAGTTTTATTTATATTTCCGTTGCGAACTCGATAATGTAATAAGCTCCCATTGGAGGGCATTTAATAAATTGTTGAATTCTTTACTGTAATGAAATAATAAATACAGCCAATTTTATTATCGTGAATGGTTACCTTCATGAATGTAACTAGATGTGATCTAAATAATATATATATATATATATATAGTTCGATTTTTAAAGCATCCAATTCATTCAATTATTAACACCCGATTTCTTCTAGCATGAGTATAAACTCTGGCCGTGAAAATTTCGGGATGTTATAGTTGGTATCAGAGCATGAGAATGAGATTAACTGGGCCTCAGGGAATGGACCATCATGAGCTTGTAACATCCCGAAAAATCGGGGGTCGAGCATAACTCAACACCCGAGTTCCAGAACATCACTTATGCAACATGGATAATGATGATTAAATGTTGTCTGCATCAGTGTATTGAACATGAGTGAGATTAAGCCAAAACAGCATATCATACTCCAGAGACAGTTAAATTACAAGCGGAAGACTGTGATAGATATATAAAATATATAAAAACTGTGGTGAGTCTCCAGAGTGTGATAACATTATCAGGTTAATAAATTACAAGTACATTTCTAGAATATACCAAATGTGTAAGTGTAATGTCTTCTATCCCAAGTACCATAGCCCCGTCAATACGATACCAGGTCTTCATTGACCTGCCAGAGATTACATGTAGGAGAACTCCTCCTCAACATCATAGTAGCAGTCCGGCTCTGCTTCATAAGCATCGCCATCACCTGAAACTCAACAAATCTGGTTGGTGCGTACAACACCATCCCGTAACGTGGGAGTGAGTGATCAACTCAGTGGAACAATAAAAGCATAGGTTAACATGTTATCAATTCAGTCAAGCAGTAATGATAAAGCAGTACAATCAAACAATTCTAACTACTCTTATTTAATGCAAGTATGAAATGACATGATGTATGCCCTTGCCAAACCACCCTCATGCGACACCATCTTACGTTCGTGAATGCATCCATCCCTCAGTGCTCCACATCTACTAGGTACATGCAATGCGATGATGAGCATGATTACCGAGTAATTATTAGTCCATTTCAAACAGCAGTATTGGGAAACTAAGGTACCTCCCTTGTATCATTCCCAAACATGATCCATTCTAGGGTGTCAGTCCTAGTTAATCTCAGATGATGGTGTGTTTTCTAGGTCACTGCAGAGGCTGCCAGGGCTGTTACGCACAAAGGTTACACCACTCCCCCATCACCTCTTTAACGATTCATCACTATACAGAAACAGGCCTAGTCCATACTCTATACACTGCGCCAAAACTCGTCGCCTCACCGCAATTCAGAGTATGCTCCAGGTCACTACAAAGGGCTGTCAGGGTTGTTGCTCGCATTCATTGCACCGCTCCCCCATCACCTTATCAATGTAGGCCGACAGCACGAATATAGTGTCCCATACCACCATAATCGGCTCACGAGTCTGGTTGCTCACTGGTCACTACGGGGAGGCACGTGGCCCCAGCGTAGGTCGACAGCTCGACCACGGTGTCCCATACCACCATGCCCGGCTCATGAGTCTTAGCGGATCAAGGTACCATGGTTAAAAGGGATTTCACTGGTAAGTTTGGTACCCTAGGTTCAAGCAGTAGCGTCCAAACATGGTGAACATACATTAGACGGGTCGGGTTACTTGACGAGCTCGGCTAGCTCGAGCATACAACATGTTGAACGATATGAAGTGCATAAGTACTTTGCGTGGCCAACCACTATCGTCAACCGAAGTACGACTCGGGTTCGTCGAACACATCTCACGTGGCAAATGAATCACAGCACGAATTCAATTCTGGTACTGATTGTCTGGACTATAATCATAGTCCCAAACATAATCAATTGCAGATAGATAAAGTAGTAGTGGATCAAGATTCAACTCATACAATCAAGGTCTGGTATTATCCGTTTAGGGCTGCCAGGGCTGTTGCACGCACTCGTTGCTCCACTCCCCCATCACCCATGACGGATCATACAACGTAAATATGAATTTAAACATATGCATTACATAGATAAAATTATAAAAGCAGTTGAGCATGTTATGAAGCACAACACAAGCATGAGTTTGTACATATTCAATTCCTAATCACACAACTATCCAAGGAAAACATACACATAGTTAAAAGAAGTTGAGAATCATATCTCAACACCCTTATACATTACAATTTACTAACTACTACTCATTCAGAAATTTCAACAAACACTTTAAAATACATACATCAACATACATGACATATGTTGATCACATAGGCATTAGGCCAAATCCTTTCACTAGGGAGTTGCCCCAATCATAACATGCGTACACCCACGACGGATAGTCATGGAAAGTAGGAATCCAAGTTCCATATTCGTTTGAACATTTTCACAAACACTTGGGCTACAGATTTCAACATATATAACGAATAGTGGCCGTAGCTTGATTCAGGGCAAATCTTTTCGTCAAAGGGATATCGCCAATACAACAACCATAAATCCATGACAATTAGTCATGGCGAGCATGAATGAGAATTCTATACTCATTCAGTCATTTACACAAACACTTAGAATACACTATTACAACATACATGGTGTATGTTAGCAAAACATGTATTAGGGCTATCCTTTCGCCAAGTATTTTACGCATATATAATATATTTATACAACAAATAATCATGGCAACCACATCTCTAAAATATATATGTATACGGTACTTTCTACAATACAGTATTTCTACATACATAGTGTATATTAGTAAAACATGCATTTGGGCAAATCCTTTCGCCAAATAAGTATTTTATCCATATATCGTATATTCATACAACAAATAATCATGTCAAACACATTTCTAAAATTTATACGTATACGGTATTTTCTACGAATACCTAGAATATGTAAAATTCCATAATCTACATCTTTAATCGAAACAGAAAACAGAAAGCACTTTGTACATGTGCAATTGCATGCAGATCATGAATCTATCATTATCTGACATTGAAAGCGTTGAAAACCATAACCTATACACCTAAAGTCTGCACCTTTTATCGTAGAATCGTAAAAATCAGCTAGGTTTGCTAAGCCTTCGTATATGGCAGTTTGGCGACCTATAGAACGGAATAAGTTAGCTATTTCATAACCTACAACTATCAAATCCCCAAAATAGATTAGGGTTAGGGTTTCTTACCTAGAAACGGAGCTGGAATCGCCGGGAAAGCGATTAGAACAGAGCGGTGTAGCTTGTGTAGCGGCAGGATAAAGTGGCAGGGAGATTCCCCCACTTCTCCCACACTTTCTCTCTCTTTTCTCTCTCTCAATCTCAAATTCGTATGGCTGTGAGAGAGAGAGGATTCAAAGGCCCTTATATAGCCTAAAATCTCACCAAAACAGACTTGGGAACAAGGTATACTTGGGTTTGTCCAAAGGGCATCTGTTTCAACTCAACGGAGGACTTCTGGCGGGCCTCCTTGAGCCAAAGGTCGGACGTAAGCTCACTAACACTGGATCTACGTACCATTAAGTTTTCGTTCCAGTAGGGTTCCCAGATCACGCATGGCAGACCAGTTTCAGTTCAACGGTCAGCGGATCTCGATCAAAGATTCCGAGTACATGTAAATGTGTATGAAATTTCTCCTGATCCGAGGGTGTAATTTAGTCTGATTCTAACGGTCTGGTTGCTTAAAACTGATCCGCAAGCAACACGTGCCAGATTACTATTCAAGATATTTATTTTGTAAAGAAAACAAGTGTTTTCACACTCTCTCGCTCCGAACTCAAGCGAACAGCCGTGGGACACTGTCTGGATTTGATTTCCGAGATGGTTGTCAAGCCCAGCAAGGCGGTCCTAATTCCTTAACTTTATGTTAATCGAACTTCCGACGTGCAGTCCAATCTGATACGGAGTTTCAAGATGCTCCCGAGAGCAGCCGGGTAATGAGATTGATCCTAGATTTTAGGGTAACCTAGCGTCAATGATTCTGTAAGTTTTGGGTCTTGCAGATCGTATTTAAAGTGGTTGGTGCTAATTTCATAGGTACTCGAGTTTCACACTAGCTAATTCTCGCCTAATTTCTAAAGGATTTAGTCCTGGGTGATTTCGGTTTGAGGTGGTACTTAGTCCTTTATAGAAATGTTTAGTTTAAGTATTGTTCTTCATTACCTAAACTTTAAGGTAGTGTCTAATGTGAAAATACTTAGAAGGATTTAAGGAACGAGGTAATGAAAGGTGAGATTTGTGAAGAAAATGGTTTGAAAAGGGACTTAAGACCCTTGAGTTGAGTGTTTGTGAAGTTAAACAGGAGTTAGGATTGTCCCATCGCCTAAGGACGTCTAATTTCAGGTTGGAAAAAATTCGGGCTGTTACAGAGCTTTACGCCACTAGTATAGGATTATGAAGTAGATACATACACTCAATTGAATTCCCAAAGGAACTAGGAAATTGAGGGAAAAAAAATACCATATTCAGGCTCCCCATTGGAAATATTAAGTAAGACGTGAAATTTAGAAATTATGAATCTAGGTACCCCTATAGTAAATCTCAAAATAATAATATAATTTTTGAATAAATTTGTTCTGAACTAAAAGTTATCCTTAAATAGGATCATAATTAAGAAGAACAATTTTCCCTTATGGGAATAGAGATTTTCTAATTCTCCCAAAAATTTTGACTATTTCAATGAAATTTTGACATCTTGTGAAATCTCCACTAGCTGTAGAAAGAAGACACATCTGAAAAATTTTAAAAACTTTTCAGTAGATCACGTAGGTCTCCATCAACCTTCCTCTAAAATTTCATCTCAATTGGATTTGTAAAAAATTTCATAAAATCCGACAATAGCAAAATTTAGTAGAAATCGTTGCTAGACTGCAACCTTTTATACAACTCACAAGGGTGAAACAACCTCAAGTCAAGGGCATAGGCTCCAAATTTAAAATAAATTGGACGTATGGATCAGAAATTAAAATTATGGGATCGATAGACTGTCAATATAAAACGATCTTTGGAATTTACAACATTTCATATAAAGGATGACACCAAAACTTAGGTTCAATGGGAAATGGATAACTTGGCCTACCCTTTATGAAACGAAAAATCTTATCGTATTCCCCAAGGATTTAGAATCATTTATGCGATGGATTTACGAACCATATTCAAACAAGGCACAAGTTGGTTTATTCCAATTACTAAATCTCGAGGTCGAGAGTTTTTTTAAGGGAGGTAGATTGTAGCGTCCCGATTTTTGGTACCCAATTAAAAACATGTCTAGACACATATATCTATCTCATGAAGAATATGGTGAAAACTTAAACACAATGAATTGATATAAATAATAGACATAATTAAATTTCGGGGGCGAAATTTTGTTTAAGGGGGTTAGATTGTAACACTCCGAACTTTTCGATACCCGAGTATTGAAAGTTCTCGAGTGCTACCATAGAATTTAACCTATTATGTACATGTGTACGATACCAATCTAGCCAACCTAACCTTACATTTATTCCCCAAGCGAATCTGACCGTTGGGAATAGTCTTCATTCATAGATCAAGCCATCTGACCATCGATTTTAAGACAAGACCATCCATCATGTGATTTGACATATGTATCATCCCTTAAATGAATTGGTGAATAACTCTTTATCCATAATGATTTAGATGTAAGTTCTTTTGCAAGAATTTTTAGAAAGGTGCTTATAACTAGGTAGAACCACTAGATTTTACAAAACTCTTAGATCAACAAAAATTATGAAAATGCCATTAACCAATACCCTTGAATTTCAGATCACATAGTTCCCATGATCTATTTAATGTAGAAATTTATACCATGCCTATTTATCATAAATTAACCATACACGTCGAATTTTAGCCCTTAGATCGTTGTAAAAGTAGCCCAATTGATAAATCATCCTGTAACTGTTGATTTTAGTGTCCATGGAATGAAGAAACCTCGTAGATAGTCGTAGTAAGATATTTTCCTTCATATGAACGACATGAATTGCCCATAATATATACCAAGTGTGAAATATGAAGACCCCACTTTGATGGGCTTTTCCTTAGGCGCGAAGTTATCCTTTCTGAGGCTTACCAACTCCTTGTAAATCTAGATCTTCATATTTAACCACTTTCTACAATCCATCGCAACTCAAATTTGGACCACAGTTTGGTCTCATATGACTACGAGGTTATCCAAAATTTAGACCCCGATCTATGATCCTACATCGTTGGAAGCAGAAGCCAATTCTTTCATTTTGACGCAAAAGGTGAAATTTTAGATATTGGCCTTTTCCACCATCGATCAACCACCAAATTTTGCCCAATCATTTGCATATCCTGATTTCACACTTACTCCAAAATTTAGCCCTGATCATTAAGCATGGACTATTAATTAAGATCAAGTCTGTTTTGACACCCGCTAGGAGAAATTCCAAAATAAGCTTATCTAAGGCCCAGATCTACTTCATAATTGGGATCATGGGCCAACATGACCTGACTAGACTAATGAGTGGAATAGATTTTCTAAAAATCCATCGTAGTGGACCCCACATTATACCTACAGACAACTTATTTGTTTGCATCCAAGCTACCTCATGTAAGAGACGTGTTGGAGGAAAATTCCTTCTCCAAACCTCTAACCCCAGAAGATTTTCTATCGTAAAGATTAGTGTTACCCACCTAATCGTTGGATCTGCATCACTTTCAAGCTCATGACCATTATGACCGAGATAAATCTATTGAACAGAATGGATTTCCAAAAACCCATTACAAGGGACCCCACCAAATAATGGAAATCAGAGCGAAAATAAAGAAGCTTTGCCCGCTGCAATAGTAGACAATAAAAACGGGATAGAGAGAGAGAGAGAGAGGACTCATCTGGAACTCCTAATTACGGAATCTCCCTTTAATCTTAGCCATTCAAATCTCAGGGGAAGGTAATTCCAACCATCCCAGAGATTCCAGAAATGTTTGGAGGAGTCCGTCCTTACTGGAAACAACAGGATCTTTCAGACGATCCGCGCAAACTACGAATGACTCGTTCGCACCCTAACTTTCACTACGAAAGGCAAGCCGATCTTGAAGCACAACTTCCATCCAAGCCGTCCACTCCCCAAAGACAGTAATTTCGACCATCTCCACGTCGACAGGAGAGGAAGGAAAGGATAAAAGAGATCGACATCCGCCGACTTTCATGTAGATAAACCACAAAACACGGCAGCCACATTGAAGCAGGGCCACCTTTCGATCGGTCGGATGGACGTTCTTGCACCCAAGAACGAGATCCCGACCTTTCATCTACAGGCCCTCTCAAAATCAACCAAACTCCTTTAAAGAAGGATGAAACGTCCCACCTAAAAACCAAGGTAAACGGCCACCAAACAGTGAGCGTCCACTCGACCTTACGCACTCTCTACGCACGAACCTTCTGGAATCTACAAACAAATATAAAAAGAATCCCCTGAGCAAAAACAGGAAGGAAGAAAGAAAGAATAGAGAGAAAGAGAGAGAGAGAGAGAGAGAGAGAGAGAGAGAGAGAGAGAGAGAGAGAGAGAGCTTGCAAGAAGTTCGGCAGCAGCAGGAAGTGGAGAAGGAAGCCACCATCCAAAATTGTTGAATACTAAATTAAGGATTAAACTCTTCGACGCATAACTACGCTTAAGGAAGGAACAACACTAGAGGTGAGGGATTTCTTTAACCTTATATTAACTTGATTTAGTCTAACTTATTCTGTTTCCTCACATGCTTTGAATCCTTCCTTCAAATATTTTTACCACCTTTAATTATTTATCCTTTGGGAATAATAGTGAAGATGTGATGTTAGTTATACATGATCTTCCTAAATTGACGTGAGGATTTTTCCTTTAAGCTTACCTTAATTTAAGTTGATATGAATTATCTTGCATTTTACCGGCTCTCATGATTCTCTCTCTGCAATTGTTTAATTTACTACCAACCATTATTTACCCTTTGAGATTATGCTATAATGTTAATTACGATTGATCTTCACTATTTTTATGTGGGGCGATGGATACAAGCCTTGCCCTTGCCTTAACCAACTTTGTTGAGTTAGCCCTTGCTACTCTCCTCTTTATTGGGTTGGCCATTGCCACTCTCCTCTTTATTGAGTTGGCCATTGCCACTCTCCTCTTTGTTGAGTTGGCCATTGCTATTCTTCTCTTTATTTTGTTAGCCTTGAGTTATCTACCTTTATGGCCTGGGCATGTGTCTTGGTATTCCAAAACTCCCATGATTCCATTTACGCTCCCTTTATTGCAAGTGATGTGTTAAAGTTATCACACTAGTGATTCAAATATTTATCGTGGACGTAACGCACTCTGGGTAGTGACCCTCTTGGTCGACACGTAATTCCATGGGTTTGGGTAGTGATGCACAAATTGATGTATGTATTCGTAATACGTGTTACATCACTTTCGAGATTGGATGTCGTAAATAGTCGCTTCATGAACAAATCGTGTCACGTAATTCATCTGACTCATGTGTTGTACCGCCTCGATGTGTTCACGTAAATCCATGGTAGCGTCGGACACGCCGGTGAATCTCAGTAGTTATGGGATACGAGGCGAGTCAGGTTTCGTCTAAATTGTATTCCACATTGTGATGATCACTATGTATGATGAGATGCACATACTCTGCTAGGCATGCATTCAACACATTGGTTGCGCATACTGATGCCCCTCATAGTAGTGGAGTACGAAACGTATCAGAACCCTTACATTATTTTTATGAATCTCTTGAATTACTGTTAATCTTAAAGGATAACCATCACTATGAGTAGGGCGTTGACCCTCTCCAACCGTACAGATGATGCAGGTGATGTACAGATTGAAGACCCAGAGAGTCATCCCTCCACGGAAGATTACACTGAATGAATAAGAAGATAGTTTTATGACTTTGTTTTATTTATATTTCCGTTACGAACTCGATAATGTATTAACCTCCCATTGAGAGGGCATTTAATAAATTGTTGAATTCTTTACTCTAATGAAATAATAAGTACAATCAATTTTATACTCATGAATGGTTATCTTCATGAATGTAACTGGATGTGATCTTATATATATATATATATATGTCGATAAGATTTTCAAAAGGTAGTATTATATGTGCTCCTGGCAAATAACTTATTAGAAAGGGCGATAAGTTAGGTCGATAGAATTTTTGAAATGTAGTATTATATGCTTCCACTCCTAGCTAATCACTTATTATAAAGGGTGATAAATTAGGTCAATTTTAATATCCCAAGAATGACCTAAAAATAATCGAATGAAAATTATTTTATATGTATCGACAATAGGAAGCATCATATATGCTCAAGTGTGTATGTCTGGATATTGATTTATAGTTAAAATATTGGGCATGTATCTTTGGAATCTAAAATGAGTTATTGGATAGTTTCAAGGAAAGTGATGTTTTAAATACAAAGGATAAAAGACTTCACATTCACATACCGAAATTTGATAATCTAAAGTTGGTTGGATATGCAAATGCAAGTTTTGTTAGTTACCTTAAAAGTTAGATGTGCACCTCTAGATATATTTTCTTGAAGTTTGGTAGAGCCGCATTATAAAAATATGTAAATAAATTATTATAACTTCATCTACTATGAAAGTAGAATATATAGCTTGTCACGAGGCAACAAATCAAGCAATATGGCTATAATTTTTTCTTAATATGAAGTTAATCCCAAAACTATTGAGAATTTTATTGATGATTCAACTGTAGTTAACTTCTGGATAACAAGTACTCATTTGGGTCGAAGTATATTAACATAAAGTACCTTATTATAAAAGAGCATACATGACCGTTAAATATCTATAGAACTTATCGGCATGAAGTAGATAATAACATGTCCACTAACTAAGGCTTTTTTATCATAATTCTTAAGGTACATATAACTTCTACATGAGTAGTCAATCCTAAAAATATATTTGACTATGGGAGTTTATTTTGATCTCATTTATATAAAAACATTTTGAGATCTCGTTTGTTTACGATTGATGATTCTATTATATAGTTTATTACCTACTTCTCTTTTCATTGTACATGTCTTATAATTAAGTGAAATTTTATGTAACGCCCTAGATTTTTGCCAACCTGGAGTTAGATGTCCTTAGGTAAGGGGTTGATCCTAACCCCTTATTAACTTCTCAAATCTCAAATCCTTTAGGAATTAGACAAAATTAACTAAGTGTTAAACTAGATTAGCTACGAAATCTGCTTGATCCACTTTAAATACGATCTGCAAGACCCAAAACTCGTAGAATTATTGACGCTAGGTTACTCTAAAATCTAGGATCAATCTCATTACCCAGTTGCTCTCAGGAGCATATTGAAACTCCGTATCGGATCTGGACCACACGTCGAAAGTCCGATAGATACAAAACTAAATAATTATGACCGCCTTGCTGGACTTGACCACCACTTCGGAAATCAAGTCCAGATAGTGTTCCGAAGTCATTCGCTTGAGCCCAGAGCGAAGAGTGTGAGAAAATGTGGTTTCCTTTAGAAATTCAATCTAATTTAAGTCATCTGAGACTTGTCATTTGCGGGCCGAATATAGGGATTCAGACCGTCAAAATCTAACCCAAATACACTCTCGGATCAGGGAAAATTTTCTACACAGGCCAGTGTACTTGTGACCCTGATCGAGTTTCGGTGACCGTTGAACTGAAACTGGTCCACCACGTGTGATCTGGGAACCCTACTGGAATGAAAACTTAACTCGACCTAGATCCAAGGTCAGTGAGCTTAAGTCCGACCTTTGGCTCAAGGGGGGCTCCAGAAGTGTTCTGTTGAGATGGAACAGCCTCCCTTTGGACATAATCTAAGTATACCTTGGCCCTCGGGCCATTCCCATCAGTTCTGGGCCTATATAAGGGCCTTAAGGCCTTACTCTCTCATCCCATACGAATTGGAAAACCCTAGGAGAGAGAAGAGAGGAAAGAGAGAGAACGAGAGAGAGAGAGAGAGAGAGAGAGTTGGAGTTCATCCTTGGGATTCAATCCCATCCTTCCACGGGCTGAATCAACTCTTCCGTACAGCTCTACCGGCGATACCGATCCCATTCTTAGGTAAGAAATTCAACCCCTAATCTGTTCTAGGGTTTTCACTAGTTGAAATGATGAAATAGCTAACCTACTTCATGTTATAGGTTGCAAATCCGCCGTTGACAAAGACTCAATGTCTAAAATGACTCCGTTACGCGTTTATCGGCGTAAGGTGCGGACTATAAACGTATAAGTTATGGTTTTCAAAGCTTTCAATGTTGATTAATAGTTTATTCTTGACATAGGTGCTATTTCACATGCATAAAGTGATGTCTGTTTCGTTTTTCAGTTATACGTTAGCTAGGTTGAATATACTGTATTCCTCGTATTTGTAGAAAATACCATATACGTATGAAATTCAGATTTGTGCTCGCCATGATTAATTGATGTCTATGTATGCTAGATACATGTGTATCAACTTTTGGGTGAACGGATTAGCCTAATACATGTTATATTAACATACGGCGTGTATGTTATTAAGTGTAGTCTAAGTGTTTGTTGAAATGACTGAATGAAGATGAAATCATGATTTGTACCTAACATGATAATCTGTCGTAAATATATGCTTGTTACATTGCGACAACTCCTTAGTGCAAGGACTTGCCCTAAATCACGTCACGACAAATATACGTTATATGTGATACAGTGTGTAGCCCAAGTGTTTGTGGAAATGAATGAATGAATATGGAACTTGGATTCATGCTTGCCATGACTATCCGTCGTGGGTGCACGCATGTTATAAATGGGGCAACTCCCTAGTGAAAGGATTTGGCCTAATACCTATGTGATCAACATACGTCATGTATGTTGATGTAAGTAGTCTAAAGTGTTTGTTGAAATGTCTGAATGAGTAAGTAGTTAGTAAATTGTAATGTATAAGGGTGTTGAGATATGATTCTCAACTCCTTTAACTATGTGTATGCTTTCCTCCATGTACCGTATATTATAGTATCTATTTATCTATGTAATGCATATGTATAAATCCATGTTTAAGTTGTATTCCATAAAATGTAAAACCAAAGCCGTGAAGGGTGATGGGGTAGTGGTGTAACGATTCCGTGCAACAGCCATGGCAGCCCTAAAGCGGACAATATCGGACCTTTGATTGTATGATTTGAAATCTTGATACATTACTGCTTTAACTATCTTCTAGGATATTTTGTTGTAATTGAATGTGATTGGGGCTATTGTATAGTCCAGGCAATCGATAACAGATCCTGAATTGGTGGATGAAGTTGTTTCGCCACATAGGACGTGTTTGACGAATCTGAGTCGTGCGTTGGTCGTCGGCAGTGGTCAGGCCACACGAAGTACTTATACACTTCATGTCGATCGATACGATGTGTGTTCGTATTAGTCGAGCTCGCCCAGTAACCCGATTTGCCTATTGTATGTTCACCATGTATGGACGTGTTCACTCCCCAAGTATAGGGTTGTGATGTAGTAATAAACTCGGTAAGATCGAGGTCGAATCCCACAAGGACTGGTCGTCACAATTCAAATTCACAATTCTTCTTAACTAATTCAACAAATAATGAAACAATTTACTAACACAAATTTATGGAAAAATAATTATTGAGAACAGGGAAGAAAATTCAATCAGAGAGAGCACTAGGACTTTCGAATCCACCCCTAATTATCCTAACCTTTGTTTTGTCTGTTAATTCACCTTAATTTAGATTGATCTAACTTATCTAGAGAAAGCACAATCTGTGTCCTTAATCGGGCATACAGATTGTCTAATTCCTTCAAGCAATGCCATGAATAACATATCCCATGTCCTTTGTCGGGTACATGGAATATACCGTTCATTAAAGCACCCTGTCTCTTCCTCTATAGGAACCTGTTCATAATCAGACACAAGTACCTAGCATAAGCATCCAGACCACATCCATGCATAGACTCTGATCAAAGTTCATAGATGGAGAAGTATAGAATTTAAAACAATCAAGCACACTAGGGAAAGAAACAAATCAATCTAATTAAAGTAAAATCAACATAGAACAATGGATGTTCAAATTAGGGGTTTCATCTCAGCCCTAGCTGAGAGATTAGTTACCCATAAAATCCATTAAATAGATGGATAAATAAAATTCATAAAAGAACATCAAACCAATTTCTCTATCTCTCTCTTTCTTCTCTTTTCTTCTTTCTTATTTCTTCTTTTCCTTCCAACTGAGCTCTGGATCTGCTCCCCAATTTCTGAATGCCTTTCCCACGTCCAAAACTCCTCTTTTATAGCTGCTGGAGGGCTGGAGTCAGTGGCAGAGTTGTAGCAGGACATGGAGTCCAAATTTTCGCAGCCATGATCGGTGGGCCCCACCGAAGTGTTTTATAAAAAATCCACCCCGTCCATTGGATTCAGGACGAAATTTCAGTCAAGAATGGGTGGTTTTGACTGTCCATTGATACGGCCCAAAGAAGAAATCACAACAAAATCAGTTTTGAACGTCACAAGACCGCCTGTTTGTGGCCTCTGTATCACGCATGTGTGTACGCATGCGAGTGGAATATCAGCATGGTTTTGAAGCTCTCGAGGCCATCTACAAGATGGCCGGTTCAGATTGGTCGTACGGGCCATGTGTGGGGCCCACTGCCGTTCGCAAAATGGACCAGCGACGTCCATTCGCTGCTGCGGAAATAGGGACGCGGATTCGCTGTCCGTTCTGGTGGGGCCATTCATTCTTTATTTTGGGAAATCTACTCCGTCCATTGGATGGAGGAGGAAAATTCGGTCAGGAATATGTAGTTTTCACCTTCTGTTGACGAGGTCCACATGATATTATACTCTGTCGTCTGTCCATTATTTAAACGGCCAGGATTCCATTATCTTTGTTTCTTCGAATATCGTCACCTAGGACTTAGTAACATGGGCCTTAGAGAGCCAATGGACGGTCTGGATTGTAGATATGGACAATAGGTGGGACCCACAACTTGAACGTCCGATCGGACAGCGTTAACGCTGTTTGAAAGAAAAACGGAGATTTCCGTTTCTTTTGCTGAAGAAGTCGGTCAAAGCCGACTTTGACCGCTGGTTCGGTCCAGTGCACGGCGGTAATGAGTTGTGTATTATACACACTCTGTACATGTGGGTTCCACGGTGATGTTTTCGAGAAATCCAAGCTGTCCATCCTGTTTCTCATATAATTTAAACCGTCTGGGTAAATTTTGAAGAAGTTCCAGATATCAGGTGGGCCCCAATTTAGGGATTAATGGGCTGATCTGTCCGTTGGCCCATTTCCTGAGATCTTCGGTAGATGAAATTTAATATGTACGGTTAATTTATAGCCTTCATCACATGTATGAAGCTTCGAGCCAATCGGACGGTGGGAAACCTGTGATCTTGCAATTTTTACCAGTTTCGGGCCTCTTTAATGTGAACAGCTTGATTTCCTCGGGTCTCTGGCATGTAAATTCTTCAATATTGGTCCTCTGAGGTCCGTTCCTTGCTCTGGTGTCTTCGGAGCGTAAAATCCACGTTTTTAACGTCATTTTTCAATCAACGCTCCTAATTTCATCCTGTAACAAAATACAACTAAAATACTCCATTAAGCATTATCGTATACGTAAAATCTGGTAATGATCGGGGTCTGATATACAATATTTGACCCTCATTAGGACGTCACTGCCTGAACCTAAGGTACCAAACTCACCAGTGAAATCTCGTTTAACCTTGGTACCTTGATCCGCTAAGACTCATGAGCCAGACATGGTGGTATGGGACACCGTGGTCAAGCTATCGACCTACACTGGGGCGACGAGCCTCCCCGTAGTGACCAGTGAGCACCCCAGACTCATGAGTCGAATATGGTGGTATAGGACACTGTATTCGAGCTGTCAGCCTACACTGATTTGGTGACGAGCCCTTTATAGTGACCTCGAGCATACTCTGAACCTGCGTATAGGCGACGAGCCTTTCCGTAGTAATCAGAGTATCCACTAGGCCTGTACTGATTTGGCGATGAGCCCTATGCAGCGACCTAGAACCGCAACATCGTATGAGATTGACTAGGACTGACGACCCTAGAAAAGATCATTGTTTGGGAAATGATATAAGGGAGGTACCTTAGTTTCTCAATCCTGTTGTATGAAAAGGACTAATAAGAACTTAGTAATCATATGCATGCACTGCATTACGCGTACGTTCAGGCGTAGTAGGTCAAGCCCTGAGGCAGTGTTGTTCATGCGCGAACGTGAGATGAAATCACTGAGGGAGCGTAGGCGAGGGCATGCATCATACATTCATACCATTCTTGCATTAACAAGAGTACTTAGGGATGTATGATTTACTATTTGACTGAATTGATAACATGTTAACCTTTGCTTTATTGTTCCACTGAGTTGATCACTCACTCCCATGTTACGGGAGATGTTGTACACACCAACCAGACTCCGGCGTAGTTTCAGGTGATGGTGATGCTTATGAGGTAGAGCCAGACGTTTACGGCGACGAGGAGGAGCTCTCCTATATGCAACTCTCTGGCGGGTCTATGTAGACCTGGAGTCGCGCTGATGGGGCTACAGGGTTTTGGATAGAGAACAGTACACTTTCTCATTTTGTACATTGTGGAACTACACTTGTAATTCTTTAACCTGGTAACATGTTTATACTCTGGAGACTTACAACAGTTTATATATTTAATATATCTATCATAGTCTTCCGCTTGCGTAATTTAATTGTCTCTGGAGTATGATATATTGTTTTGGTATAATCCCACTCATGATTAATGCACTAACACAGGCAACATTTAATCATAAGCATATATGTTGCATAACTGATGTTTTGGAACTCGGGAGTTGAGTTGCTACTCGACCCCCGATTTTAAGGGGGTTACATTTTAATTCTCTTTAAATACATATAATACTCTTAATATAGATAATTGGACAACTTGGAGATAGGCATATGTTATAACAATGGTCGTGCAATCTTTATACCACATTTCTCGTTAGAGATAGGCACTAACTATAGGGTGTTTAATTGATAGGTCGACCAAAGCGAGGGGAAGAGTGAAGCTCTAACTTAATGAATGGAATAATATTACCACTTACTAAGTGCTGATTTTTATCCTGGCCAAGCAACCAAAGCCTTGTCTTTTATCTATGTTGCTAGCATCACTAGTGAAAAGAATTACTAACATCATTCAACAGTAGTAATTTAAAAACTTAGTTGGTGCCCATCATTAGATTTCTAATAAATGTATTTTATAAAATATTTTCATTAAAAAAAATTAATGTAATGTTAATCATTGTGGTGTAAGTTGGAGAATGTAAAATTTTTATTAAGTGGACCTACATAAATCAATGACTTATATTAGCCAAATATATTTTGACCTTTGGACTATTTCGGTTTGAATATGCAAGTGGACCCCATGTTAGTTAGGATCAATTTAAATATGTGAGGGGTGGTGGCACTTTCCTATTTTTCACAACATGGGCTCACATATATGTCATGTGGAAACATGGATGGGAGATGTCCTCATCATAAACACATAAGATAGATTTTGGAGCCATAAACTAAAAATATGGGCATACTTGCAAAAATAAATAATACAATGCATGGTAGTGACATTATTAACAGTATAAAATATATAAAATATTAATAAAAACAAAACAAAACAAAAATACAGTTTATGTTCAAATTTGCTTTCACTTTTAGTACAAAATCGCATTCACTTTCACTTTTAGTACAAACTCACATTCACTTTTAAATTCAGAATCATCTCTTATTTACTTTTAATATAAACTAGCTTTCCCTTTTAGTACAAACTATTTATGAATACAAGTTTGTACTGAAAATGAATGCGAGTTTGTATTGAAAGCAAACATGAATGACAAATAGTATTTGAAATGAATGTGAGCTTGTATTGTGCACTAGCAACATAAACCTTAAAAATTCATAATCCCATCCCTTTAACCCATGAAAACGAAAGAATAACTGGCAACAATATCTACTTCTAAGTTGATATGAATGTTTCTTGATGGGTGTTTTGATTGAACGTATAACATCATAAGGGGAAGTAAAAATATAGTTATTGTTGGATACGGTGGAGGATTTGTGCAAATCCAAAACTGTATAAGGATCTTTTGAGCTAGCTGTGCATACCGTGTATGTTAGCTGTGAGATTTTTCTAAGTTTAGAGTATTAGCTGGGTGAAGATAAACAGCAGATATTTTCTGGATTTTTTTCTTTGTTTAGTTACCCCTGAGATGTATCTAAACAGGGATAGATTAGTCATTTTACATAATAAGAAAAGCCTATAAAAGGCACCGTGTATTCATTCTTTTTTATTCAATAAGAAAGACAACAGCAGTTCTCTCTTCATAGTTCTCTCTTCCTCTTCAAAGGTTTCAGTTTTTTTTCATGGTGGCTGCAGCCACACATCCGCAGGAAGCTGGGTTTTAGACCCAACAAAGTGGTATCAGAGCTACTGATCCTTGGGCCTTATCAGTCGTGAGAAGGAGGTCTTGCACTCCCTGTTTTTTCAAAAAAAAAAAAAAATCTGTTTTTCAAAAATCAGATTACAGCAAAAAATCTGTTTCAAAAAAAAAAAAAAATCAGATTGCAAAAAATCCGTTTTCAAAAATCAGATTGCAGCAAAAATCAGTTTTTTTTTTTTTTTAAATCAGAATGTAAAAAACAATAATAATAAAAAAATAAAATAAAATAAAATAAAAAATCTGTTTTTTCAAAAAAAAAAAATTAGATTGCAAAAGCCAAGAATCTGTGCAAGACGTACCATTTCAGCTAAAGAAAAAAAAATCAACCATTCTTTTTAAAAAATGGAAAAAGATGGTCAGCACCATCCAGCCGCAGGTTCCTAAGTTGTCAAATGACAACTATGAAAAATGGTGCGTCCAAATGAAGGCGTTGTTGGGGTTACAAGAACTATGGGAGATCATCACCGATGGGTATGAAGAACCCACTATGGAAGAAGAAGCCGCCTTCACCAACGAAGAAAAGACCGCTCTTAAAAATCAAAGGAAGAGAGACAATAAGGCTTTGTTTTTCCTCTATCAAGGGTTGGATGAATCTACCTTCGAAAAGATTGCCGAAGCAATATCAAGCAAGAAAGCATGGGATACCCTTGGCACCATCTTTAAGGGTGTAGATCGAGTAAAGTAGGTTCGCCTTCAAAAATTAAGAGTCGAGTTCGAAGCAACTCACATGAAGGAAGATGAGAATATTACTAATTATTTTTCGCGTTTGCTTGTAACTGTCAATAATTTGAAAAGAAACGGTGAAAATATTGAAGATGTCCGAGTTATTGAAAAGATACTTCGATCCCTCACAACCAAGTTTGAGCATGTGGTTGTGGCGATCGAAGAATCAAAAGATATTGAAAAACTCTCCATTGAGGAGTTGATGGGATCGTTGCAAGTTCATGAGCAACGAATGTAGAAGAATGTCAGTCCCATGCCAATAGAATAAGCTTTGGAGTCAAGATTGACTCTGAATGATAACAATGATGGACGTGGAAGTTCACAACATGGTGGACGTTTTGCTAACAATCGCACAAGAGGCAGAGGGCGCGGATACCAACAAATTCATGGCCAAAACTAGCAGAAAAATACCACTTTCTGTAGAAAAGGAAATGGTAGAGGCAGATCTATGCGTGGACGAAGAAGTACAAAGAACTTCCAATGCTATAATTGCAACAAGCTTGAGCACTATGCATCTGATTGTTGGAATAAGCCGGTAAATCAAGACGAGCTATCCAACTATGCCGAAGCATCAGCCATGAAAAAGAAAGCTCCACACTTCTCCTTGCACAAGAGAAAGGTAGTGATCAGAAGGATGTATGGTATCTCGACACGGGTGAAAGTAATCACATGTGCAGCGACAAGAAACTCTTTGTGGAACTCACAGAAGGAGTTCATGGCGATGTAACGTTTGGAGACTCATCAAAAACGCCAGTGAAAAGTAAAGGTAAAATCAAAATCTATTAGAAGAATGGTATTATAAACTATATCTCCAATGTGTGCTACGTGCCCAACATGAAAAGTAACATACTGAGTCTCGGACAACTCGAAAAAGGGTATGTTACGACACATGGAGAACTATTCTCTTTCCATAAGAGATATGCATGGACGTTTGATTGTAAAAGTCCAGATGGCAAAGAATCGTATGCTTCCTCTCCATATAAACACAATACTTGAGAAGTGTTTTTATGGAAAAGCAAAGAATGATTCCTGGACGTGGCATCTTTGCTTTGGCCATCTAAATTTCAGTGGCCTGAAACTTCTGTCCTCATCAAGCATGGTGCATGGCTTGCCTACTATTGAAGCTCCAGAACATGTGTGTGAGGCGTGCACACTTGGGAAACAACAAAGGAACTCCTTTTCGAGTGGAGTATCCCGAAGAGCAAGAGAACCGTTACAGTTGGTTTACACTGACATCTATGGACCATTAGAGCCAATCTCTCTTGGAGGTAATAAATATTTTATTACCTTCATTGACGATTTCAGTAGAAAATTGTGGTTGTATGTAATCAAAGAGAAATCTGCTGCTTTTACTATTTTTTAAAATTTTAAGGCCCTTGTTAAAAAAGAAAGTGGTCTTAAAATAAAAACCCTTAGATCTGACAGAGGTGGAGAGTACACCTCAAATGTTTTTCAAGAATATTGCAGGGAACATGGCATTAAGTAACAACACACTGCAGCGTTTACGCCACAACAAAATAGAATTGTAGAACAGAAGAACCACACCATCCTCGGCATGACGAGGACTATGCTGAAGGAGAAAAGTCTGCCAAAGAATTTCTGGGCAAAGGCGATTGCATGTACTGCCTATCTGCTTAATAGGTATCCAACCAAAAGTGTCAGATTCAAAACACCGCAAGAAGCATGGAGTGGATACAAGCCGAGCATGGCGCACCTTAAGATCTTTGGGTGTGTCACCTACGCTCAAGTTCCAGAAGCGAGAAGGAAAAAGCTTGATGATCGTGGCGAGAAGTGCATCTTCATCGGTTACAGCAAAGAGTCAAAGGCATATAAGCTCTACAACCCATTAACCAATAAGCTGGTGGTAAGTAGAGATGTGGTATTTTGTGAGGAAGAAGTATGGAAATGGAATGAGGAAAACTCGACCAAAGAAAAGCAGGTCGAGGTTGAAGAATACGAAGAGGAGAGACATGAGAAGCAAGAGCAGACACCCACATCACCCCCTACGAATCACAGAAGTCCGGGAGTACACTCCATCTCTCATAGAAGTACTTCATCAAATCAGAATTCATGCAGCACATCTTCATCTGATTATCCTTCACCCTTGGCTCCTATTAAAATGAGAAGCCTCAATGACATCTATACAGAAATTGAGGAAGTGAATTTAATCTGCCTGTATGCGGACCACGAACCTCTCACATTCGAGGAGGCTGTGAATGAAGAATGTTGGAGAAAGGCTATGGAAGAAGAGATTCATGCTATCGAGAAGAATCGAACAAGGGAGTTGACCTCACTCCCTAAAAGCCAGAAGACCATTGGTCTCAAATGGGTGTACAAAATCAAGTGGAATGCCGATGGTAAGATCGAACGATATAAAGAAGGCTCATAGCAAAAGGTTACAAGCAGAAATATGGGGTAGACTATAAGGAAGTTTTCGCCCCAGTTGCTCGCCTTGACACTGTAAGAATGATTATCTCCCTTGCAGCTCATCACAGTTAGATGATTTACCAACTGGATGTGAAATCTGCATTCCTAAATGGGGTACTCGAAGAAGAAGTATACGTTGACCAGCCTGAAGGCTTTGTCATGCAAGGGGAGGAACACAAGGTGTATCGGCTGAAGAAAGCCATGTATGGGTTGAAGCAAGCTCCCCGTGCTTGGAATGCACGAATCGACGGCTATCTTTAAGAGAATGGTTTCGTCAAATATCCGTATGAGCATGCCATCTATACAAAGAAGAATGCCTATGGTGATATGCTTATCGCTTGTTTATATGTTGATGATCTGCTGTTCACTGGGAACAGCTAAGCGTTGTTCACTAGGAACAGCCAGGCGATGTTTGAAGAATTCAAGCAGGCTATGTTCAAAGAGTTCGAGATGACTGATGGTGGATTGATGTCTTTCTTCTTAGGCATTGAAGTGAAGCAACAAGACGGCGGCATTTACATATCCCAGAAGAAGTACACAAATGAACTTCTTGAGAAGTTTCAGATGGTCGACTGTAAAGTCGTAAATACACCTGTTACAATAGGTCTGAAGCTCACAAAAGATGGAGAAGGAAGAAACGTTGACTCAACCCTATTCAAGAGCCTAATCAGAAGATTAAAGTACCTCACAATCACTAGGCCAGATATAGTCTACAATGTTGGGCTTCTAAGTCAATATATGGAAACGCCAAAAGAGTCACACTAGCTAGCTGCAAAACGAGTACTGAGGTATATCAAAGGGACTATTGAATTTGGTCTCTTTTATCCGTACAATGATGAGGCGATGTTATATGGATACTCTGATAGTGATTGGGGTGATGACCAAGATGAAAGAAAAAGCACCACAGGCTATGCTTTCTATCTTGGGTCGACAGCATTGACATGGAATTCAAAGAAGCATAGTGTGGTCGCCCTGTCCACATGTGAAGCTGAGTACGTAGCAGCTTCATCCACTGTATGTGAGGCTATCTGGCTAAGGAATCTACTAAAGGAGCGGAAGCATCCACAGAAGGAATCTACTGTTATATACGTGGACAACAAGTCGGCAATCGAACTTGCCAAAAATCCAGTTCAGCATGGAAGGAGCAAGCATATCGACACAAGATATCATTTTCTTAGAGATCAAGTAAAGAAGAAATTGGTTAAGTTGGAATATTGTCACACTACTGAACAAGTGACAGATATCCTCACCAAAGCATTGCCGACTGACACATTCAGGAGACTTAGATCAATGCTTGGAATGAAGCCGATTTTGGTTTGAAGGGGAGTGTTGGATATGGTGGAGGATTTGTGCAAATCCAAAACTGTATAAGGATCTTTTGAGCTAGCTGTGCATACCGTGTATGCTAGCTGTGAGATTTTTCTAAGTTTAGAGTATTAGCTGGGTGAAGATAAACAGTAAATATTTTCTGGATTTTTTCTTTCTTTAGTTACCCCTGGGATGTATCTAAATAAGGATAGATTAGTCATTTTACATAATAAGAAAAGCCAATAAAAGGCACTGTGTATTCATTCTTTTTTATTCAATAAGAAAGACAGCAGAAGTTCTCTCTTCAAAGTTCTCTCTTCCTCTTCAAAGGTTTCAGTTTTTTTTCATGGTGGTTGCAGCCACACGTTCGCAGGAAGCTGGGTTTTAGACCCAACAGTTATTACATTTAAGAAATGTTTAGATAGGGGTTGTTTAATTTTATAATTGTAGTGGTAATTCAAGATAAGTTGGTAATAATTATTGATCTTTATATTTCCAGCTGAATTTTCAAGATGACATTGACGGCTCCCTTCATTTATAGCGCTCCTCATGTGACTTGGAGAGAAAAATGTTAAATCTATGGGGGCCGCTATAATATATGTTCCTTATCCACACCGTCCATCACCCTAGCCAGCTCATTTTAGGGCATGTGATGAAAAATGAGGCAGTTCCAAAGCTCAAGTGGACCACACCATGGGAAACAATGGGAATTGAACTCCTACCATCGAAAGCTTCTTGAGCGCCCCAAAAGTTTTGGATCAAGCTGATATTTTTGTTTTCCCTTTATCCATTACTATGTGACCCTATGAATAGGTTGAATGACAAATAAACATCAATGTGGGCCCTAAGGAGAAAACAACTTTCAATGGTTGACGTCTTTAATATCACTGTTTTTTAAGTTGTGGCCCACTTACACTTTGGATCTACCTCATTTTTTAACTCGTGCCCTAAAATGTGTTGTTAAAAAGGATGATTTTTGAGACGTACTTCCAGGTTTTTTTCTTTTCTTTTTTTTCCTTCTTTTTTTTTTTTTTTTTTTTGGGGGGGGGGGGGGGGGGGGGTGTTAGCTTGTTAGTACACAAGCATGTCAGTACACACACTCCATGTTAGCCACCCCGCTAGGGATCAATGCCAAGACCTCAAATGTTGAAACGAGGTATCTCCACTCGGTCTACCAGTTGAGCTATGGACCTGGGTGTTACTTCTAGGTTGATTTCAAACAGGTTGAGTAAGTCATAATTACTTATTTCCAGATATTTACTCAAGTAAATTAAGAATCAAACAACACCTACTAGACTAACTTTAGCGATAAAGTGAATTTGTATGTATGGCCTTTTCATTTCATCAAAAATACGTTCTATTCGGTGTATCCTTCGTCAGATTTTCGTTGAATACCAAGAAAAGTTGAACTTACCATTCTTAGTTATGGTGCTCCCAATGCACACGTAAGGATGTTAACAAGTGTATAAATAATTCTCAATGAGGTGCATTGAAATAATAGTGGGTCATATATGGTTTATCTTCAACCATATCCAAACTATGAATAATTATCAATAGACATGTACGCAATTTAAGCAATGTGTACATAAACATCTACTGTGGGAAAGGGAGGGCAGATTGAATTCTTCTTTAATGAGAGAAATTTGGCCAAAATTTTACTTTATTGTCCTATACAATGGTATACTATCAATCTAAACACCCCCCTTAGGGTTTATTCTCAATTAAATGTCTAGAGGGTTTAGATATTTTTTTCATCTTTTTCAAACCTACAACATTGAAATAAAAGAAAATTATCTTCTTACTTTATTAAGCAAATAGATTAGTCGTAAAAGACAAAAAGGATATCACGCGCGGAGAGTAGTAACCGGAGAAAGCAAAAGAGTATCAAGGAGACTATAGCCCATGAGAGTAATTTGTTGGGGGCCTTGCACAAAACCTTAGGATCTAGCCTCCCGAAACAAACCAGAATTATGGATAATAAAGCAATGAAATAAATCAAAGCATTAATCACACACCACACGAGATTTTTACGTGGAAAACCCTCAAAGAGGTAAAAACCACGGGACCTCATCCTAATCAACAATCCACTATAAAGTAGAACGTTACAACTTTCTTCACTCATGCAGGAGTGGATAAACAATAAGAGAAACAAAGAAAATGGAGAGTTCTCACCGATTACAAGGACATAGTAGCGCTGAGATATAGATTGCACAGTAGATAACCTCCATGAGCATAACCTCCCTTCTATAAGTTTCCTCTCTCTCTTTTCCTCTCTCTCTCTCACCTTTGATAGCCCAAAACCCTTTAGCAAATCCCTTGTAAAGCTTTAGGAAACCCTCTTGTCATACCTAAAAAGCCCTAGGAACTCCTATTTAAAGTTTTAGGAAACTCCTTTCCGCATCCCAGTTGCGAAAGGACTTGCGACACGAAATCCGCACAAAATCACGGAACGAATCTGCGTATCTTCGACTGGTCGAACCGAGTCCACAACCGGTTGAGAGCCACCTACGACCTGTCGAGGACCTCTCACGATCGGTCGAGCACCCCGGAGAAATATTACCCAAAGTCGCTGGACTTTGAGTCGTGTCGCAACTCGAACCTACGACTGTTCGAGCGCCACCCACGACCGGTCGAGCACCACCCACGACTAGTCGAGCACGGGACAAAAATCCCATCATAATTTGCATAAGAGTTTGAAATAATTTTCCAAAGAGAGTAGAAGCAGGGAGTGAGAGAACATGCTTTTTCCCCTACCTGAAAGTAGGGTCATGTTAGATATTTTTTTCCTTCTCTAAAATTAAGATAATTTCATTTGCTTCTTGAGTATTAATGCAAGGACATTTTCATCCCAAAAAATTCAAAAACCATGATATAGATGTAGAAAAGTAAAGCTTTAAAAATGGATTTTATTTTGGGGCTCCCATGAAGCCTTGCCTGTATTTAGAAAAAAAAAAACCCTTTATAATATTAAAATGCCCAAGATGAAATCACTATAATATTAAAATACCCTATAAGAAACTTGAATAAGAAGCCATTTTAAGAATGCTTGATTTTTTGTTTATAGATCTTTTGCACATTCCACCCTCTTTATAATTATGAAATTGGGACGATAAAATTTCTCTATTTCATATAGGTGAGGGGATTAAGACTTTCTATCTTTTATAAATGACTAGGGCAGAAGAAGTTTTATCAATGGCAACTTCTTCCCCCCTTCATGTCTCCACACAACATATACATGAGTCCATGTCCACTAAAATATATACACTACATACGTGGAAACATGAAAGCACCATCATCCCTCACCATCCCTCACGTATTTTAAACTATCCCAACTAACATGGCCAATGACATGTTCAAATTCAAATAATCAAACTATCAACACATCTATTGATTCATATAGCTAGGCCCACTTAATAGAGAATCTTGCATTGTTGTTTGTAGATCCCATCAGGGAACACCACATGAAATAGTTGAGATAGGATGCCCATAATTAAAACTAACATTGGACTCACTTTGTTTTATAATATGTTATCAATTCTTGATAATTCTTGAGGATACATCTCTATAAATGCACACCACAAAAATCAAGCCATTCCAAAACCCCAATGGACCACTCTATATAAATTTAGAAGTATTAGGAATGATTTTATATGGTGTGATCACCCACAAGAGACTTGCATTGTTATTTTTGGGACCTACGACTGCCATAAGGATGCACATGTGATGGATGTATTGATTGTATCACGGTGGGCCACTGACCAATGGGATGAATGAGGAACGTCAATTTTAAGGGTGCCAATAACTTTCTTTTTTTTTTAAGAGTTGGGCTTGAGCCTGCTCATGTCACGCTCGAGCCTTGGTTCTTATAGTGTCAGACCTGGCCTATCGGACGCGGTTTGGCTAGTGACGCTGCCACCAGCCAGGTGGCTAGTGGTCGGTGCTATGTGGACCCCACCATGATGTATGTGCTTTATCTATTCCGTCCATCCATTTTTAAAGATAATTTTAGAGCTTTATGCCAAAAATGAAGTAGATATAAATCTTAGGTGAACCACACCATGGGAAAACAGTAGTGATTGAATGTCCACCATTAAAAACCTCCTAGGGCCTATTGTAAAGGTTATTTGACATCTAACCTGTTGATTAGGTCACACAGACTTGGATGAAGGGAATATATATTATATATATATATATATATATATAATATATATATATATATATATATATATATATATATATATATATATATATATATATATATATAAGCTTGATTCAAAACTTTTGTGGCCCCAAAAAGTTTTTAATGGTAGGCATTCAATCAATACTGTGCGGTCCACTTGAGATTTTAATCAAACTCGATTTTGGGATCATACCATAAAATGATTTGGAAGAATGGGTGGACGGCATGGATGTAAAACATACATCATGGTGGAGCCCATAGAGCACCAACCACTAGCCATTGGCCAGTGGCAGTAGCCAATTCGTTTCCTGGCCTAGCCCCATTGGAACCGGAAACGGATTGGCTACTCCCTCTGCCACCCGCCCGTGACTGGTGGTCGGTGCTCTGTGGGCTTCACCATGATACATGTGTTTCATCCATTTTGTTCATCCATTTTTAAAGATAATTTTAGGGCTTGATCCCAAAAATTAGATGTATATATATCTCAGGTGGTCCACACCACATGAAAACAATAGTGATAGGATATCCACCATTAAAATCCTCCTAAGGCCCATTGTACTGTTTATTTGATATCCAATCTGTTGATTAGGTCATATAGGCCTAGATGAAGAGAAAAAACAAAAATCAGCTTGATCCAAAGCTTTTATGGCCCCCAAAATGTTTTTAATGGTCGACGCTCATTCAACACTGTTTCCTGTAATGTGGTCCACTTGAGATTGGAAGATACCTCATTTTTGGTCTCATACTGTAAAATAATCTGTAAAAATAGACAACATGGATGAAACACATACATCATGGTGGGGTCCATAGAGCACCGACCACCAGCCATTAGCTGGTGTCACGGGGAGTAGCCAATCCGTTTCGTTGGAACCTAATTTTTGGGCCTTTTTTTTTTTTTAAAGTTGAACGTAGACTTCTCTTTTTTACTATTTATTTTCTTTTTTTGAGGCTTAGTCAGGATTGTGATATTAAGGAGATTTCTGGAGAACGGTCCATCCACGGCGGTTACTATCAAACCAATGGTCAGGATCTCTATACGATAAACCCACTTGTGTGAACGAAAACCCTGAGGGCCTGTTTGGCCAGTTGCATTGGAAAGGATTAGGTGGGATGGAATTGCATATGGTCCTATGCCAATTCCACTCCATGTTTGGGAATAATGGAAAAGCTTGGAAGTAGATTAGATGGAATTGCATTGGGTCACGTGCCAATTTCACTCAATGTTAGCAAGTTGTGTAGGTCCCTTAATGATGTGTGGGCTATATCCACACCGTCCACCCATTTTTCGAGACCATTTTAGGGTATGGGCCAAAAAATCATGTAGATCTAAAGCTTAAGTGGACCCTGTTGAGGATCCTCTGCTTTAATGCCTTCCATAAGTGCATCCATTGACCCTCAATTACAGGAGTTTGTTTAGCTAATTCTCTCCATTGATTTTGTAATCAACATTTATGTATACTTACTACATTATACAATCTATAACTGTATATATATGAAAAGCTCTCACCACTCAAACGTGTGGTGGTTTTCAAACATTCTCATGGTATCAAAGCCATACCTGGATTAGCATCCCACGATCCCCAATGGCCTCTGATTCCTCTCCCACCCTTCTTCCCTTCAACACCATGATCCACATGGTTACCATCAAGCTCTCCTCCTCCAACTATCTCCTAAGGAAGAGCCAGCTTCTTCCACTTCTCGAGAGCCAAGGTTTGCTGGGTCATGTGGATAACACCCTTGTGCCGCCACCTCCATTTGACCCTCCCACCTCTCAAACGCCAAATGACAAACACCTGGCGTGGAAAGCAACCGACCAGCACCTCCTTAGCCTTCTCCTATCCTCCCTCATAGAGGAAGCAATGGCTGAAGCCGTCGGCCTCTCCACATCCCGCGAGGTCTGGACCGCCTTAGAGAACACCTTCAGCCACCGCTCCAAGGCCTGTGAAATTCGCCTTAAAGATTACCTCCAATTGATGAAGCACGGCACCCGTTTAGTCACTGGATACGCCCGTGCCTTCAAAGCCTTATGCGATTAGCTTCACGCAATCGGTTGCCCCGTTGATGGAACTGACAAAGTTCACTGGTTTCTTTGTGGCCTAGGGCCCGATTTCTCCAGTCTCTTTACTGCCGAAATGGCACAAACACCCCTCCCCTGCTTCCCGGATCTTGTGTCCAAAGCTGAGAGTTTTAAACTTTTTCAAAAATCTCTAAAGACTCCGGTGCCCTCAGATGCAGCATTCACTACTACCCAGACATCTTCTCATTGCGGGGGTGGCTCCTCTCGCCATAGCCGTGGCCGCGCAAATGGCTCCAGCAACGGGTCTTTCAGTCACGGACAGGGCCATGCCAACACCACCCGCGGTCACTGTCCACCATGCTGCTAGATTTGCCGCTTGGAAGGTCACTATGCAGATCGATGCAGGCAACGATATGATCGGCATGAACCCTCGGCGCAACTTGCATAAGCTTTCTCCTCTTCGTGCTCTTTGTTTGGAAATGAAGTCACAGACTGGTTCTTGGACATAGGGGCTTCGGCCCACATGACTCCAGTCCACTCAACTTTGGACCACTCCACCACCTACACGGGTAAGGATTTTGTGATTGTAGGAATGGTACGTCCCTACCCATTACCCACACTGGTCAATTTTCACCTTCCCCAGATCTTCAATTGTTAGATGTTTTGGTTGTCTCTCATCTCACTAAAAATCTTTTGTCCATTAGTAAATTAACGAATGATTTTCCTTTAACCGTTACGTACATTTACTAATAATTTTTTCACTGTTCAGAATCGTCAAACGGGAAGGGTGGTGGCAACCGATAAACGAGATGGAGGCTTATATGTGCTAGAGCGCGGCAATTCCGCTTTTATTTTTGTCCTTAAAAATAAATCTCTTACTACTTCGTATGATTTATGGCATGCTCGCCTTGGCCATGTGCATCATTTTGTTATCTCTTTTTTAAATAAAAAAGGACAACTTTCTCTTACCTCTTTATTGTCATCTCCTGTGTTATGTAGTACATGCCAACTTGCGAACAATCACTGTTTGCCTTATTCTCGTAATGTACATAGGTCGTCTAATGTGTTAGATCTTATTCATTGTGATATATGGGGCCCTTCCCCCATCAAATCAAATCTGGGTTTTGCCTACTATGTTTTATTCGTTGATGATTATTCTCGTTTCATTTTGCTTTATCTATTGAAATTGAAATCTGACTTCTATGATACCTTTATTCAATTTCAAAATTTTATGGAAAATCAACATTCTACTCACATCAAAAATTTTCACAGTGACGGTGGTGCAGAGTTTACTAGCAACTGCTTTAAAGCTCACCTTCGTACCTCTGGCATTCATCATTAACTCTCTTGTCCATATACTCCCGCCCAAAATGGTCGCGCTGAGAGAAAACACCATCATGTGACTGAGACCGGATTGGCCATGCTTTTCCATTCTCACACTTCTCCTCACTTCTGGGTTGACGCCTTTAGCACTGTCACTTACATTATCAACCATTTGCCCACACCACTTCTTGGAGGTAAGTCCCCCTTTGAGCTTTTATATAGTTCCTCTCCAAATTATGCAACTTTTCATCCTTTTGGTTGTCGTATTTATCCTTGTTTACGTGATTATATGCCTAACAAATTTTCCCCCCGTAGTATTCCTTGCATTTTTTTGGGTTACAACTCCTCTTATAAAGGGTTCCGTTGTCTTGACCCCACCATCTCTAGGCTATATATCTCCCGACATGCTCAATTTGATGAGAATCACTTTCCCTTCCAAGATACCTCCCAGGCTTATCCATATCCTCCCTCCAATGTTCAACATTTCTAGAACCAGGTCTTGCCCATACAGAAATGCCCCTATCTTCCCCTACGTCACATTCCCGGCACATTGCTCAATCCGGTTCTAGCCCGTGTGTTATTTGTACTGATCCAGTGGATGAGTCTTTGCAGGCTGATGATTCTCTTGCAGGTCCATCTTTGCAGCACTCGGATCCTAGCCCAGCTTCTCTTGAGCCCACCACTAAGTTGCCTACCACTGCTCATGCTGCTGCTATTCCGTTGGGTTCTCATCCTATGCTCACACGAGTCAAAGATGGTATTTTCAAACCTCACCACCCGACGAATCTTGCTCTCTTGGGGTCCTCTGGTCTTCTCTCTGCTCTCCTCGCATCCACTGAGCCTAAAGGTTTCAAATCTGCTGCTAAGAATCCTGCTTGGCTAGCCGCCATGGATGAAGAAGTTCAAGCCCTGAAAAATAATCGCACCTGGATTTTGGTCCCTCGACCTGCCAACACCAACATTGTGGATTCCAAATGGGTGTTTCGGACCAAATACTTGCCCGATGGATCTATCGAGCGTCTCAAAGCCCGCCTTGTTGCCAAGGGCTATACACAGGTACCTGGTCTTGACTACACTGACACTTTTAGCCCTGTCATCAAGGCTACCACTGTTCGAGTTGTACTCTCTCTTGCTGTGACCAACAAATGGCCTCTCTGCCAACTTGATGTCAAGAATGCGTTTCTCAATGGTCATCTTACTGAACATGTCTATATGGAACAACCTCTTTGGTACATTGACCCTCGCTTCCCTAATCATGTTTGTCAGTTGAAGAAAGCTTTTTATGGCCTAAAACAAGTCCCTCGTGCCTGGTTTCAGCGATTCAGCTCTTTCCTCATTCACCTTGGTTTTTATTACAGTTGTGTAGACACATCACTCTTTGTCTTTCACAGGCGGTCAGACATTATTTATTTGCTTCTTTATGTTAACGACATTATTATTACAGGCAACAACTCCTCTCTTCTTAACAACTTTACTTGTAAGCTCAATTTTGAGTTCGCTACTAAGGATTTGGGTTCTCTCAATTACTTTCTTGGTCTTGAAGCTACACCCACCACTGATGGTCTTTTTATCAGTCAGCTGAAATATGCGCAGGACATTCTCACGCGAGCTCAGTTACTTGATAGCAAGCCTGTTCACACCCCCATGGTTGTTTCCCAGCACCTGTCTTCTGATGGTCCTCTGTTTTTGGATCTCACTCTCTACCGATCTCTTGTTGGTGCTCTCCAGTATTTGACTATCACGCGTCCCGATATTGCTCACGCTGTAAACTCTGTCAGTCAATTTCTACACTCTTCGACTGAAGACCACTTTCTTGTTGTCAAGCGCATTCTTCGCTATGTTAAGGGCACACTGCATTTTGGCCTCACTTTTCATCCATCTGCTGCTCCTGGTGCTTTAGTTGCTTACTCTGATGCCGACTGGGCAGGATGTCCTAACACTCGTCGCTCTACCTCTAGTTATTCTATTTACTTTGGTGACAATTTGGTTTCCTAGAGTGCCAAGAAGCAACCTACTGTTTCTCGCTCCAACTGTGAGTCTGAGTATCGTGCCCTTGCTCTCACTGCTGCCAAAATTCTTTGGCTCACGCATCTCCTTCGTGACCTCAAAGTTTCTCTTCTACAGTAACCTCTTCTATTATGTGACAACGAAAGTGCCATTTTTTGGAGCTCCAACCCCTTTCTCACAAGCGGGCAAAGCATGTTGAGTTAGACTACCACTTTCTTCGCGAACTTGTTGTCGCTGGCATACTTTGCACACAGTATGTGCCCTCTCACTTACAAGTTACTGATATCTTCACCAAAAGTGTGCTTAGGCCTCTCTTTCAATTTTTTTGATCCAAGCTCCGCGTCTATTCCAATCCGACGCTCAGCTTTGGGGGGGGGGGGGGGGGGGGGGGGGGTGTTGAGGATCCTCTGCTTTAATGCCTTCCATACGTACATCCATTGACCCTCAATTACAGGAGTTTGTTTAGCTAATTCTCTCCATTGATTTTGTAATCAACATTTATGTATACTTACTACATTATACAATCTATAACTGTATATATATATGAAAAGCTCTCACCACTCAAACGTGTGGTAGTTTTCAAACATTCTTAGACCCCACCATAGAAAGCAATGGGGATTGAATACTTACCGTTAAAAACTTCTTTGGGGCCACATAAGTTTTGGATCTACCTCATTTTTAGGCCCATGCAATAAAATGATGTTACAAAACAAATGAACGGTTTAGATATAACACGTGTGTTATTCTCAATAGTTTCAAATGATGGTGGGTATATCCATTAAATGTACCACTGTATTACAAACAAAGCATGGAATTAAGTTTATCCCATGTAGCAGGGAACAATCCCTGCCATGGGTAATAATTATGTTTTTTGAATCCCATCCCACCTAATTCTTTCCAATGCAACTGGCCAAACAGGCCCCGAGGGTATGTTTGGGCAGTAGGATTAGGTGGGATGGGATTCATCTCGTCCTGTGCCAATTCCACTCCATGTTTGGGATGAATGGAAAAGCTCGGAATTACATTAAATGGAATTGCATTGGCCCTGTGCCAATTTCAGTGAATGTTAGCAAGTTGTGTAGGTCCCACCATGATGTGTGGGCTATATCCACACCGTCCACCCATTTAGCGAGATTATTTTAGAGCATGAGCCAAAAATCAGGTAAATTTAACGCTCAAGTGGACCCCACCATAGAAAGCAACGGGGATTGAATACTTAATGTTGAAAACTTCTTTGGGGCTACATAAGTTTTGGATCTACCTCATTTTTAGGTAACCTCAACAAATGAACCGATTAGATATAAGACGTGTGTTTTTCTCAATAATTTCAAATGATGATGGGTATATCCATTCAATGTACCACCGTATTATCATGGCATTAATCTTATACCATGGCAACAATGACAATCCCTGCCATGGGTAATAATTATGTTTTTTTGAATCCCATCCCACCTAATCCCTTCTAATCCCACCGCCCAAACATACCATGAGTGTACGTACTGTACATATCCACGAGTGGACGAGCGTGTCCTTACCCTGCAAATCGAAGCCAGCCTCATATAAACCTTGAGAGTGATCGTATGAGATGCATGCTTAGGCCCTGTTTGGGCAACGGGATTAGAAAGGGTTAGGTGGGATTGGATTCAAAAAAACATCATTATTACCCATGGTAGGGATTGTCCCGGGATTAGATTAATGCTATGCTTTGTTGGTAATACGGTGGTACATTGAATGGATATACCTACCATCATTTGAAATTACCAGAATAACACACATGTATTATATCTAAACCGTTCATTTGTTTTGTAACCTCATTTTATGGTATGGGCCGAAAAATAAGGTAGATCCAAAACTTATGTGGCCCCAAAGAAATTTTCAACGGTAAGTATTCAATCCCCGTTGCTTTCAGTGATGGGTCCACTTGAGCTTTAGAATTACCTGATTTTTGGCCCATGCTCTAAAATAATCTCAAAAAATGGGTGGACGGTGTGGATATAGCCCACACATCAGGGTGGGACCTACACAATTGGCACGGGACCAATGCAATTCCATCCGATCTAATTCCAAGCTTTTCCAAACATGGAGTGGAATTGGCACGGAACCAGATGAATCCAATCCCACCTAATCCCTTCTAATCCCGTTGCCCAAACAACCGCCTAAATCTCATTGATCAAACAACCCAAATTATAGGACTCGATTTCGGTAGTGACGCATCTAGTACCGTGGTCGGTACTACTCAGTGCTGTGGGCCCCACCATGATGTATATATTTTATCCATGCCGTCCATCCATTTTACTGGCTCATTTAGCATGCTGGCCCAACACGGCAGATCTAAGTGCCAGGCGCAACACACCACATGAATCAATGGTGACTGAACACCTAAAAAATAAATAAATAAATAAAATAAAATAAATCCTGGGGACCATAAAAGTTTTGGATGAAGCTGATATTTTTGTTTTCCATTTATCCAAGTCCCTGTGACTTAATCAACAGGTTAGATGGTAGATAAACATTACGGTGGGCCCTAAGAATTTTTTTATGGTGGCAGTTCAATCACTACTTTTTTACGTGGTGTGGTCCACATGAGATTTGGCTCTGCGTCATTTTTGAATTCATATCCTAAAATGATGTTGAAAATGGATGGACCGCATCCATAAAACACATACATCATGGTGGGCCACAGCACCTACAAGTACCGAGATTTCGGGACTGGGGTCGCTACCGAATCCGAGACCCAAATTAAATTATTTGAGGACCACAAGTGATTTTTCCAAAGGAATAAAAGAAACGAATTGGCTACTTACCCTGCCACTAGCCATTGGCTAGTGGTTGGTGCTATGTGGGACCCACCATGATGTATTTGTTTCATCCATGTCGTCCACACATTGTTCTACATCATGTATTTGCTTCATCCATGCCGTCCATACATTCTTCTACATCATTTCATGCTATGAGCTCAAAAATGAGGTTGATCTAAATCTCAAGTGGACCGTACAGTGTTGATTGAACGCACATCATTAAAAACTTAATGGGGCCACAAAAGTTTTGAATCAAGCTTAAGTCTGTATGACCTAATCCACAGGTTATATGTCAAATAACCATTACAATGGGCCCTAGGAGGTTTTTAACGGTGGATATTCAGTCATTACTGTTTTCTCATGGTGTGGTCCGCCTAAGATTTAGATCTACCCCATTTTTGGTATCAAGCCATAAAATTATCTTTCAAAATGGATGGACGGCGTGGATAAAACACATAAATCATGGTGGGGTCCACATAACACCGACCACTAGCCACCTGGCTAGTGGCAGCTTCACTAGCCAAACCGCGTCCGGAATAAAAACAGCCGTTAAACTTCTATCAAGCAGATCAGCAGTATTAGCCCCATGATGAAGCGTCCAGATCATGCCGCCCACATCATATGCAACTGATATGATAGAAGGTCTATATCCTAACATGATAGAGCCAATCTTTCACCGCCCATGTGACAGGATAAAGTAACGGTCGAGATCGTACACGTACTTCCCCTATCGTGGATGGCTACGATTAAAGCGTCAATCAAACCGGTGGAGTTTACATGGACGGTAAAAATGCTTATGACGCTATGATTAAAAGAGTTATCCGTTGCGAATTCAGGCGGGAAAGGCGAGAGAAAGATCTGGCAAGGATGGTGCATTTCTTCGAAAATGGTTATATGATACTCCGGCTGCATATGACACTTGATACACAGGCAGTCTGATTGTCATATAATCAAGCCTCTTATTCCCAAGATCAGATGAGTTAAACAATTCCAACCTCTGATTCTTGACCACTTGTTTGTGGAAATAGGACCGTTGGATATTTTGCATCTTTAACCGTCCAATAAATGCAATCCAATCCAACAGTACTCATATAATCGAATAAAATTAATTTTTGGTTGATGGAAACATCTAGGCTTCCTACCATAATTTTGATGGTTGAATTGGACTATTTATATGCAATGTCTAAGTAATTTCTGAGTGCTTGTGTATCATCCATCAATCTCTACCAGAGTATCAAAGTTTTTCTCATTGTACTATTATTGTGGTCCATTTCATGGCCATGTGAGACAGAGAAAACTAATCGGACGGTTCTGATCCTCCCAAATATATATCCTTCCATGTGGATCGTAGAAAGTGGTTCTATCATACTGCGATAGCGACGGCTGTACCAGACCCATTTCCTTCATCGTAATTTCATAGCATGTTTGGCTGAAAATAATGGAGGCCGGATGCAGTGCATGTAGAGTCCACTCCCTACAAATCATAAGATATACTATTTAAAAAAAAAAAGAGTATAGATCCGTCCGTCCACGCAAATGATGGCCCACCGTTGATATGTTGTTAGTTTCTAACCATGCACACGTGCGTTGGATCTCACCACTCAAAAGGTGATCCACTTCATATTAGCCACGTCTCAAGAACCATTCCTTTCTGATCTTCAGGTGGGCCATTCACCTATATAAAAACATTGCATCACAAGAACGTATTACATCGTGTCTGAGGATGGAACTTCCACTGGAAAGCATGCCTAACGAGCTGCTAACATCTTGCACACGCATGAACAGTCCCACGTGTGAAGCGAGTCGCATAGAAAGTTCACACGAGGGAGTAAGCTGGCATACATCGTGCGGAGACAATGCATGCTAATGCCCTGAGTGTATGTGCCTGAGAAAGAGAGAGAAAGAGTAACTCACACGCAACTACAGTCAACGTCGTTGATATCTTCGGATCCAACAGCAAATGACAGAGTGACACGTAGGTACGGCCAAACGTCTGGGATGTTTTTTGGATGGACCTTTTTTGCTAACCTGGCCCCCACTTTTGTCAACCCACTTATAGATGGATAGATACAATGGCAGCTACATAGCACGCTCAAAGCCTTTTTTTAAAATTTTTACCGTTCTCATCGATTTTTTACTCTGCCTATCTGATGTTTCATACACATGCGTACATAAATTGTACACATGCATGTACTTAAATTATACCGTCCAGATCGTGGGCCATTGTAGATAATTAGAAAGTTGTAGCCTCTGATTAAGAAGATAAATTAGGACTACTTGCTATTTTTTATTTTTTATTTTCATTTTAACCGTCCATCATTGACCATCTAAAGTGGGTCATACTATTTTGATGTTTTATCATCATTCCACGTGTACAGTTCATGGATGTACGCGTGGGAACGAGCAATCACGGTCTGCCAGAATTTCAATGTTGCTGATGAGACGTTGAGACAATGGACCGCATTTAAATGTTGGAAATGGATCCAACCCCCTCACCTCTTTTACACTTAGGTCCCAATAGCTGTACCGTCCTACTCCCAAAAAACACAACCCTATCCAACCGTACAAATAAAGGGCCAGACTAGATGTTTTCATTTCGTTTGGTGGCAGAGCATGATGATTCATGCACATGCACGTAGTTTCTCTGTTGACGTGGCATGCATGTACTTCAATCCAAGCCGTCCGTTCAAGTTGTGGATACTAAATGGGTGGAAAGATCCTGACCGATGGTTTGTGGAATCGTTTGATGAATTTGGAGAGTTGGGAATGATTCATTTTGATTTTATGTACATGCACAAAGTCACTGTGGACGTGGCGTACATGTGCATAATCCAAGCCGTTCAAGGTACCAAAGGAATTGGTTGGTGGAGATTGTTTGATGAATTTAGAACGTTGATGTACTTCGTTTTAAAGGGACATTCACGTACTGTAGAGAACTCATCACCTACAGGATACAGCACCGCAACTTGCGCCGTAACATCTTTCCCATACTTTTGTAAGAGGACGCGGCTTTGGCGGATTCTGACTGTGGGCCCACTGTGATGTACGTTCCTTACATCCACACCGTACATCCGTTTTGAATCTAATTGTAGGGCCTGATCCCAAAAATGAAACAGATCCAAATCTCAGTGGAGCACACCACAGGAAACAATGATGAATGACCATTAAAAACATTTTGTGGGCCACACAAGTTTTGGATCAAGCTGATATTTTTTGTGGTCCCTTCATCCAGATCTTTGTAACATTATCAACAAGTTGGATGGAAAATAAACATTCCAATACCCCCAAAGAAGTTTTTGACGGTGGGTATTCAATCACCACTGTTTTCTGATGTGTGGTCGGCTTAAGATTTGGATCTACTTAATTTTTTGAATCATGCACTAAAATTATCTGTCAAAGTCGACTGACGGTGTGGATGTAAGGTACATACATCAATATGGGCTCCACAGTGGAATCCAACGGTGTCCTTTGTAAGACATGCTGGTGGGACCCACCTAGTGAGCGGATCAGCCCGATACTCGAGAAAGGTGATCTTCATGGTGGGGCCTACCGTTTTCATGGTGCCGATTTGTTTTCACAAGTGGCATGTTAGCAGGAAAACATGGTGCCGATTTGACGTAGGTGATTAATTCTCCCTATAGGATCGTTTATGATCTACGGTGGAGATCATGATTTGCACGGTTTAGATCTGTGCCACATGTAAATTGTATTTTAGGCATTCATATGGATCATCGTATTATGCCAGCATGTCTAATTCTGATCAGGACCGTCCAAAATTTGGATCTGATCTTCTATTGATTGAGCAATCTTAACCGTTCAAAATAAATGCAACTGCTCCTTGCTCGAGAAGAGACTCAAGAAGTTATACGTGCAACACGTGCGAACATGGCTAGCTGTGAGGGATCTGTGCCATTCATCAGTTAGTGATCACGTGAACAAAATCTATCTGGTCCACTCATCAGTTAGGATACATGTCTGTACAAAAAATTAACCACTTAGATATTCAACTTACACATGCATCGCACCTGATGAACGGATCTTCTTACTTTTGGACCCAGGTGGGTTAAAAGAGGCCCACCTCCTGATGAGTGGGCCCGGATCCCATATGCGTGTTCTTAGCCCTTGGATTTAAGAGTTAAATATATGAAAAAATTTCAATAATGAGGTGAGTTGGCGAGCACATAAACGAGACTATATTGGCCAATGCAATGTCATTAGGAAGAATAAGATAATAAAATTAAAAGAATAAAATAGGAGAAAAATATTGATACTCTTGCAGGGTGCAATGGATGATACGCAGGCACTTAGAAGTTACTTAAATTTGCAAAATTTCATATAAATAATTGGAATTAAACTATTCAAATTATGTGTACCAATGTAGATGTATAACGTACCAAAAATTACGCTTACCCAATTATCCTATCTGTAAGATTGGTGGAAATTTATTAGACGGTTCACAATACAAATTATTCAATGGTCATATTTCAACAAACAAGAGTGTCCACAAATCAGAGGTTGGGATTGTTTAAATAATCTGAATTTGATATTTTAATCTAAAAAGAGTGGGTTCTACACAATTTCGTCGGTTTAATTAGAGTTAGTATATGACATGTGTACAATTTCTAGGTGCCTGCGTATCAAGCGCCTACGCAGCCAGAGTAAGAAATATCTCCCCGTAAAATAAATAACAAAAAATAAATATGTCCACGCTCGGCTTTCCGGGATTCTCTCTCTTCCACGAGCCCTTGTCCTTTTCTTTATAGCATTCTAGTGAGTCTACCCACTCACGTATATAAACCGACGGCTGTGATCCGGTGTCGGTACGGAATCTTGGTACCTTATGTGGGTGCCAGTTCATGTGTGGGCCCCACCGGTCCCTATCAAAGACGTAGGGGACCGTTGGATGGACGTGGTTGGAAATGGTTTGAGTATGACCTGGGTCGGATAATTACAGCCGTTTATTTAAGGATTGCAAAAAAGGATGGTATGAACGTTTTCAACCTTTCCATCCTTTTTTTGGATGATATTAATTTATCTGTCCGTGTTTATTGAATCATGATTTTTTTTTTTTTTTTTTTTTTTTTTTTTTTTTTTTTTTTTGGTCAGAGAAGATCTGGGGGCGGTAGATACAGCCCCCGGATCATAGGTGGGCCCGTCTGGGCCCCACTTCTATGTCAGAACCATATAATACGGATGGAATAACTAGTATCGGATCACAGCCTGAAAAAGCAATTTCTTAAAGAGAAACTTTGATACTCTGGCATATAGTGATTGATGATACACAGTCCCTTGTAAATCACTTAGAAAATTGCATACATGGCGTGCAAGTAATTCAAAGTAAAACTTTCCAAATAAGGGGTCCCACTTTAAATATATCATAAATAAAAAATAATGTTTATTTCATATAATCCGATACCCCGATCTGTGGGCAGTCAACAAATGAGTGTCCAGGAATCAGAGGTTAGGATTGTTAGGCAAATCTGATTTGAGATGTTGTTCTATTTAATTTGAATTAATATATGCCACATGTATAATTTGTAAGTATCTGCGTATCAAGTGTCATGCTTAGCCAGAGTATAAATAACTATCCGTTTTTTAAAAAGAAAATTCCATGCCCAAAAAATAATTCAGATTACGTTGATTATTTTAATCTCCTTAAACATTGACTTCCCACCTTAAACACCAGGTGGTCTCGATCCAGCTGGCTGGAAGTTACGGTCCACTATCGGATAACTTCCAACCTTTCATGTATGTACAAAATCCAAACCGTTCAATAGGTTGGCCCCATCATATATCATCTTGTGGAAAACTTATCTACATCCATTCATAATGTGGACCGCACTTATATATTTTTCTATCTATTAATGAGTGGACATTGTTTCTTATGGTGTGATCTATTTTAATCACTTTGCTTAAGGAAAGAGATTACTTTCTTATGTTTCTCGGCGTTGGCGATGGCTGCGGGCCCATCTCTAGCATCTACACCGTACACCTGTTGATCAACCCGTTGATCAGGGTGGGCTGTTGTCTGCAGTGTACGCTTCTTCAAGATCGTAAGGGTTTTTAGATGATCGTAGCCGTCCAAACAATGCGAATACCGTCTCCTAATTGTAGACCGTTGCTCACTTTTTCTTCCGCCTGATTAACCGTCCACACGGTCTACAAGCGTTAATCAAGCCAAGCGTGAACTCACACGCGCGTATCGTGGACACTGTACGTGTCCGAACACGTGCCAAATCGCCACATGTATTCGAGATCCGATGCCTCCATCAGTTGGGGCCCACTGGGTACAGCATAGATGCCCTGAGCAAAAAGCTATTCCGGTTTGTCGATCAGGTGGGTCATAACGTACAAGAAAAGGACGGACAGAACACGTTTCTATTAACGTTGGATGTATTTCGTACAAGGTGGAGCTTGCACCACCTGATGAGTAGGCCGGCAGAATTTTTAAGCTAGGATATCTATTAAGGGCCCCACTTGATGGATGCTTTCAGTGTTCATCACGCGTCCCATCGTGACGTACGCCGATTGCCTGGCTTTTGCAGGAACTTCCTGCGACAGTAAGCTGGGTGGGGCCCACCCTGATGTTCGTGAGGAATCCACCCCTTCCATCTGTTTTACAAGTTATGTTATGGCATGGGCCGAAAATATGAGACAGATATAAAATTAAAGTGGACCGCACGGTAGGAAACAGTGAGGATGACCTTATGAATGGCATATAAACATCCCGGTGGACCCACGGAGATTTCAACGGTAGGCATTTCCTTACTCATTTTTTCCTATCGTGTGGCTCACTTGAGTTTCTGATCCCCTCATTTTTAGCCCCATGCCCTAACATGATCTGCCAAAACGGATGAACAAGCTGGATTTGTAACAAACATTACAGTGGGCCCCACTTGGCCGACAGGAAGCTCCTGGGAAAGGCCTTGGGACGCGGATTTCCTGCGAAAGCATTTCGCAGGAAGTTCCTCCACAAGGATGATGGGTGGGGCCCACCACCATGTTTGTATGAAATATACTCTGTTCATCCGTTTGGAGAGCTCATTTTAGGACAATCCACCAAAAATGAGGTGGATGCAAAACTCGATTGGGCCACACCAGAGGAAACAGCGAGGATTCACTGAGAACCATTGAAACATTTTTATGACAATAAAAGATTTTTTTACCTGTTAATTTTTTGTATTTTCATTTCATCTATGTGGTAATGACATTATAAACGGTTTGGATGGTATATAAACATCAAGGTGGATCTCAGGAAAGTTTCAACGGTAGGTATTTCTTTTCCCAATTTTCCCTCTGGTGTGGCCCAATTAAGTTTTGGATCCACCTCATTTTTGGTGGTTCATCCTAAAATGAGTTCTCCAAACAAATGAACGGAGTATATTTCCTACAAACATGGTGGTGGGCCCCACCCATCATCCTTGCGCAGGAACTTCCTGGCTTTAGCAGGAAATCCGCGTCCAAGACTTTGGCGGGCAAATTGTGACGAACGTGCAGCTGGTATGGATACTCGGTGTGGGAGCTCCCATGCACCACGCGCAGCTACTCATCATACGCTCCCTCAAAACATGACACGTGGCACAGTGGTCTGCGGGCTCAGCAGAAATAGGACATGGCCCAAAAATAATCGTTTTAACTATTAGATCGGTGTCTTTAAAATAAACGACAGAAATTAATATCAAAGTGATTAGAATTCAATGCGACAATACCCTCTGACTAGACTTATAGAATTTTCTATTTTTTGCATTTTCTTGTGGCCCATCCGTGGGGGCCACTAGATTAATGGTACTGCTGCGCAACATGTCAATTTTTGTACAGCTGCTTGATCCGGACCGTCGATATATAGTGATTGGTGAACTACCATTGATAAACCATTCATTAAAAATCACCTTATAGATTACCGTAATCTTTTAGAACAAGGGTCCACATTCACCTGAAAAATCCTTATATCGGTAGGTTAGAACTTCAAATCTGAAATGCGTTTGAGGGATTCTCCAATGGTGGTGGACTCAATGGACCAATGGTCTGGATTATGGAAACATGGTTTCTACCGGTTGGAACCGGTAACGCGTGTATACTGTTCAAAGATGCGATACACGTACGATATGTTTTTTGAAAGACAGGTTTTTGGACAAATCTGCCCTTTAACAACTACAAAAGAGGACCTGGCCAAATAGTCCTCGCATTGTAATTACTGAAAGATCTGGGACCCATCTGAAAAGTAACAGGACCCTCTCTCTATGTCGTTTGTAGGTAGGTCTCTGTTCCATCTGTCCATAGGAGGCTGTGTGGACAGCTAAATCGGTCGGCGTAACGAAAATCTGGAATTTCAAAATGACCCAAATGCCTCCGCCTTTTGAGTTAATGGCCAAAAGAAGAAGAGGTGGGATGTCTCAGGATGAAGGGCAAATTTGTCAATGAAGTATATCCGTACTGTAATAACCTGCCATTCATTTACGAGGTCATCCATCAATCTCTTCACAGTGGAAAGATGACTTAACGGGTCTCATGCATCATGACGTTAGTCGTCTTCTCGTTGGCCCGTTTCATGGAAGTGGGGCCCGTCTTTCACTGATCCAGACCGTTGATATGATGGATCCACTGCATGATTAAGGTTCCAATTCATTCGATCATTGGGCTCCTTTTTTGAACCACTCCCATTCTGTCCAACGGTTCTGATCGTCCAATGGAATGATTTTTTGGGGCGGTCGAAAGTGTGGCCCATCGGTTCAATGGTTTGGATCACCACTCGAGGAGAAAAGACTGATAAACAAACTTTCACATGTAATTCAGTTGGGTCCACTTAGTGAATGTTTCAGATCATCCAATGGCCGTGCCATATGTTCATAATTTGTAGATTCTCATACCCACATGTAAATGATGATCCGAACCATTCATTCAATTGAGACAGTCATCAATTGATATAGATTATTTTTTTAAAAAAAAACACCGTGAATGGTTAAAACTGTCCTGTCATAGTGAATTTTTATATGCGGCCGAGACTAATTGTGAATGAACGGCTCAGATCACTCCTTGACATATGCCACACGTGCGACTCCCCACAATACGTGCTGATGTGTCACGTATGCATGCGATCCAGCGAACCATCAAGTGGGCCCGTAGTTAATATCTTGGACCAAAACAGTCATGCAGATCAAGGTCCCAACCACACGTGCCATCGTGTGCAGGATCCAGGATCTTCGTGGGGTGCTCCCATGGTGAATGGTCGTTAGCCATAAAATCCAGCCGTTCATTTAAATATCATCATGTAGTTCACGGGATCATCTGATGAACGGTCAGATCTTCGTCACATCTTCCAAGTTGGCACATGTCGTGCGTTTGGGGTGTGGCGCCTGAGTCTTGGACGAGTACTGGAATTAGTGTGTAGCCCAACTGATAAACAGACTAGTTTAATTGAGGATGGGTCCCATCAAAGGCTGTGACGCCTCACACGTATGGCACTCCGGCACGTACGTGAGAAGTCTCACCAGTCCAGTCCTCGGTGATTCCTCACGCGTATGCCACGTAGCATTTATCTTCTCCTCTTTTCCATACGTTGCTAAAAGATACAGGAAGAGACAAGTGGTGCGGTTGCTATCGATAAGGACGGCTACCAGAAGTCGGGCAAAGCGCCTTTCAACGGTCAAGATACTCGACGTACCATCTTCCAATCTCAGCCATTCGTCCTTCACTTTCCTATCCTATCGACCTAAAAGGACAGCCCCATCATCCAACCCATACTACCACAGTACTGTATGTTCCTACTCTTTTAAAATGACTAAAGTACCCATGCTTTATTCTAGTCATTTGTCGTCTTCGTTTCTTAATGTCAGGGGCATTTCTGTTATTTAGTTTCATTTACGTGGTTTTAGTACTACTTTTCGCCCGGAGCTTTGGTCTGAGAGAAAACATGCCATACTCTGGAAGATTACGGCATCTCTTACACGTGCAAGAGATCTCTAGTCACATGGCATGCATGTATCTCAATCCAACCGTCTTGCTGCACCCTATTTTGTCCATTACTAGGACAGCCAATTAAAGAGAAACAAATTTGCAAGAGATAGTGTATCTAAAATTTATTGAGATAACCCAATATGATTTCAGGTGTACAGCTCAAGTGCACAGCTCCCATATTAATGGATGCCACATCATCTATAAATGAATGGTAGTTAAGTAGAGCGTGATCAAGTCGGTAAGAAAGTTACCAATACAATGTGAAACAAAAAAAGAGAATGTTTTAAAGATTAGTAATGTTGAAACGATTATATTAACCATCATAATGTGAAAAGCAACAGAGGAGTGCATCAAAGGCTACAAACGGAGTTTAGCAAAACAAAAGGCCTTGTACCATTTTTATTATTTAGTTTAATCTTTTCAATTAACTGTCATTTATGTTTCTTAATATGATCCTTTCAATTATTTATTATTTATATTTCTTAGTGTGATTCTTATTTTTATCTGCTATTTATATTCCTTACTGTAATATGTAGCAGTAATAAAAGTAGTTGTTAATTTTAGTTATAATTGGAGTATAGACTCATACATTGGATTTAGTTCAAGTATTAAACAAAGTTCTTTATCTAAAGAGGCATTTTATAGTTGTTCTCCACGACCGACTGTAAGAATTTTCTTTTCGTTTTATCTGTACTGAAAAGAAAAAACACTTTCGTAAGGAAGGCAAAGGTGTAACCCATTTCGGAGGACAAACCCCACGCTCTTACTATTGATTGATCATCTTAACTAACGATGTACAAGTGGTTGAATAGACAACTGATCTTATTAGAATTTGGTCACATACGGTCGATTTCCAACGTATCTGCCTTTCTTAGCGCTTGGGGTCGTAGTTGTTCTGTTTGAATTGAGACGCATATTCAATTCTAGCACGCCCACACTAATCACGTGACCAAGATTGAAATAACAACAATATTCCTTAGCGTGCCCGATGGGACACTCAAAAACTACTTGGTTGTCAAAATATTCCTTAAACACTAATTGTGCAATAATTTTGGCTAGCGCCAACATATTCCTTTGCACGCTCGGTGGGACCTTCACTTTGGCTTACTTATTGGTGTGACAATACGATTGAGAACATGTCGGTTTAAGCGGTTCCCAAATGATTGAATCTAAATAATAGTGCAACACTCAATCCTGTGAATCGGGAGGGGGCATCAACCTTTCGGACCACATCACTTGAAGAGATAACGGTCGGACTCTCAGAGGTGCAAATGAATATCCATAACGTTCGAGAATATGGGAGAGCTCAGGTAGAGTTCGTATACACTCAAGCCGAGCATTTGCTTATTCAAACCGAGACCGTAAACAAATGGATGGCTAACCAGACCGAGGCCATGCACCAATTGATGGCAATCATCACTAAAAGATCACCAACGACAACACAGTATAACGCCAAAGGAAGTTCTGTCAGTAATATGGTTCAACCACCATCGATACCTCCCTTATAGCGGAATTTAACTCCCATCCCAATTCAGGATGGGCAGAACGCTCCGCTACACACAAAGTTCAGGCAACCAGAGCAAGAGGTCACAAAATTTGTTCTTAAAGTTTGGAATCAGGGTATGCTGGGAAGACAACCCTTCCAGTAATTTTCAAAAAATCCATTATTTTATAAGGAACAAAATCGAGTAGGTCCTGATCCACCGCCCATGATTGAACCCCAGTGGATAGATCGTGACCAAATAATGCAAATAATCCAAGAGTTTACTGGCCAAATCATCAGCCACAAACCATCCCGATCTACCATAAGCCTTATCCTGAATGGATTGATCGACAACAACCATTGCCAAGGAACTATCAACTGAATTTTGCCCTATTCTCGGCCGATCCTAGTCAATCGACCATTGAACATGTTGATCAATTTACTGTGCAATGTGCTGAACTGACTAACAATGAACATCACAAGTTGCAAATATTCGGTCATTCATTGATAACAATGACCTTCATATAGTACTCTAATTTATTGTCAAACTCAATTCATACTTGCAAGAGATGGAGGAGAAATTGAAATTGCGGGTAAACCGCTATTAGTGAAGTATGGAGTTATGTCCAAGTGTCCTAGATGGGGCTGAATAGGACTTTTCAAAATTTTAATCCAACTTAAAACAAATACTAACTACTAAGCACTTATAAATCAGGATTAAATGAAAACCATTCACAATCAAAAGCTAGAATAATGAAATATATAAAGGTTACAATGTATCAAACATTTAGTGTACAGAAATTAAACATATCATGAATTAACACAAACATAAGCAATAGCATGCACCACAAATATAGCGATATATAGTGGTTCGGCTACGTGCCTACTCCACTCCTGGCAGACGCACTCAACCCATGAGTGTACCAAATTTCACTCTCCAATGTTTTTAAATCAGGTTAACTATGAACCTTTACAACCTATACAAGGTTATTAAAAGTACCTACAAAAGACAATAGATCCTGCACATAAACTCTATAAAAAATGTCTACATAAGGGAGTAGATCCTACACAAGGACTCTGCACATATTCTCCCATCAGAGGCCTATGAAAGGTCTTGGCGAGTTTAAAGTAACCAAACTCTGAACCCCAATCCTCCATAAGGAAATGGTTTAGGATACAATGGAATTTAATACTTACCTCTAAGTGAACGAGCCCCATTTAGCACGTGTTAATGAAGATCTTCCACTTGATGAAGAGTCTTCAACTCCCTTGAAACGCAACCCGTTATAAATGCTCCAATCGAAGATGCCGAGGTTGTTGGGTCAATGTGTTGGTGAATCTAATCTAGTTAATGTTGGATCTTTAAGAGCTAGAGAAGATTTCTAAAGCTATGCATTTAAAAATTTCAGCACAATGATTTTCCATTAAAGAGGTTGATGGATCATCAATAAAGGCAGGAGTTCATAGTTTAATCTAGGTTATGAATGTTCCAATAAATGCCTTTAAGCCATGGATTAAATGATGAACTCCTATGGGAAAGAGGCTTGAGAGGAAGAGTATTAACTCTAACAATAACTGTCTCGAAGCTCTCTTCAGTGCTCGCTTAAAAAGCCAAGAAACAACCCCAAGTGATATATAGAGTAAAATTTCAACAGTAAAAAATCAGGCAGAAATCTGCCATTGTCAATGCCATCAAAGGGTCGTCTTTGATCCCATCAAAGTTTCCTTCAATGTCATCGAACCTTCTTCGATGTCATCGACTCCTACACCAAGATTTTCAAATAAGTGCTGGAAAGATTTTGTCCGATGTCTTCGATCATCCTTCGATGTTATCAAAGGGAACCTTTGATGTCATTGAAAGATGACTCAATGCCATCGAGATTTTCCTTAAAAATTATATTAAGGTTGTTGGACTATTTGAGCACAATTTTAATGTCATCGAACATGCTTTGATACCTGTAGACATTGGATATCGGCACCCACGCTGATTTATATGTTATGATTTTGATGTGTGGGGATTAATAGGCTGATTTGTGAATGTTGGAGTCGCCACTAGCCGAATAATCTCAGAATCCCGCAGTCAGCTAGAACCCGCGGAATATGTAAGGTTGAAGAAATCCGAAGACTCTCCTACCTTAGATTGACTCCTGGTCTGCGATCCGGGATTATGGGTAAATGACCTCAGTTACAAAGAAGGAATGTGTTAGGCACCCTCTTTGTCCGCACAGATGTACGATCTCTACTTTGTGTGGTAAAACAATCTCAAGGGATGGATGATGTGATCGAGATAGGACTAGGCACACATATGGATTTCTGATGCGGCAAGATCCGAGATTTCGGCAAACCAAATAGCATACGTCCAGCTGCATGTCTGAAAGACAGATGTGATGATGCTTATGCAAAGAGGTAAGAAAAATGGACTACGTTACTAGGAATTTCTGATGTGACAGGATCCGGCATGTGGCAAGTCACAAAGCATACGTTCGTTAGAGATCTAGAGAAGCAGGGGCGTTGAGAAGAGAATAGATGTCATGATGAATGCTTGTATGAATAGATCTTTGGCTTGATTCTCGAGTAAGCTAAGACATGAGCTGAACCATGATCAATCCGGGCTAGGCTTATGGATTAGAAAGGTTGAGAGGAAGGCTAGGGGGTGGCTTAAAAGGTCAGAACTTTGAAAGTTTGGGAGCTCCTTCCCTCTCCTTCACTCTCTTCCTCACTCTCTTTCTCACTTACTCTCTTAAGCTTGGAAATGAAAAGTGAATTTTTATTGGGTGTGTTGAAATGAGGAGAGGAGAGGGATATTTATAGCCTTCTCCAATGGCTCTATAGTAAATAGGGGGTAGGTAAGGGTTAAAATGATGAAATGGAGGCTTATGATTGGCTAGGGAGAGAGGAGCGCCACGTGGCGCGCTCCCATTGGCTCTTGAGGCTGGTAAAACTGTAAATATTGAAGATGGGGGGGGGGGGGGGTAAATTCAAGAGAAAGTTGACTTTCGGACGCTGAGACAACTATCCACACGTGGGCCGCGAGCGGTAGTAATTGGAGTACCGTCGGCGGTAGTCCAACTACCACCCGGGTCGCGCTCAGGCCGGGCCCGAGCATGTGGGCTTTGCTTGATGTGCTAATTCGTCAAATGGTCTCCCTTTCGGTTGTTTGCGGCTCGGATAGGTGGTCTTAGGGTTTGGTGAAGGGTTCTAGTCAGGATATATGCGGATTGAACGGTTTGGATTGTGGATTGGAAGTTTGGGATTTTGGATCAGGATTTTAGGTTTAAGCTGGGATTAGGGTTTGGTTTTGGATATGATCATGATTCCTGGATTGTCTTAGCCTTCTCGAGATGTTAGCCTGGGTGGGGTGTCTACAGATGCCCCTCTTTGGCCGAGGTTGCGAACAACCGAAGGCTAAAGCGAGTAGACACCCCACCCTTCTGGTCAGAAAGGATAGTGATTCGAATCTGTTACCTGTCATTATATCATTGTCAGTTGACTGTTTAGAAAAAGATGACTTGCACATATCACGAGGGTTGAGGAAAACGTTGTGATTGTCCCCTGCACATTCGTTGCAATTTTACGGGTCACCAATGACAACCTTTTCACGTCGGATTATCAATATCATTAGAGGGTAAGTCTGAAAGTAGGGCCTCTGCGCATTAGTGTGGCTTTACGAGGATTCTTGTACTGTTAGGTCTGTCTTTCCTTTACTACGTAATCACCCTAAGAGTGTTCGAGCCATTTGATCGTCAAAGTGGTTGCTGCCCTGCGCGTTGGTGCAGCCTTACGGGGAACTCACTATGCCGACTTGGAGTCGACCAAATTTTTTGAACATTTTGGACTAAGTATGTACAGGTAATCTTTTACCATGCAGTCTTCTGATTCCGATACTTTGGTTACAATGGATTGTCGTCACTTTGAGTTTGATTATTCTTTCCAGAGATAGATCTAATCATTTCTACTAGCATTCGTACGACTGTCCAGATATAGAGACCTGGCCAATTGTACATGTATCATATACGGATTCAATCATCCTCAGGGGAGACCGAAAAAGATTAAATCTTATTTAGCTGTTTGCACTAACTACAAGTGGAGAATGTAGAAGATTCCTCAGTGTACTGCATGTCAAGTGTGTTTTTTTTAAAATTTTGTTTGAAAGTTATTCCCTTTGGAACTAGACTCCTTGGGAATTTTATTTGAAAGTATTTTTTTGGATTTTAGAAAATATCCGTTCGATCTTGCGGGTGGGCGTCGTCGTTCGGTTTTTATTTGTAGAAAAGTCAGATGGCCTCCACTAATAAATGATCTTGCGGGTGGGGCTAATGGTTTAGAATTTTTTTTTTGGAAGAATCGTCCTCTTTAGAGCTGGACTCCCTGGGGATCTTGTTTTGAAGATATATATAATTTTATTTTTTATTATTTTATTATTTTTTATTTTTTTATTATTTTATCTTTTGTTTTCCTTGCATTTTTGTACATTTTTCTAGCAAGTTTAGAGTGGTGTATCCCTGAATTCTCAATTTATCACAAGATTTTGAATTTCTTGCGATATTTTGGAATGGAATCCAAAGAATCTTTACTTTATTGATTTTTTTCTTTTTTTATGTAACATCCCGAATTTTTGCCAACTTGGAAATAGACGTCTTTAGGCAATGGGTCGATCATAACACCTTACTGACTTCTCAGAACTCAATCTTAAAGTCCCAAATCCCCTCTTCAACCCATTTCCTTCAAAATCTCACCTTTCACCACCTTGTTCTTCAGATTTTTCTAAGTACTTTCACATTAAACATAAATCCTAAAGTTTAAATGATGAAGAATATTACTTAAAATAAAATTACTGTAAATAGTAAGTATATAAATAAAATGGACTTTTGACCATTAACCTTATGGCATCTCACAAAACGAATAGGTTACTTGGAAAGATCAGCCTCTCCTACCCTAGGACCTTATTCTGTCGTAATTAGGGTGTAATTTAGTTAAGTACTAAACTAAATTAATTATGGAATTAGCTCGAACCACTTCAAATACGAACTTTAAGACCCAAAACAAGTAGAACCGCTAACGCTACGTTACCTAGAAATCTAAGATCAATCTCTAAACCCAGTTGCTCTCGGGAGCACTTTGAAACTCCGTATCGGACCTGGACCGCGCGTCGAAAGTCCGTTGATGACGAAACTATATGCTTATGAATGCTTTACTGAGCTTGACAACCATCTCGGAAATCACGTCTTGATAGTATCCAGAAACGCATAACTTGAGCCCGGAGCGAAGTGTGTGAGAAATGCGAATATCTTTAGAAAATGAACTGAGACTTAAGTGAATTGAGTCATCTCACTTGCGGACCGAATCTAAGGATTCAGACCGTCAAAATCTGACCTAATTACACCCTCAGATTAGGAAAAAATTTCAACACATGTCAGTACACTTGTGGCCCTTATCGAGCACCGGTGACCGTTGAACTGAAACTGGTCCGCCACATCCGATCTGTAAATTCGATCTGACCGAAAACTTAACTGGACCTCGATCCAAGGTCAGGGAGCTTAAGTTCGACCGCACTCAGAAAAGGGGGCTCTGGAAGTGCTCCGTTGAGCCGAAACAGACGGATTTTTGCTATAATATACGTATACCATGGCCGTGGGGCCATTGGGCTCACATCTGAGCCTATATAAGGGCATAAAACCCTCATTCTCTCTCCCCGCACGAATTTGCAAACTCTAGGGAGAGAAAAGAAAAGAAAGAGAAGGAAAGAGAGAAGAAGTGAGGGAAGTCTGGGTTTTGTTACAGGAATTCCTCCCTGCCGTTCAACGTACCGAATCCACGCTACCATGTCGCTACTTCAGCGATTCTAGTTCCATTTTTGGGTAAGAAATTCTAACCCTAACCTGTTTTAGGAATCCGAATACGCAGATCGGTGAAATAGCTAACCTGTTTCATTGATTAGGTATCCAAAGTCTAGTTTACAAGGCGAGAGTATTCAAACTGAATCCATTACGAGTTTACCGGCGAAAGGTGCGGACTATATACGTTTAAGTTATGGTTTTCAAGACTTTCAATGTCGGTTAATGATTGATTACTGACGTGGGTGCCATTTCACATGCAAAACGTGATCTTTGTTTTGCTTTATGAATACGTATGAACTATGTCAAGTATAGCGTATTCTATGTATTTGTTGAAATACTTGAATACGTATGGTTTTTGGATTCGTGGTTGCCATGATTATTCATCGTAAATATATGGCCATTATGCATGTGACAACTCCTTGGTGAAAGGAATTGTCTTAATTCCTGTTATCGCCAATATACGTTATGTATGTTATAGTGTGTAGTCTAATTAAGTGTTTGTTGAAATGACTGAATGAGTATGGAATTTGGATTTGTGCTTGCCATGATTATTAACGATGAATATATGCTTGTTGAGTACGTGGCAACTCTTTTGTAAAAGAGATTGTCAGGATATATGTTATATCTAGTCTAATTTGTGTATGTTGAAATGTGTAGCCTACGTGTTTGATAAAATGCCTCAATGAGGAAATACCTGTTGAAATGCATGTAATGAGGGTGTTGAGATAGGATTTTCATTTCCCTTAACTATGGTTATAGTTTCCTTTATATATCCTATATTATTACTACGTGCTTTATGGTTGAATGCCTATGTATGCTAATATGTACACTATGTGTTTGTTGAAATGCTCAAATGAAACTTATATTTAAATTAGTTGCTATATGCTGTTTTGGACTAGTGAAAAGGCCTAGCTATATGTCCTAGAGAGGGGGGGGGGTGAATAGGACAATGCCAAATAAAAACTTATAACAGCAGAATTAAAAGAAAATTATAGCCAAAGGAAATCACAATGCAGGAAAGTAAAATTAGATCTTGAGAGGTTGATACAAATGTTGTTCTAAGGACAACCTTTCACCAAAAACCAGAGTTTATGGTAGGACAACCTTATTTCTAGAAAGATCTTTGTATCAAATCTCAAACCAATGAGGAATAAAGAAATAAATACAAACTGAATTGAAATAAATTGTAATTACAAATGTATTGTTCTAGGGACAGCCATACACCATAAAAATGGCAGGGCAACCTTGCTGGAACAACTTTAAAGGAAATTTAAATTCAAGCTGATAAAGAAATAGCAGAAAATAAATTCTAAACTATTACAAAATTCTCACAAAGCTTGAATTAAATGATTACAACATTCACCACCATACATATATCCCACAAAAGAATAATTAAATATTAGAAATGTAAATCATTCAACCATAACACTAGGGATTATAGTGGTTCGCCTGTGTGTTCACCAACTGTTAAACAACAGCCACACAAAATGCTACTCCACTCCTAATATCCTCACACAGGGGATATTAGCGTTCACTAACAAAATAGGTTTTCCCAGGTTCACCAAAAACCTTTACAATTGTGTCTTTGTCTGTGGGCTTACACAATAAAAAAAACCCCTCTTCTGAGTTTTCCTGGCTTTCCTCAGATAACCAATACAACAAGATTTTTCTGGCAAATCTTGAAATAAACCAAAATATAAAGGAATTTACAATTAAATGTAAAATACCTGAATATCTCCTTCGATATAGCAGCCCGGTAGAACCAAGTCAGAGTAGATGATTGAATGTCCAAGTTCAATGTCCAGTACTCAATTACAATGGTTCTAATTCTAATAGATTTTAAATTTAACCAAGTAGGGCTTTGCCTTAATTGATTTTGATTCCAAAGAAAGGGAATAGCGATTCCTCTTATCAAATTAGATTGGAATAGCAGAAATAAAATCAATTAAATAAAGCTAAGGAAAGAGAATATTAAATAAGCACACTTAGCTTAGATGGAGCACAGAAATATCTCTCAGAAGTTTGACGAAGATTGGCTTGAATGGATTAATTAATTCGATGATTTCTTCTGAGATTCGTGCTCTATTTATAGGTGAGCAGATCGCATCTTCGACTGGTCTAAGAAACCCTTCGACTAGTCGAAGAAATAACAGATTTGAAAAAAATCGGGCGCGATAAGCTTTGACCGTTCTACGACTGGTCGAAGGCCTCCTTCGACTGGTCGTAGGTCACCTTCGACTGGTCGAAGGTCTCCTTCGACTGGTCGAAGACCTTGTGAATTTATCGCTGGACTAATGAAAACTTAACTCGACCTAGATCCATCATAAGAGAGCTTAAGTCCGACCTTTGGCTCAAGGGGGTGCTCCGGAAGAGCTCCATTGAGCTGAAGCAGATGCCCTTTAGACATAACCTAAGTATACCTTGGCCCTGGGGCTATTTCCATCAGTTTTAGGCCTATATAAGGGCCTTAAGCCCTCACTCTCTCATCCCATACGAATTTGGGAAACCCTAGGAGAGAGAAGAGAGGAAAAAGAGAGAAAGAGAGAGAGAGAGAGAGAGTTGGAGTTCATCCCTAGGATTCAATCCCATCCTTCCACGGGTTGAATCAGCTCTTCCGTACTTCTCTACCGGTGTTTCTGATCCTGTTCTTAGGTAAGAAAACCTAATCCTAATCTGTTTTCAGGTTTCAGGTAATGTAAGTTATGAAATAACTAACCCAACTCATGCTATAGGTTGATATACCCTCGTTGACGAAGCCTTGGAGTTTCTAGCGAATTCGTTACGCTTCTACGGCGTAAGGTGGGGACTTTAAACGTATAGGTTATGATTTTCAAGGCTTTCAATGTCAGTTAATGATATATTACTGACGTGGATGCTATTGTACATGTACAAAGTGCTGTCCATTTCATTTTTTAGATATACGTTAACTATGTTAAATATACTGTATTCCTCGTATTTGTAGAAAATACCGTATACGTATGAAATACAGATTTGTACTTGCTATGATTAATTGCTATCTATGTATGTTAGATGCATGTGTATCAACTTCTGGGTGAACGGATTAACCTAATACATGTTATCACGACATACGTTGTGTACGTTATAACGTGTAGCCTAAGTGTTTGTAGAAATATTCGAATGAATATGGAACTATGATTTATGCTTGCCATGACTATTGGTCGTGAATGTATGATCGTGGTTCATGTGGCAACTCCTTTGTGAAAGGATTCACTACGACATGTGTTATAACTAGCATATTACAGGTATGTTGGAAGGTGTAGTCTAAGTGTTTGTAAATTTGTCTGAATGAGTAAGTAGTTAGTAAATTGCAATGTATAAAGGTGTTGAGATATGATTCTCAACTACTTTAACTATGTGTATGCTTTCCTCCATGTACCATATATTAGAGTGTCTGTTTATCTATGTAATGCATATGTATAAATCCATGTTAAAGTTATATTCCATAACATGCAAAAATAAAGCCGTGAAGGGTGATGGGGCAGTGGTGTAATGATTCCGTGCAACAGCCCTGGCAGCCCTAAAGTGGACATGATTGTATGATTTGAAATCTTGATCCATTACTGTTTTAACTATCTTCTAGGGTATTTTGTTGTAATTGAATGTGATTGGGGCTATTATATAGTCTAGGCAATCGATAACAGGCTTGAAGTCGTGGCTGAGATTCATTCGCCACGCAGGACGTGTTTGACAAACCCGAGTCGTACTAAAGTAGTCGGCAGTGGTTTGGTCACGCGGAGTGCTTACGCACTTCATGTCGATTCACTTGATGTGTGCTCGTGCTAGTTGAGTTCGTCAAATAACCCGATTAGCCCGATGTATGTTAACCATGTTTGGACGCTAATATTTGAACCTAAGGTACCAAACTCACCAGTGAAACCCCGTTAAACCATGGTACCTTGATCCGCTAAGACTAATGAGCCGGACATGGTCGTATGGGACACCGTGGTCGAGCTGTCGTCCTACGCTGGGGCGACGAGCCTCCCCATAGTGACCAATAAGCAACCCAAACTTGTGAGCCGAATACGGTGTTATGGGACATTGTATTCGAGCTGTCGGCCTTCACTGTTTTGATGACGAAGTCGTGATAGGTGATGGGGGAGTGGTGTAACGATTCCGTGCAACAGCCCTGGCAGCCCTAGACGTGCCCTTTGTAGTGACATCGAGCATACTCTGAGTCTGCGTAGAGGCGTCGAGCCCTCCCGTAGCATCTAGAGTATAAACTAGGTCTGTAATGATTTGGCGACGAGCCCATTGCAGCGACTTAGAACCACAACATCGTATGAGATTTACTAGGACTGACGACCCTAGAATGGATCATTGTTTTGGAATGATATAAGGGTGATACCTTAGTTTCCCAATCCTGCTGTATGAAAAGGACTAATAAGAACTTGGTAATCATATGCATGCACCGCATTACGCGTGCGTTCAGGCGTAGCAGGTCAAGCACTGAGGCAGTGTTGTCATGCGCGAACGTGAGATGAAGTCGTTGAGGGAGCGTAGGCGAGGGCATACATCTTACATTCATACCATTCTTGCATTAACAAGAGTACTTAGGGATGTGTGATTTACTGCTTTATCATTACTGCTTGACTGAATTGATAACATGTTAGCCTTTGCTTTATTATTCCATTGAGTTTATCACTCACTCCCATGTTACGGGATGGTGTTATACACACCAACCTGACCCTGTTTGAGTTTCAGATGATGGCGATGCTAGCGAAGTGGAGCCGTACTTTTATGATGATGAGGAGGGTTCTTCCTTTATGCAGCTATCAGGCGGGTTTATATAGACCATCTTCTTATCGACGGGGTTACAGGGTTGCTGACTAGATGCCATTACACTTTAGTTTTCTCTTTTGGAACACCCTTGTATATTCATTTTGTCCATTTTTTTGGAGTATACATTGATATATTTAACCTGGTAACATGTTCACACTCTGGAGACTTACAACAGTTTATATATTATATATATCTATTACAGTCTTCTGCTGGCGTAATTTAACTGTCTCTGGAGTATGATATGTCGTTTAGCTTAATCCCACTCATGTTTCAATGCACTCATCATAATCATCATTATCTATGTTGCATAAGTGATGCGTTGGAACTCGAGATCTGAGCTTTACTCGACCCCCGATTTTCAGGGCGTTACACGTCCATACATGGTGAACATACATTAGGTCATTCAGGTTACTAGACAAGCTCGACTGGTATGAGAGCACGTTGAATTAATCGACATGGAGCATGTAAACACTTCACGTATCCTAACCACTGTCGACAAACAGTGTATGACTCAGATTCATCGAATGTGTCTTGTGTGGTGAAACGACCTTGGCCACTAATTCGGAAATTATTACCGATTGCCTGGACTACACAGTAGTCCCAATCACATTCAAACACAGTAGGCATTCATTGGTGATAGTCAAAACAACATGTAACAAACAATTCAAATATAAATCTCATTTGAGCATTTTAACAAACACATAGTACATGTGTTGTCATATATAAGCATTTCATCCATAAGGGACGTAGTAGTAAGATAGGTTATATGAAGGAAATTGTAACTATAGATAAGGGGATTGAGAATCATATCTCAACATCCTAATTAAATACATTTCAACAAGCATTTTCTCATTCAGGCATTTTATCAAACACTTAGACTACACATATCAACATACATGTAATAAAGTAGTTAGAACAGGTATTATAGCAAATCAGATTCACCACACATACAACAATCATGTATTCTCAATCGAACCGCAGTCTATCTACAAACCCGATCGGACCAAAAACTTAACCTGACATTTATCCATTATCACGAAACTTTCACCGGACCATATGCAGAAAATGGACCTCCAGATGAACTCCGTTGGCCTCAAACAACTACTCTTTGGCTATAACCTGAGTATACAATGGCCCTTGGGCCATTGACATCAGTTCTGGGCCTATATAAGGGCGTTAACCCACCCCTCTCTCATTCCATACGAATTTCCAAACCCTAGGAGAGTGAAGAGAGAAAAGAGAAGGAGAAAGTGAGAGGGAGTTGAGGTTTGCTGCCGGGATTCGATCCCATCACTCCACGTGCCAAATCGTCCTGCCTGTATCGCTATACCATTGATTTTGATTCTGTTTTTGGGTAAGAAATCCAAACCCTAATCTATTTTAGGTATCTAAGTAGGTGAATTGTTGAAATAGCTAACCTATTTCGTGATTCAGGTACTCATTGTGCCGTAGACGAAGGCATAGCGTTCGAACTGAGTTCAATACAAGTTTACCAACAAACGGTGCAAACTATAAACGCTTAGGCTATGGTTTTCAAGGCTTTCAATGTCAGTTAATGATTTATGACTGACTTGATTGCTATCACATGTGTTTAGATACGATGTTTTCCGTATATTACACATATATGTAAACTATGTTGATTTTAATGCATTTCACGTGTTTGTTGAAATGTTTGAATGAATATGGAATTAGGACTTGTGCTTGCCAAATGGGAGTCGCACCAGGCACAAGGTCAATAGTAAAATTAATCTCGCGCTGAGGAGGAAATCCAAGCATCTTCCTGAACACGTCCGCAAAATCCTAAGCTACTGGCGTGTTCTCTAGTGTCGGACCATCAACATTCTCTAGCAGGGTAGCATAACAACTAAGGCAATAGTACCAACTGACCTGCACTGGGAATGAAAAGGTCGTGCCCTCAGGTCCATGGGCCGTCACCACCCTAGTATCACAATCGATCTCTGCCTTCATCTCGGTGAGTTAATCCATACCGACAATCACATCGTAATGACATAGCGGGGCAATAATCAGGTCGACGAGTACTGTTCTTCTCCCTAAGTCTATCGAACAACCCTTACAAATCTTGGTAGTGTCTGAAAGGTCCCTATGGCGGTAAGGAGTCTCAACCCAACCATAGGAATAATTTCCAACCCCAGTCGCTTGACTGCTACGCTTGATATGATAGAGATAGTGGACCCAGTGTCCACCAATAAGAAGACTGGTGTACCTTGAATATGTGTCGTGACTTCGAAAGTCATCGGTGTTGTAACTGCTGTCTCGGATGCCTTAGCTGCAAGTGAGTGCACACGAGCCTGTTGGGAACGGTTTGGTTACAGTACCATGAGCCATTGAGGTGGCCTAAATCGAGGTGTAGGTGGCCTATAAGAAGGCTGTGCAGGTGGTATAGAACGTAGAGGTGGAGCTGAGATAACTGGTGGCATCTGACGGTTAATCTTCTGAGGGGGCATGAAGTCGTTGTCCCTCATCCTGGTGAAGCAATAAGTATCAGCATGGCCCGACCTCTTGCAGTAGATGCACTATACATCAGGTCGCCTCGGCTGTGCCGGTGGAGCCATAAGCCGAGGAGGAGAATCTGCACGCGGCCTCTTACCGAGGAACGGTTTGCTTGGTAAATCTGGTCGAGGCCTAGGAGCCATGGGCACCCGTGTATGGGATAGCCTGTCCCCGTCCTGCTCAGCTCGCAGAGACATGCCCACTAGCTCAGCATAGTTAGGTATGCTAGTGTAACACATCTTCGTGTGGATATCAGGCCGCAAATCCTCAGAAAATCGCCACATATTCATCGGCTCGTTTGCTAATATTAAGGGAGCATATCTAGCCAGCTCCATGAACCTGTTCTCGTATTCTACCACAATCATTCCTCCCTGTCGAAGGCGAAGGAACTCTCCATCCTTCTCGTTACGGTTGGTGAGAGGGAAATACTTCCTGTGGAAGCGCGCCTCAAAAGCTGCCCATGTCCATACATGCCCTATGGGAACTATCCGCAGGATGCTATCCCACCAGAGACTGGCCTCCTTCTCAAATATGTAGGTGACCAACTCCACCTACTCTGCCTCAGTGTAGTGCAGCGTCTTCAACATCTTAGAGTTGCGGTCAAGCCAATACTCGGCCTCCTTGGGTCTGTGAGTACCCACAAATGTAGGAGGTCGGAAGTGCTGAAATCACTCAAATAAGCCACTAGCACCCACGTTTCCAACAGGGTGCACAGGTGGTACAGGTGGAACCGCGCTCATGTTCAGGGCAAGGGCCCCAGCGATAGTGGTCCAAATCTACTGTTGCTACTGCATAAGGAGCATCATCTTCTTTAGCCCATCAGGAGGAGGAGTCGCCTGAGGCATGTGAGGCGTCGAGGTAGATGCATGGTTCTGCTCGGGAACCGATGGTGCAACAGGTGTTGGCCCATTAGTGGGGCCAGTGGTCGACTGTGAATCCGGCATAGTCTCGCCATCTGAGCCCAAGTTGGGGTCCGTATGATTATCGATTAGGGAGGTGCCCCGTTAATTGTGTTGTCAAGTGTAAGACATGCTATACTCCGTGTGGCCATAGGTGAAATTCCCTATATACAACATAGGGTGGAACCCGGGTAAGATTTAGCATAAGAACATACACTCATCCACACATCATTCACATTCCAACTCAAAAGAAGCTTCATGCATTTCATTTACCAAAATTTATCACAATACATGAGATATAGTTTTACATGAGTCATGACAGAAGATGCATGTGAGCTAATTTAAACAAGTTTTAACCACTAAACATACTAACAACTTTGGGTCCGATCTCGTGCATATCCACGCTTTTCAGGTTATTTGAGTGTGGGATACGCCGAATCATCGTCTAGACCCGTCGATTGACGATCTGGAAAAGGATTGGGATCACCTTGCATCATCACAGATGCATACGGGTCCCGTTTCTACGGTCAATTTCGCTTCAACGATCATATGATCACCGTCGGGCGAAACTTGGGATTTTAGGATCATTTCTGCGTTTCATCGCTTCCTCCTAAGTCAAAGTACACCAGTGTACATCATGCTACCATAACCCAGGTCCAGTTTAATCCAAAATATGCTCTTATATCAACTTGTAACACCCCGAAAATTGGGGGTCGAGCAGAAGCTCAACTCCCGAGTTCCAACGCATCACTTATGCAACAAAGATAAGGATGATTAAATGTTGTCCGTATTAATGCATTAAACATGAGTGGGATTATACCAAATCAGCATATCATACTCCAGGGACAATTGGGTTACACAAGCGGAAGACCGTGATAAGTATATAAAGCATATAAGTGGTTGTAGGTCCCCAGAGTATGAACATGATACCAGGTTAAAATAATTACATGACTAGTTTTAAAATATATAAAATGATAAAGTGTAATGTCATCTAATCCATATCCCTGTAGCCCCGGTGATGCAACTCCAAGTCTACATAGACTCGCCAGAGAGTTGCGGGTAGGAGAACTCCTCGTCGTCATAGAAGTCAGGCTCCACCTCGTAAGCCTCGACATCACTTGAAACTACAACAGAGTCAGGTTGGTGTTTTAAAACACCGTCTCAGAGTGGGAGTGAGTGATCAACTCAATGGAGCTATAAGGCAAAGGTTAACAGTTATCAATTCAATCAAGCAATAATGATAAAGCAATACAACAATCATGCCCTAAGTACTCTTGTTAATGCAAGGATGGAATACAATAATGATGTATGCCCTCGTCTGCACTCCCTCTACGACATCATCTCACGGTCGCACATGCAACACTCCTACTGTGCTCAACTCCAACGCCAAAGCACATGCAATGCGGTGCATGTGCGTGATTACCGAAGATCTTAATTAAACTTATTCATACAGCAGGTTTGGGAAGCTAAGGTACCTCCCTTTATATCATTGACCCAAACAATGATCCATCTAGGGTCGTCAATCCTAGTTATTCACATAAGACAGGCAAGTTCGATGGCTTCACACTATAGGTCGTTACGGGAGGCTCGTCACCTCGGCGTAAGCTTAAATCATACTCGACGTCACTACGAGAGGCTCGTCACCTGATCGTATGCTTATTTTATACTCGAGGTCACTATGGGAAAGGCTCGTCACCTTAGCGTAGGCCGACAGCTCGAATACAGTGTCCCATACCACCGTATTCGGCTCACGAGTTTGGTTTGCTCACTGATCACTACGGGGAGGCTCGTCACCCTAGCGTATGCAGACAGCTCGACCACGGTGTCCCATACCACCGTGCTCGGCTCATGAGTTTAGCAGATCGTGGTACCAAGGTTAAATGGGCTTTGCACTGGTAAGTGGTACCTTAGATTCAAACAGTAGCGTCCATATATGGTGAACATACATTAGGCTAATCAGGTTACTAGACAAGCTTGCAGGTACGAGCGCACGTTGAATTAATCGACATGGAGCGCGTAAGTAATCCGGGTGACCTAACCACTGTCGACAAACAGCGTACAACTCGGATTCATCGAACGTGTCTTATGTGGCGAAACGACCTCAGCCACTAATTCGAGAATCATTACCGATTGCCTGGACTACACAATAGTCCCAATCACATTCAAACACAGTAGGCATTCATGTGTGATGTCAAAATAGCATGTGACAAATAATTCAAATATAAATCTCATCTGAGCATTAACAAACACATAGTACACGTGTTGTCATACATAAGCATTTCATCCATAAGGCACGTAGTGGTAAGATAGGTTATATGAAGGAAATTGTAACTATAGATAAGGGGATTGAGAATCATATCTCAACACCCTAATTAAATACATTTCAACAAGCATTTTCTCATTCAGGCATTTTATCAAACACTTAGACTACACATATCAACATACATGTAATAAAGTAGTTAGAACAGGTATTATAGCAAATCAGATTTGCCACACGTACAACAATCATGTATTTTCAATCGAAAATTATGGCAAGCACAAGTCATAATTCTATATTCATTCAAACATTTCAACAAACAAGTGGAATGCATTAAAATTAACACAGTTTACATATATGTGTAATATACGGAAAACATCGAATCTAAACACATGTGATAGCAATCAAGTCAGTCATAAATCATTAACTGACATCGAAAGCATTGAAAACCATAACCTAAATGTTTATAGTCCGCACCTTTCGTCGGTAAACTCGTATCAAACTCAGTTCGAACGTTATTCCTTCGTCTACGACACAACGGCTACCTGAATCACGAAATAGGTTAGCTATTTCGACGATTCACTTACTTAGATACCTAAAACAGATTAGGGTTTGGATTTCTTACTCAAAAACAAAATCGAAATCATCGGTATAGCGATACAGGCAGGATGATTTGGCACGTGGAGTGGTGTTATCAAATCCCGGCAGCAAACCCAACTCTCTCTCACTTTCTCCTTCTCTTTTCTCCCTTCTCTCTCCTAAGGTTTAAAAATTCGTATGGAATGAGAGAGGGGTGGGTTAAGGCTCTTATATAGGCCTAGAATTGATGTCGATGGCCCTAGGGCCATGATATACTTAGGTTATAGCCAAAGAGTGGCTATTTCAGGCCAACAAAGCTCATCTGTAGGTCCATTTTCTGCATACGGTCCGGTGAAAGTTCTCTGACAATGGATCTATGTCTGGTTAAGTTTTTGGTCCGATCGGATTTGTAGATAGACCACGAAGGACTAGTTTCAGATCAACGGTCAACATCTCTCGATCAGGGCCACAAGTGCACTGACATGTGTAGGAAATTTTCCGTGATTCGATGGTGTGGTTGGGTCAGAATCTGACGGTCTGAAACCTTAAATTTGACCTGCAAGTGAACAGCCCAAATCACTTAAGTTTGAGTTCATTTCCTAAAGATATTCGCGTTTCTCACACACTTCGCTCCGAGCTCAAGTTGTGCATTTATGGATACCATTTGGACATGACTTCCGAGATGGTTGTCAAGCCCAGTAAGGCGGTCATAATCGTATAGCTTCGCGGTAATCGGACTTTCGACGTACGGTCCGGGTCCGAAACGGAGTTTTAAGCTGCTCCTGAGAGCAACTGGGTTTTGAGATTGATCTTATGTTTCCAGGTAATGTAGCGTTAGCGATTCTACTAGTTTTGGGTCTTGCAATATGTATTGAAAGTTATTCAAGCTAATTCCACAGATGATTTAGTTTAGCACTTAGTTAATTTTCGTCTAATCCCTGAAGGATTCGTTCCTTAGTGATTTCTGTTTGAGATGGTACTCGAGTCTTTGTACGGATTTTTCCAAGCTATTACAATCTACCCCCCTTAAGAAAAAATTTCGTCTTCGAAATTAGTACCTTTTCGTATCCTCAAGAATCTGAGGGTAGTTCTTAGGGACCTCGACTTCTATTTCCCAAGTAGCCTCTTCCTCAGTGTGGTGCATCCACAGTACCTTCACAAGTGGAATCACTTTACTGCGCAACACCTGTTCCTTCCTATCTAGAATACGCGTCGGTCGCAGTACATAAGTAGCATCCTCACTCAACTGTACCTGCTCTCATCTGATGATATGGGAAGGGTCAGGAACGTATTTCTTCAGCATCGATACATGAAATACGTTGTGCACGCCTGCGAGTGGTGTAGGTAAAGCAAGGCGGTAAGCTACCACACCCACTCGGTCTAGTATTTGGAATGGGCCAATGACTCTCGGCGTGAGTTTCCCCTTCTTGCCAAACCGAAGGACTCCCTTCATCAGGAAAACTTTCAGGAATACATGGTCCCCAACCTCGAACTCTAGCGGTCGCCGCCTCGAATCGGCGTAACTCTTCTATCTGCTCTGTGTTGCGAGAAGTTGACGCCTGATAATGTCAGTCTTCTTTGAGGTCACCTGTACTAACTCTGGGCCAATCAAACTCTTCTCTCCAACCTCTGCCTAATAATGCGATGCTCGACAGGGACGCCCATACAGTGCTTCATAGGGGGTCATACCAATACTCGCCTGAAAAGTGTTGTTATAGGCGAACTCAGCATAAGGAAGACAGTTATCCTAACTGTCCTTGAAATCAAGCACACAAGTTCGCAACATATCTTTCAACACCTGATTTACCCGTTCCGTCGCCCGTCAGTCTGTGGGTGGAACGCAGTACTGAACTTCAGTTTCACACCCATTGCCTCCTTGATACGAGTCTAGAAGATAGATGTGAATCGCGTGTCTCGATCCGACACAATCTCCATAGGCACTCCATGCAAACGTACTATCTCCTTGATGTACAGCCTGGCCAGTTTGTCTGCGGAGTTTGAGACTCTAATCGGGAGGAAATGAGCCAATTTCGTCAACCGGTACACAATCACCCAAATGGAGTATGCCCCTTCCTTATCTTCGGTAACCCTAAAATGAAATCCATAGAGATGAAATCCCATTTCCATTATGCTATGGGCATGGGCTGAAGTAGACCAAGAGGTTGGCGATGCTCTGCCTTGACCTGCTGGCACGTGAGAGAACGGGACACATACTCCGCTATGTGGGCCTTCATGTTGTCCCACCAGTATGAACACTTCATGTCTCGGTACATCTTCGTACTACCAGGATGCATCTCCATCCTCGAAATGTGAGCAGCTTCGAGAACTTCCTTCCTCAAGTCATGGAGGTTTGAGACGTATAGGCGGCCACGATAATGTAAACCCACATCTGTACCAACTCTCCATTCTGAGTCTTCATTGTCACTCACCTGCTCTCTCATCTTTGCCAATAGTTCATCTTCTTTCTAAGGCACAATAATCCTGTCATCAATGAGTGGTTGCACACGAATGTGTACGACGCTCTCGAACGGCTCCTCTACCGTAAGCTTCTGCTCGAAGTCTCGCACAAACTCGACCATGTTCCACTCGTCTATCATAAGCAGAGCCACAAATGCTATCGTCTTCTTGCGGCTCAACGAGTCTACCACAAGGTTGGCCTTGCCCAGATGGTAGGAGACCTCCAACTTGAAGTTCTTCAAGGTTTCCATCCATCGTCATTGCCTCATATTCAAGTCTCTCTGTGTGAATATCTATCTGAGGCTCTTGTGGTCACAAAAGAGCTCGAACTTCTCTCCGTAGAGGTAATGTCTCCAGAGCTTTATTGCAAAGATGACGACTGCTAACTCTAGGTCGTGCGTAGGGTAGTTTTCCTCATTCTTCCTCAACTGTTGCAATGTATAGGCAATAACCTTGTCCTTCTGCATCAGAACACAACCCAAACCAACACGAGACGCGTCGGTGTATATCGTATACTTGACCACTTGCTCTGGTAATAGTAGCACGGGGGCGGACGTCAACTCATCCTTCAGTTCCTGAAAGGCTGCTTCTGCCTTCTCATTCTAGGCAAACTTGAGATCTTTCTAAGTCAGCTGAGACAACAGTCTGACTATCTTGTAAAAGTCCCTAATGAATCGATGGTAGTAGCTTACCAGGCCAAGAAAACTCCTCACTTCAGTAATCAAACCGGGCTGATCCCAGTCCTGAACTGCGGTCACCTTAGCAAGGTCCACGGCTATTCCTTCCTTGGACACCATATGTCCCATGAACTTGACTTCTACTTTCCAGAAGTCGCACTTCTTGTACAGAGTGAACACCTAGTTCTTCCTAAGAGTATCAAAGACTACTGCAGGTGCTCCTTGTGATCCTCTCGGCTCTTGGAGTATATCAAAATATCATCTATAAACACGATGACGAATCGATATAGATACGGCTGAAACATGCAGCTTATCAGGTCCATGAACACGACCGGTGCTTTTGTGAGTCCAAATGACATCACAAGGAACTAGTAGTGCCTGAAGCTGGTTCTGAAAGCCGACTTCTGCACGTCTTCATCCCTGACGCGCAACTGGTGATACCCTGACTGTAAGTCAATCTTTAAAAAATACTATGCCCCTTTCAACTGATCAAGCAGATCATCTATCCTGGGCAAAGGATACTTGTTCTTTACTATCACTTGGTTCAACTTGCGATAATCAATACACAATCACAGCGAACCATCCTTTTTCTTCATGAACAACACGGGTGCTCCCCAAGAAGATACACTCAGTCGTATGAAGCCTGCATCCAACAGATCATCGATTTGTTTCCTCAGTTCCTCCATCTCACATAGAGGCATGCGATACGCCGGTAGTAAAATGGGAGTCGCACCAGGCACAAGGTCAATGGTAAAATCGATCTCGCACTGAGGAGGTAATCCAGGTATCTTCCTGAACACGTCCACAAAATCCTGAGATATTGGCGTGTTCCCAAGTGTCGGATCATCAACATTCTCTAGCAGGGTAGCATAACAACTAGCGCAGTAGTACCAATTAACCTACACTGGGAATGTAAAGGTCGTGCCCTCAGGTCCATGGGCTGTCACCACCCTAGTATTACAATCGATCTCTGCCTTCATCTCGGTTAGTCAATCCATACCGAGAATCATATCGTAATGACATAGCGGGGCAATAATCAGGTCGACGAGTACTACTCTGCTCCCTAAGTCTATCGAACAACCCTTACACATCTTGGTAGTATCTGAGAAAGTCCCTGTGGCGGTAAGGAGTCTCAACCCAACCATAGGAATAGTTTCCAACCCCAGTCACTTGACTGCTGCGAATGATATGATAGAGATAGTGGACCCAGTGTCCACCAATAAGAAGACTGGTGTACCTTGAATATGTGTCGTGACTTCGAAAGTCATCGGTGTTGTAACTGCTGTCTCGGATGCCTCAGCTGCAAGTGAGTGCACACGAGCCTTTTGGGAACGGTTCGATTGCAGTACCATGGGCCATTGAGGTGGCCTAAATCGAGGTGCAGGTGGCCTATAAGAAGGTTGTGCAGGTAGTACAGAACGTAGAGGTGGAGCTGAGATAGCTGGTGGCATCTGACGGTTAATCTTCTGAGGGGGCAAGAAGCTGTTATCTCTCATCTTGGTGAAGCAATAAGTATCAGCATGGCCCGACCTCTTGTAGTAGGTGCACCATACATCAGGTCACCTTGGCTGTGACGGTGGAGCCATAAGCCGAGGAGGAGAATCTGCACACGGCCTCTTGCAGAGGAACGGTCTGCTCGGCAAATCTGGTCGAGGCCTAGGAGCTATGGGTGTCATGCCCCAAACCCAGAAATCGGATTCACAAGAATCTCGATCACCGAATCCAGTGCCGACCACCTCCGTAGTACCCCATTCTCGGCTCCTAGAGTCCATATGCCAGATTCCAATCCTGGGATCCTACAAGGAGGATTTTTTTTGTACATTTAACTCATAATAAGCATAACCACAAGATTACCCAATTCACAAAGGCAACATCATCATCACATATCCACTAATATAATCATTTGAGTACAATACTGAAAGGGAAATACATGACATTGAAAATCAAGCTCCAAAAGACCACTGCACGCTCCAAGCTCAACACTGCTGCAACTAACATCACCTGCACGCATCTATCGTGCATAAGCTTATAGAAAGCTTAGAGGGTGGTGTAAGTGTGTGCATAAGGTAAGTAACAAGTATTCATTACAATGCCATAATCATACAATGTCGAAATAGGCGCAAGGTCATGAATCGTACATTATCGAAGTAAGCAAAAATACTAACAAGTCCATGAGTCAAACAATAACAGAATATGCGATACAAATCAACTATACAAATGAGGAGTCATAAAGAGTCAAATACCAGATGCCTTAATAAATGTCATATGCCGCGAATGTAATGCAATGTGTGGTGGGAATAGAATGACCATGCTAGAGTGTGAAGTCGGGATGATGGTACGTAGTATCGCAGGCTAAAGGGTCCATCACAAGGGACTTCTATCCAAACTAGTCCCATACCTAAATTTGGATAGTCAGACTCAATGTGGTAAACTCTTGATCTCAGGTTATTCGCGCGCCCAACCTAAATCCTATCCATGCGAAGGTACACGTAACAAACAGTTGCGCACCACCAGCCCAAGTGGGTAGTGAATGAATGAATAAATGGGTATACAATTCCTGCTCAATAACTCCACATATCAGTACGGTTCCTCTTTGGAAAATCACCGGGGTCTATTACACTCCAAACCAGATTGTCGCCCCATCGCCCACAGCAATGTGAGTGGAAGAGACTTCACTATCCGCCTACCAATATTGGGCTTGGCTTGTTGATAGCGGACCCATTCCTCGAGCTGGTCAGACTCACGGTTGGTGATGAGCGATCAGGGTTTCACACGCACAGTAAGGGTCCACACGTGTGGACCCACCAGTGCTTGAAGGAGTTAGCCAGGAATTTGCCACCGTCCAGACCTCAGCGTCTGGACGGTCTGGATGTAACACGGACCACATAAATGGGGTCCACTCCACCCTGAGATGGACGGTGTTGATGAAAAGGCCTAGCAATATGTCCTAGAGGGGGGGTGAATAGAACAATGCCAAATAAAACTTATAACAGCGGAATTAAAAGAAATATGATAGCCAAATTAAATCACAATGCAGGTAAGTAAAACAACCTCAAAAATTAGATCTTGAGAGGTTGATACAAATGTTGTTTTAAGGACAACCTTTCACCAAAAACCAGAGTTTATGGTAGGACAACCTTATTTCTAGAAAGATCTTTGTATCAAATCTCAAACCAAAGAGGAATAAAGAAATAAATACAAATTGAATTAACATAAATTGTAATCACAAATGTATTGTTCTAGGGACAGCCATACACCATAAAAATGGCAGGGCAACCTTGCTGGAACAACTTTAAAGGGAATTTAAATTCAAGTAGATAAAGAAATAGCAGAAAGTAAATTCTAAATTATTACAAAATTCTCACAAGGTTTGAATTAAATGATTACAACATTCACCACATTCATACATCCCACAAAAGAATAATTAAAGATTAGTAATGTAAATCATTCAACCATAACACTAGGGATTATAGTGGTTCGCCTGTGTGTTCACCAACTGTTAAACAACAGCCACACAAAATGCTACTCCACTCCTAATATCCTCACACAGGGGATATTAGCGTTCACTAACAAAATAAGTTTTCCCAGGTTCACCAAAAACCTTTACAATTATGTCTTTGTCTGTGGGCTTACACAATAAAAAAAAACCCCACTTCTGAGTTTTCCTGGCTCTCCTCAGATAACCAATACAATAAGATTTTTCTGGCAAATCTTGACATAAACCAAAACAGAAAGGAATTTACAATTAAATGTAAAATACCTGAATATCTCCTTCAATGTAGCAGCCCGGTAGAACCAAGTCAGAGTAGATGATTGAATGTCCAAGTTCAATGTCCAGTACTCAATTACAATGGTTCTAATTCTAATAGATTTTAAATTTAACCAAGTAGGGCTTGCCTTAATTGATTTTGATTCCAAAGAAAGGGAATAACGATTCCTCTTATCAAATTAGATTGGAATAGCAGAAACAAAATCAATTAAATAAAGCTAAGGAAAGAGAATATTAAATAAGCACACTTAGCTTAGATGGAGCACAGAAATATCTCTCAGAAGTTCGACGAAGATTGGCTTGAATGGATTAATTAATTCGATGATTTCTTCTGAGATTCGTGCTCTATTTATAGGTGAGCAGATCGCACCTTCGACTGGTCTAAGGAACCCTTCGACTAGTCGAAGAAATAACAAATTTGAAAAAAATCAGGCGTGATAAGCTTTGACCGTTCTACGACTGGTCGAAGACCTCCTTCGACTGGTCGTAGGTCACCTTCGACTGGTCGAAGGTCTCCTTCGATTGGTCGAAGACCTTGTGAATTTATCGCTGGACTTTGTGTCGAAGATTTACGACTGGTCGAAGAACCAGTCGACACTGTTCCTCCGACTGGTCGAACAGATCCCTGGACTAGTCGAAGACTAACAGAATTTATCCGATTTTTGTAACAAACTTACGACTGATTGAGGATTTTCTTAGACTGGTCGAAGCAACTCTAGGACTAGTCGAAAAAGGCCTAGGACTAGTTGAAGAACTGACCAAACTTATGTAAAATAAACATTTGATTTATGTATCCAAAGTGACATACTTCTAAGGTCAACCTAAGGTCAGTTAAACCTCAACCATAAAGTAAGGACATTGAAATATTACGAACTAGTGACCTTGAAGTATAAGCCTTGAAGTCTTGATGTAGTTTAATCTTGAAATCTTGATGTAGCTCAATCTTGAAAGTGTCTTGAGTTCATTTGAATTCTTCTTGAAGTCTTGCAGCTTGAGTCATGTCTTGTAAGTAGTTCTTTTATTCAAGTTTGATCATTGTACTTGTGAGCTTAGCTTGTTCATGAATGTTGATCTTTGAGAGAGCTTCACTTATGCAAGATATATAACAGTGATTTTGGCACCACAAATTTGACAACAAACAGGGATATAAAATATAGCACTTACAGTTGATAAAACCCAAACATCATGGTGTGGCCACCGTCCAGATCTGTTGGACAGTGTAGATGTAATAAAATACATTAAGGTGAGCAGATCTCCACCGTCCAGACCTGTTGGACGGTGCAGAATTAATGAATACCCCAAGGTGGTCCACATCCATGAAATGGACAGTGTGAATGAAACAAATACATCACGATGGCCCACTACAGCACCGTGTAGCCTTTCCAGCACCATCCAGATGGTCTGGATGGTGTGGATGAAGCAAAAACATCAAGTGGCCCCTCATCCAAGCCATGGACGGTAAGAATAAACTCATACCTCTCTTGGACCACGTCCAGATGCTGGAGGCCTGGATATAACACACGTGTCATGCTGGGATCCACGTCCAGCACAGTCTAGACAAGTGGATGGTGTGGATGAAGCAAACGTGCATGATGGTGGGCCTTGAAGATGGAGGGCGTGGATGAAATACAAACATCATGTGGACCACGTCCACCGAACTTGCTGTCGTAGTACAACATCTTTGCTGCTGGGATCCACCATCCCTGCAACGGACAACGTGGATCCAGGATGCGTACACATGTGGAGGTGGGGCCCATAGCTGCTAAAAATGGACGGATGGTATAGATGTAACATATGCATCATGGTGGGGTCCACACACGTGGACAGGACGACATTGGTTAAACACATATCATGGTGAGGCTCCGCACACGTGCCCCACACCTGATATACACATAAGTATGTATATATTATTATAATATATATTATATTTATTTTATTATTTAAATTGCCTTTGCAAAAACATCATCCAGCGTCCGTCCATGTCTGGACGTTGGATGCACACATACATCATGGTGGGGTCCACCGTTATCAAACGGTTGGATGGCAGGATATAAGGTGGGCCCCACGGGTATGGAATGCATACACCTGAGGTGGATCCACTCATGTGGACCCACAAGCTTTGGAGGAAGCTGATGTTTGTGTTTTATCCATCCACACATCAGGTGGGTCCTGTCCAATGGACGGACGGTGATGGATGATACACCCATCGATGTGGGCCATTATTCATAGGGAAAGAGAGGGAGAAGGAAAGAGAGAAAGAGATAGATCGTGATGACGGAGGGGCCCCGCCTCAATGGGCCCCTCTTTAATACAAGGCATCCATCAAGGTGGGTCCCAAAACTAAAATAGAATAAAATGATAAAGGTGTGGATCCAAGATCACCCACCTTTCGATCTTCTTGGCCCGATGGAATCCCTAGCTCCTCGGCTTCGACTTTGACGGAGGATGATGAAGTTTGGAGGCTTAGGATGAAAGATGTGGGGGTAGGAAGATGGGCCACTCCAAGCTCTTCTCATGGAGAGCTTAGACGTTGGGTTCTCCTTTGGTTGCTTGGAAGAGAAGGGAGAAGTAAGAGAGAGAGAAGATGGGATGAAGTGATGGATGGGAGGGAGAGAGAGAGAGAGAAGATGGGATAGAAATGTTGACTTTTAGGGTTGTTGTGTAAGAGAGGTATGAGTTGTGATGGGGTGAGTGATGTGTTGGGTGATGGGTTGATTGATGTGTTGTACTTGATATGTACTTGACTTGTGAAGTAATTGATTGGATTGATTTGACATGTTGTAGAGATTCTCTTGGGATTGCAAACGTGCGGCATTTCCTCGAACCGCACACAGGCCCACATCTCCTGGCCTAGGTATCACCTCGGCGCGCGAGACGCGGCGTCGGAACCGCGGCAATGGCGCGGTCACACTGGTACAAGTTTCGGGTCAAGCCGACTCTGGAATACGGGATATAACTCAGGGTCGCACGCAATGGCCAATAAAAGATCGCGGGTCACCGAAATTCGACCGGGAGGACCGCGGAAGCCTACGGAATGGTACGGGCTAGGATACGGGTCTTACAATGGACACCCGTGTACGGGATAGCCTGTCCCCATCCTGTTCAGCTCGCAAAGACATACTCAATAGCTCAGCATAGTTGGGTATGTTAGCGCAACACATCTTCGTGCGGATATCGGGCCGCAAACCCTCAGAAAATCGCCCCATCTTCATCGGCTCATTTGCTAATATCAAGGAATCATATCTAGCCAGCTCTGTGAACCTGTTCTCGTATCCGTCAAAGTCATTCCTCCCTATCGGAGGCAAAGGAACTCTCCATCCTTCTCGTTATGGTAGGTGAGAGGGAAATACTTCCCTTGGAAGCGCGCCTCAAAAGCTGCCCATGTCCATACATGCCCTAAAGGAACTGTCCGCAAGATGCTATCCCACTAGAGATTGACCTCCTTCTCAAACATGTAGGTGACCAACTCCACCTACTTTGCCTCAGTGCAGTGCAGCGGCTTCAGCATCTTAAAGATGCGGTCAAGCCAATACTCGGTCCTCGAGTCTGTGAGTGCCCACAAATGTAGGAGGTCGAAAGCGCTGAAATCACTCACACAAGCCACTAGCACCCACGTTTCCAGCGGGTGCACAGGTGGTGCAGGTGGAACCGCGCTCATGTTCTAGGCAAGGGCCCTAGCGATAATGGTCCAAATCTATTGCTGCTGCATAAGGAGCATCATCTGCTCCAGCCGATCAGGAGGAGGAGCCGTCTGAGGCATATGAGGCATCGAGGTAGACGCACGGTTCTGCTCGGAAACCAGTGGTGTAACAGGTGTTGGCCCATTAGTGGGGCCAGTGGCCGGCTCTGAATCAGGCATAGTCTCGCGATCCGGGCCCAAGCTGCAGTCCGCATGGCTATCGCTTAGGGGAGGTGCCTCGTCAATCGTGTTGCCAAGTGTAAGACGTGCCATACTCCGTGTGGCCTTAGGTGGCATTCCCTATATACAACATAGGGTGTAACACGGGTAAGATTTAGCATAAGGACATACACTCATCCACACATCATCCACATTTCAACTCAAAAGAAGCTTCATGCATTTCATTTACCAAAATTTGTCACAATACATGAGATATAGTTTTACATGAGTCATGACAGAAGATACATGTGAGCTAATTTAAACAAGCTTTAACCACTAATCATACTAACAACCAAACAAGCCGACTAAGGATAGTACAAAGGAGGACTAACAGCAAAGCAAACTCAAAGACGACTATACATGTGACTAGTCGTCTGAATCTGGTGATGGAGGAGGGGCGCCCTTGTCCTGCATGTAGCACAGATAGCCTTCAAGGTGCGAGACACCTTCTTGAATTTTTATTTCATGAAAGCCCTATTATCTTCAAGCTTGGCCTGGGTCTCACCGACCTCCTGTTGTAGAGCAACCTGGCCCTCCTCGATCTGAGCCAAACGGGCTTCTAGAACAGCCCAATCACTGTCGCACTCATGTGTAGTAGGAGGAGTGCCCTCTTCAGTGTCTTGGGACTCCTCTTCTTCCTCTTCCTACTCTTCCTCTTCCTCGATTTCTTCCTCTATCTCATCTACGCCTTCTTCATCACTCCCTCTTCACTTTCCATCTCATCCTCACTCTCATCGAGTCGAGCTTGACGTTGTCGTGGCCCAATATTCATGTTGTTGAGCGCAGTGTCGTTGATGAAATGGATCGGCGAAAGCCTTTCTAAGTCAAGTCTGTAACCGAATTCATAAGCAAGCTTACATATAAGTCGGTCAAATGGGAGTGAAATGCTTATCCTAAGAGAGCGTGCGGTCTGAACTATCTGTAGTAGTACATATATATGCAGGCACAGTTTGTCTCCTTGCCCAGCTCGGTATAGGAAGTCTACCATCAGACGCGTGCATTTAGAGCGATTGCTCCACCTAGGATACATATTATGTGTGAAGATGTGGTGGAGCAAGAGGAAGTCAAGAGTCATCCTGGACACCAGGAGGCAATTGCCTGGATTCCAGTGGACCAGTCGGCCACAAAGGAATCGCGTGCGGTGATCCTTTTCACGTACACTCCTGAAGTTCTTCTCGCTAGCATGAACCTCACCAAGCGGCATCCCCATGAGTCGAGCTACCAAGCCCACATTGACAATGGCTTCCCGCCTTCCCACGAGGATAGAGAACTGTAGAGGCTCCAGCAGTGGCTCTCGTATATGGGCGTAGAAAGCTCGGACAGTGCTCTCATTCGCACGAGACTTGACCTCAAATATGGGACCCCACCCGGCATCCAACAGGAGATCCAGCACCGGATAAAGCCCAAACAGTTTCTCGTCCACATGTGCTTCAAAGAGAACCCTACGGCCTTGAAACCTTCCATGTTCATATCTGCCAGTAGAGTTCTCTCTCGAGGAAGCTGGGGATCGAGGTCCCACTTCATCCTGATCTCTCGATTGACGCTTGAACTTGCTTCGACGCCTTTCTACCTCCTCGAGCGGGTAGGGCGGCTAGGCCTAGCTTCATCCGTGGAAGCCCTCTTCTTCCCCATGAGAGAAAGAAATGTGGAAAGGGAGAAAATCACCACTACGATCTTAAAAAGAGTCATTTGAGTGGAACAAGATAGAGGGATAGAATGGGTTGTTGGACCTTGAGATTTTTGAGACACAAAGGAGGGTTTGTGTGCTCAAATGGGGGGAAATGAGGGAGATAGGAGGTGAGTTTGAAAGGAATGGTGGGAGGTGTGTATGGAATGAAGAAAATGAAGAAGATATGAGAATGGAGGAAGGATTTGAGAGAGAAAAATAGGATTTTTGGGAGATTGGAAAGCTTGGAGGGGTGGGAATGAAGGAAAGGAAGCAAATGAGGGGGTTATAGGGGCCCTTACACGTTTTCGTGGGCCCCACATGTGTCCACACTCGTCGGCCCGATCGACCCGACTAGCCCGCTGTCCGTGGACCGCGAGGCCGCGCCGTTCATTGGACGGTGGGGCGATGGCATCCCCCCCCCTCGAGGTGCTGTATGTGTGTGGGGTCCACTTTGGATCCCCCGATTTGCATCGTTTAGGCCCCCGAGTCCGTTTGAGGTGTTTCAGGTCCGATCTCGCGCATATTCATGCTTTTCGGGTTATTTGAGTGTGGGATACGCTGAATTATCGTCTAGACCCGTCAATTGATGGTCTGAAAAAGGATTGGGATCACCTCGCATGATCACAGATGCATACGAGTCCCGTTTCTACGGTCAATTTTGCTTCAACGGTCATATGATCAACGTCGGGTGAAACTTACGATTCTAGAATCATTTCTACATTTCATCGCTCCCTCCTAAGTCAAAGTATGTTAGTGTACATCGTGTTACCATTACTCAGGTCCAGTTTAATCCAAATTATGCTCTGATACCAACTTATAACGCCCCAAAAATCGGGGGTCGAGTAGAAGCTCAACTCCCGAGTTCCAACGCATCACTTATGCAACATAGATATGGATGATTAAATGTTGTTCGTATTAGTGCATTAAACATGAGTGAGATTATACCAAATCAACATATCATACTCCAAAGACAATTGGGTTACACAAGCGGAAGACTGTGATAAGTATATAAAGCATATAAGTGGTTGTAGGTGATACCAAGTTAAAATAATTACATGTTTAGTTCCAAAATATACAAAATGATAAAATGTAATGCCATCTAATCCATATCCCTGTTGCCCCGGTGATGCAACTCCAGCTCTACATAGACCAGTCAGAGAGTTGCAGGTAGGAGAACTCCTCGTCGTCGTCATAGAAGTCAGGCTCCGCCTCATAAGCCTCGACATCACCTGAAACTACAACAGAGTCAGGCTGGTGTTTTAAAACATCATCCTAGAGTGGGAGTGAGTGATCAACTCAGTGGAGCTATAAGGCAAAGGTTAACATATTATCAATTCAATCAAGCAGTAATGATAAAGAAATACAACAATCATGCCCTACGTACTCTTCTTAATGCAAGGATGGGATGCGATAATGATGTATGCCCTCGCCTGCACTCCCTCTGCGACATCGTCTTATGGTCGTGCATGCAACACTCCCGCTGTGCTCAACTCCAATGCCAAAGGCACGTGTAATGCAGTGCATGTGCGTGATTAGCCAAGTTCTTAATTAGACTTATTCATACAGCAGGTTTTGGAAGCTAAGGTACCTCCCTTTATATCATTGACCCAAACAGTGATCCATCTAGGGTCATCAATCCTAGTTAATCATATACGACAAGCAAGTTCACGAGTTTCACACTATAGGTCGCTACGGGAGGCTCGTCACCTCGGCATAGGCTTAAATCATACTCAAGGTCACTATAAAAGGCTCTTCACCTGATCGTAAGCCTATTTTATAATCAAGGTCACTACAGGAAATGCTCGTCACCTTAGCGTAAGCCGACAGCTCGAATACAGCGTCTCATACCACCGTATTCTGCTCACGAGTTTGGTTTGTTCACTGGTCACTACGGAGAGGCTCGTCACCCCAGCGTAGGCCGATAGCTCAACCATGGTGTCCCATACCACCATGCCCGGCTCATGAGTCTTAGCAGATCGTGGTACCAAGGTTAAACGGGCTTTGCAATGGTAAGTGGTACCTTAGATTCAAACAGTAGTGTCCATACATAGTGAACATATATTAGGCTAATCAGGTTACTAGACAAGCTCGACTGGTACGAGCGCACGTTGAATTAATCGACATGGAATGAGTAAGTATTCCGCGTGGCCTAACCACTATCGACAAACAACGTATGACTCGGATTCATCGAACATGTCTGTGTTGTGAAACGACCTCAGTCACTAATTCGAGAATCATTACCAATTGCCTGGACTACACAGTAGTCCCAATCACATTCAAACACAGTAGGCATTCATGTGTAATAGTCAAAACAGCATGTGACAAATAATTCAAATATAATACACATGTACACATTATCAAAACAGCATGTACACATGTACACAATTCAAATATAGTACACATGTACAAACAATTCAAAGAATTCATGTGTGAGCATTTTAACAAACACATAGTACACATGTTGTCATATATAAGCATTTCATCCATAAGGCACGTAGTAGTAAGATAGGTTATATGAAGAAAATTTTAACTATAGATAAGGGGATTGAGAATCATATCTCAACACCCTAATTAAATACATTTCAACAAGCATTTTCTCGTTCAGGCATTTTATCAAACACTTAGACTACACATATCAACATACATGTAATAAAGTAGTTAGAACAGGTATTATAGCAAATCAGATGAAAGTTCATCTGGAGGTCCATTTTCTGCATACGGTCCAGTGAAAGTTCCCTGACAATAGACCTATGTCAGGTTAAGTTTTCGGTCCGATCGGGTTTGCAGATCGATCGCAGAGGACCAGTTTCAGTTCAACGGTCATCGTCTCTCGATCAGGGCCACAATTGCACTGACATGTGTAGGGAAATTTCCCTGATCCGAGGGTGTAGTTGGGTCAGAATCTGACAGTATGAAACCTTAAATTTGGCCTGCAAGTGAATGACCCAAATCACTTAAGTTTGAGTTCATTTCCTAAAGATATTCGCGTTTCTCACACACTTCACTCTGAGCTCAAGTTATGCATTTCTGGATACTATTTGGACTTGATTTCCGAGATGGTTGTCAAGCCCAGTAAGGCAGTCATAATCGTATAGCTTCATGGTAATTAGACTTTTGACGTGCGGTCCAGGTCCGAAATAGAGTTTCAAGCTGCTCCCGAGAGCAACTGGGTTTTGAGATTAATCATATGTTTCCAGGTAATGTAGCGTTAGCGATTCTACTAGTTTTGGATCTTGCAGTACGTATTGAAAGTGATTCAAGCTAATTCCACAAATGATTTAGTTTAGCATTTAGTTAATTTTCGTCTAATCCCTAAAGGATTCAGTCCTTAATGATTTCTGCCTGAGGTGGTACTCGGGTCTTTGTATAGATTTTTCTGAGACGTTACACAAAGACATTTCGATGTCATTAAGAATAAATTGATTTTCCTTCCAAAACTCTCTAGATAGATCTGTCCATATTTCGATGCCATCGAGCAACCTTTCGATGTCATCGAATTTTGAATTTCGATGTCATCGAAAGGACTTCGATGCCATCGAGAAATATAGGATTTTCCTTGTAAATTCTCTAGACAAATTGGTCTAAGTATCGATGTCATCGAACCATCTTCAATGTCATCAATGACTTTGCTTCGATGTCATCAAAGGTAGTTCGATTACATAAAAAATATCAGAGTTCCTTCAAAGCTTACTAGAGAGATTTATCATAAGTATGATGTCATCAAAGTAGGTTCGATGCCATTGAAACTTAAGTTTCGTTTGCATCAAACTTCCTTCGTTGCCATCGACAATATCCAGTATTTTTCTCGGTTTGGTTGCTGGACTATTAGGCCACTGTTTCGATGCCATCAGATAGGTCTTCGATGACATCGAAGATGTCTCGATTGCACTCTGATGACATTGACAGAACATGAAATTTTTTAATTTGATTCAATTTTCCACAAACTTGAAACTAACTCTAATCTTAAGCTTACCAAGGGTTTTGCAAATATAGTTTTGGGTAAGTTAAGACCATTTTAAGCAGGGTTATTACCTGATAGGGTTTAATTAGGGATGTGAGGCTTAATATACCTATGATGTGTACTTGAACCTCTTTAACTTGGTGAGTCTTTGATCCTGAATTCTTCATATGGGGCTCACTTGACTCTAAGACTCAACATACACGTATATTGACAAACCAGAGCACTTTCAGAAATTCCATGCCCAGTTCTTTTCCAAGGACAGTGAGATGACCATGGCCAATCTCACACATTTCTGATAGTTGCATGGGGAATCTTGCGAGCGTTACATCATCCAGTGTAAAAGAGCGAAAATCCGGTGTAAGGTCGTCACGACCATAGCTGAACTTGTGCAACTTGCATAAGACAGCCTAGTATACAAACTCCGAAAGAAATTCATTGGAATGGAGTTTGCAGCCTGGTATGATTTAACTAGGAAAGTTTCTAAATATGAGGAGCTTCTCCAAGAAGGAGCCTGCAAAAGAACTCAACAATTGACACATACTACCATGACCCAAACTATGAAGTTGTAATTGCCGAGGTAGTAGCAAAAAACCACTCATTTGTTCAGCATTGGTCAAGGCGGGAACAACTACGTCGACCATGCAAAAGGCTTAGAAGATATATACGTTTGAAATCACTCAGGCCGATAAGATATTCAAGATACTACTAACATGGAAGTTTATTGAAGTTCCTAGTAATCATAAAATAACAATGGTTGATAAGTAAAAAAGGTTGAATATTGCAAATGGCATGGGGCATGTTCTCATTCCACTAACGAGTGTGTTATGTTCAGGAATGTCGTTTAGGATAACATCAATCATGGACTGTTGAAATTTTCAGAAAAAGACAAAGAAGCAATGCTGATAGATACTGACCCATTTTCGCCTAATCTAGACTTCAACATGGCACAGTGAACCTGCAAAGATTGGATGGACCAAGGAAAAGGGTTGATCTTGGTCCTGGTCATTACCACAATGTGCTACGACGACCAATATCAGAACGATACCAATCCTATACAGCGACCGCAAGTTCTGTAGAACAATCGAGAGCAACACAATGCGGTTGTCGAGTCTCCCCACTATGAAGTCGATGTGCCAGAATGGCCCAAGACGTGAAAGCTCCACCTCATCTAGTGAAGTCGGTCAGACATGCAATTCCAAAAAAGGACAAATATGAGAGAGAGAGAGAGAGACTTATTGATTGCAGAAAGCGCTCTCGTCCTTTGACTGTCGACCTTAGTAGAGGACTTTAAGTCAAAGGATGGTCAAGTCTTCATCGACTTAGAAGAGATTCGGGAAAAGGATCACGCATTCTAAATTTTTGGTCGCACCTGAAGCAATGACTCAAACTCAGAAACACCGTTAGCACCAACGTCAAGTTTCCATGAGAAGAGAATTGGCAGAGACCGAGAGTGCATCTCGGCCAGGAGCTGGGTAGTCAGGACCATTCTGAAGAATTCCTCAATCGGAGGAATTGGTAACCGTAAACATGATCGAAGTAATTTTAAAACCTATCGTGCATGGTCAAGTCACAGAAGATAGTAACCAGTCTAATAATACCATAAAATTGAGCAATATTGGCAATCATGATGACTTATCTGATTATCTCAATGATGAGTAGTTTTCGGGGGATGATCTGCTGATTGAGGAACTAATAGAGACAACCGAAGCATTGAAAATATCATCAACCATTTTCAAACAGGTAGAGGCAACTTCAATGGCGGATGAGAATGTTGAATGTTCTGATGTAGGTTCTGATAAGCAGCACAGCTTAGAAACACTTGGGGGGGCAATGTCTGAAGTCAGATATCATTTTTAAATCATTGCCACCCATGGTGTTTCATTGCAACATGATACTCACTATGCCATCCAGTTTTCAAGCTAGACCATCTCAACCCAGTTAAATGATAGGTGACGTAGAGGAACTCGGTCCTTCTGTAGTAGTAAAACATGTTTCTTTTCCCCATAAGATACCACAAATATATATTGTTACCGTGAAGTTAGGGATGTCGTCCGAAAGGGTAGTCATTGAAAGACCCACCCATGATATGACTCAACATCTTAAACTATTGTACATATCTGCTCACCTTTAGGGCTGCCTAGTCACCAGAATTTTGGTTGAAAATAAGGTTGTTATTAATCTTCTCCTAGTAAGAATGATGATAAAATTGAAAAAAACTACGGCCGATTTGATCCCATCTGAGGTAACGGTCAGTAACTTTGCTAGACATGTCACTAGTACACATGGTGTATTACTGGTCAACTTGATTATAGGCATTAAAAGAGTATTGGCTCCTTTCTTCGTGATCGATACTTCTTCTAGTTACAATACATTGCTCAGGAGAAACTGGATTCATTCCTTTGAGTGCATCCTATTGTCCGTACATCAATTCATAATATTTTGGAATCAATATAAAGTCAAATTGGCATTGGTCTATAACAAGCCATTTTTTGTCACCTCAAATGACAATGAGGCCTATTCCTAGAGAGATGAAGTAGAAGTGATTCACTTTACCAGAAGGACCAAGCATGGACAACCAATTGGGATATCTTAAAAAAATAAAAAAAAATAATTAAAAAAAAAAACCAGAAAGCATCGTGTGGGACATTACTGCCATAATGTGTCCAGTCGATAACCTACTGAGGGACATTGTACCTTGTCGACCCGTTCCACATTGCACCATCAAAGAGGTTCCATGACTGGTACACCAGTTAGTAAGAAGCGAATAGCCAACTTCACGGCTAGGATAAAGAGGCTTAAGGAGAGCCTAAAAGATGTTGATTATGGTTGTTTCGTAAATCTGGCCAATGCGGTTGATTTGACCAATGAAGTAGATGAAGATGAAACGAGCATCGACTTGAAAAAGGCCCTTGATAAGTTTGATTTTTCTCAGGTTCAGGTTCAGGATCCCTTAGTTAAGGTGAACCTAGGAACTGAGCAAGACCCCAAGCCAACTTTTATTAGTGGATTGCTTAAGCCACAAGAGATAGTTGAACTCACTAATTTGCTCAAAAAGTTTGTTGACTGCTTTGCATGGAATTACCATGAGATGTTAGGACTAGATCGAAGCCTAGTTGAGCACACATTGCCAATAAAGAAGGGTTATCAACCGTTCAAGTAGCCACCTAGGCGAATGACAACAAAAGTTACTCAAAAATAAAGAAAGAGATTGAACGATTACTGAAGGTCAGTTTCATCGAGCCTATTAAGTATGCCGAATAAATCTCAAACATGGTCCCCTGGTAAAAAAGAATGGTAAGATAGGGGTATGCAAAGATTTTAAAAATCTAAATTTGGCCACACCTAAGGATAAATATCTAATGCCCGTGTCCAACTAGTTGATCGACCAAGCGGCCGGACACAAGTTGGTTTCCTTTATGGACGGCCACTTCAGATATAAACAGATATACATTGCACTTAACGATGTATCAAAAATGACATCTTTATGAACCTATTGTTGGGTAGTCATACTGCTTGGGCTAAAAAATGAAGGGACTACGTATTAAAGAGCAATGGATGCTATCTTCCATGATATGATCTACCAATTCATGGAAGTTTACGTCAATGTAGTGGTTAAATCAGCTAACGTAAGAGATCATTTTTCTCATTTAAGCAAGTAGTTTGAGCGAATGAGGATCTACAAGTTAAAAATGAATCCCCTCAAATGTGCCTTTGGAGTGTCGACTGATATTTTTTTTTTTTTTACTTCTTATACACCAGCGAGGGATCGAAGTGGACCAGGATAAGGCACGAACAACCATAAACGCTCACTCACCAAGGAACAAATCAGAATTACAACGCTTTCTTAAGCAGGTCAATTTTATGCGAAAATTTATTTCCAACTATGTATGAAAGACTAACATTTTCTCTCCTTTGATAAAACTGAAACAGGGAGTCGAGTTCAAATGGGAGGCAGAACATCAACTAGCTTTCGGGAAGATTGAAAAATATTTGATAAAGCTGCCAGTGTTAATGCCACCAGTCAAGGGTTGACTACTCAAGTTATACGTTGCAGCATCGACAAAGTCGGTTGGAGCACTACTAGCCCAAGATGACAATGATCGGAAAGAGCGAGCAATCTACTATTTGATTCGGACACTCCTTGATACTGAGAGACGATACTCAACAATAGAAAAGTTATGCTTATCTTTGTACTTTGCGGCCACCAAGCTAAGCACTATTTGTTGGCAGAAAGAGTTAATGTAATAGCATTAACCTATCTAGTGAAATATATGATGAACCAGCTAATTTTGAGCAGCCAAATATGTAAATGATTTTTGGCTGTCTAAATTCGATCTTAGGCACCTCCCCTAGAAATTAGTAAATGGTCGGGCTATAACTAACTTTCTTGTTAATCATCCGTCTTACTTAGGAGCCAACTTTCCTCAGAGATTTTAGACTTGTATCATGTGTCTTTGACTCCCTGGAAGTTAATTTTTAATGGCTCGAACACCCATAAAGCTTTAAGGGCTAGGATCATCCTAGTTGCAACAAATGGGAACAAGCAAAAATTCACGTTCCAGTTAGAATTTGAATGCACCAATAGTTAGGTCGAGTCTGAGGCTATGATGATTGGTCTGGAATTACTAATGGAACTAGGTGTGTTGAATGTAACAGTGATGAGTGATTCACAATTAGTGATAAATCAAATGTCAGGACTGTTTAAGTGCATCAACCCATCACTTTTACCTTACTATGCATTGGCATCCCAAATATTAGATAGCTTTAATGATGTAGAACTAATGCATATAACTAGAGCTCACAACATGGACACCAATAAAATGGTGCAGATGGCCGTAAGACTAGACATCACGAGTGGATCGGTCGAGAGGACGATCATGGTGCAAAGGAGATCCTTACCCTCGGTTTTTTGAGGGAGGTAATTATGTAAGTATGCCAGGTCGAGGTAAACGAGGATGATTAAAGAACTCCCCTTATGGGTTATCTTCAAAGCCTACAAATAAAGGCTAATAGAAATCTGAGAAGATTGGTTGTCAATTATGTCATGATCGACAGTGAATTATACCGAAAAGGGGCCAATAGTGTGCTATTGAGATGCCTAGCTAAAATGGAAGCTATGTTGGATATAGGCGAAGTCCATAAAGGGTTGTGTGGAGCTCATTAGGCCGAGAGAAAAATAAGGCTTATACTAAGATGTTATCGATATTTCTGAACAAGAATGATGGCCGATTGCATCCAGTATGCCAAATGGTGCGAGGCATGCCAGAGAAACGGATCGATACAACACGTGCCCATAGCCAAAATTTATCCAATCATCAAGTCATGGATGTTTTGGGGATGGACAATCAATTTAATAGGCTAAATTCATCCGCCCTCATCATGCATGGATTCCTTCATCATTGTGGCCATTGACTCCTTCACTAAGTGGGTGGAAGCAAGACCCATGAAGGGAGTAAATCACAAGGAAATTATCGAGTTTATAGAAACTCATATCATCCATAGGTTTGGGATTCTCGAATCGATTACTATGGATCGAGGTGCAACATTCTCAGCAAAAGACGTCAAGGCCATGGTTGACCGATATAAAATCAAAATATTGCACTTAATTCCATACTATGCACAGTCGAACGGCCAGGCCAAGGCTAGTAACAGGATAATAAAAAATATTCTAAGGAAGATGATTGAAGAGAATTCCCACGAGTGGCATATGAAGGTGTTAGAGGCACTTTGGGCACACAGAAATTCACCCAACACTAGAACCAAAATGAGTCCATTTGCGTTAACATAAGGGGGGGAATGAATAGGACTACATAAAAATTCTTTACCTAATTAAAATGATCTACCAATTTAAACAAATAAGGCACAATGGTCCACAACCGTGTCGTTAAAGGTCCTACACAAGAACCTTTTTGAGTTTGGGTTACAAAATATATACTCAATCCTACACAAGGAAAGAGCATATGATGGACTTTAAATTAAACTCTTACAAGTTTGGATTGAGCCCCGTTGATGTGCCTTTGTAGAGATGCTTCTTCAATCTTGAATCCGCTTCTCTTGTGCTCCCTCAATCTTTGAAATCAGTTTTCTTCCGCTTCCTTGAATCGACTACCAATAACAATCTTCTTATTGAGATGCCAAGGTAATAGGAGAGAGGTTGAATCTCCTACAACTATTGGTCTTAGTTAGTTCCCAGTGAGGATTCACTTAGATGGATTTTCTAGATGATATAAATAAGGATTTACCTATAGGTTTAGTGTATAATCTCTATAAAATGGAAGAGTTCAAGCACACCTTCATAATGGAGCTTGGAATGCTCATTAGAGTAATTAATCATAAGAAGGGAGACATAAATCTCTTTAGTTTGGAGTCTAGGAGAGGGATAAACAGTGGAAATCACCTAGGTTCTAATTCTAATAAAAACTATAAAAAAGCCCAAGGTCTAAATGCCCTAAAAAAATGTTTACAACAATTATAAAACGGAAAAATAACGGCTCTATCGATTAGATCGAGCAGGCCTTCGATAGGTTTGAAGAACTCTCGATTTATGCAGTTTTGTTCTTAGACTATTTTATCTATCTTCAATCAAATTTAGGGGGATCTTCGATATTGTCGAGTCTTATCGACGGCCTGTCAATAGGATCGAGATCTACTTGAAAAAGCGAAGAGTTATGCTATTTTTAGGCAATTGATTTACAATAACTATGAACCTCTAAAGCCTATCTTAACATGATCAAATTAAGGTTGTAAAGTTATGGGATGATCAAATAAAGATTTATCTATATGACAATGAATCATCAAGAGGCTAATGTTGTGTTGGATCTAAAGACGCTTAAAGTTAGGATCCCGAACGCATCTTAATTATTATGTTTCTTTACACCGTGTTAATGTCCTTATCTATCCTCAATCCTAAACTTTCAAAAACTCAATCAACTCATTGACACACTGATCTACCTGACTAACAAACAAGTACACTGGTAATAATATGTTTTGCTTTCATGTAGGTTTGTACGACCTTATCATACATTAGACATTATGGTATGCCTAGTAATTAAGTTTTCGAACATTGACTACGCCTAACCTTGATTGACTCTAGCCACATCATGATGTATCTGATCATCCACACCGTCCATCCCTTTTTCTCGGGCAAGAGCCCATAAATAAGCCGATCCAACACTCAACTAGACCACGCAACAAATGACTCTTGTATTTAATGCAACTTGCACTTAATACTTTGACCCCAAGCTAACTGTTTGATGTGGTTTGCTTGAACATATAATCAACAAATGACTCTTGTATTTAATGCAACTTGCACTTAATACTTTGACCCCAAGCTAACTGTTTGATGTGGTTTGCTTGAACATATAATCTATCTCACTGTTTGCTCATATCTTGAAATACAAGAAAAAAGAACGACGCAATCCGCCTCCTAAGTTTTCAGCGGCTGGCATTCATCACTGCCGAATCTGAATAAGATGATCTCAACCTCAGATTCTTGTTATTAACAAATACAAGCCATTGAAAATCTTATTCTCATTGTTCTAAATTAATCCAAACATACTGATAGTTGCAATCTACGGTGGTGCTTATATCATATAATCCATAGTATAGACGGTTCCGATCATCTGACCACTGAGAATATGTAGTCCAATGAGCAGCGAGTGACAGAGTAAAAACGAAGTATTTACCATCTCACCTGAAGATAAAATCGCCGATAAATTGCCGACAAACGGCAATTCCTGGCAACCTCCTACGCCCTACCTACGATTTTCCCATACATGCGTTTTCTGCGGTCGCGCTTCGTCGCGACCGGATAAGGTACCCATCCCTGACAACCCCACCATCAAATCCAACGGCCAAAAAATACTCTACCCTACACGTGTCGCTTTCTCATCCATCCATCTCACACAGTCCCAACCCAGCTACCTTAACTCCAGTTAAAGTTAAACCAAACCCTCTCTCACTCCCAATAAAACCTTATCCCTTCCATTCTCACTCCTCTCTCTCATACATCACATTTCTCCTGTGTTGCTTCTTCCATGTCTCTACAGATCTAATCTCAGCCGTACATATACCATCACAAACCCCGTCCCGACCATCCAATGGCCTTGATCTTCCCAGAAGAAGTCCTTGAACACATCTTCTCCTTCATCGCCTCCGACAAGGATCGGAACGCTGTCTCCCTCGTCTGCAAGTCATGGTACCGGATCGAGCGGTGCTGCCGGCATCGGATCTTCATTGGCAACTGCTACGCTGCCAGCCCTAGGATCTTGATCCGACGGTTCCCAGAGATCCGCTCCGTTTCCTTGAAAGGGAAGCCGCATTTCGCGGACTTCAACCTGGTGCCGTACGATTGGGGAGGGAGTGTGGGCCCATGGATAGAGGCCATGGCAGAGGCCTACCCCTGTCTGGAGGAGCTGAGGCTGAAGCGGATGGTCGTGACGGACGATAACTTGGAATTGCTTTCTCGCGCCTTCAAGAATTTTAGGGTTTTGGTTTTGGTCTCCTGCGAGGGTTTCAGCACCAACGGTCTTGCCGCTGTCGCCGCCAATTGCAGGTTTTTTCTTCTTCTTTTTATTTTTATTTTTATTTTTTATTTTTTGAATTTCTCTACTCTGTTTCTGGCAGTCCTTGTTTTTTTTTTTTTTTTGCTCGAAATGAGTTGAAGTGATCAGTTTTGTGGGGGTGATTGTTAAATATTGAGAGGTTTGGAATTTGAATGGGTAATGAATTATATATATATATATATATATATATATATATATATATATTATATATTAAATCCCTGGAAAAATGACATTTATACCCTCAGTTTTTTTTTTTTTTAATGGATAGACCCCATTTAGGTACATTGTAATGATTGATGGGTAGTTTATTGGAAGAGTAAAAGGGGTGACTTGGAATGTTGAATATTTGTGGTTTTGGAATTTGGATGGGGTAATTTGAAATTTTCGTTTTTTTTTTTTTTGTTTTTGTTTTTCATTGCTATGTTCTTTGATTTTATTTTTTTTCTTGTGAAATGATATTTGTGGTCCCTGCTTTTGATAGTTCAGACCCCTATGCTGGTACATTGTAGTGTGGCGTGCAGTTTATCAGAAGAGGAAAGTGACTGTCATATAAAAATAAAATAAAATTTTTTTTTTTAAAAAAAAGGGGGAGTATGAATGGAATCTCCTTTCTTTTTTTTTTTCTTTTGGGGGGGGGGGGGGGGGGGGGGGGGGAATAGCTTTCTATTTTCGGATTTATCGATATTTTAGGGTTTGGGGCTGCTTTCCCCTTCTTTTGTACTCCTATTCATTTTTTTTCTGGTTTTCTTAGATTTTTTTTATTTTTTATTTTGGAATTAAAGCTTTCATTATTTTGGGTTTAATTTGAGGTGGAAATCTAACTGTGCATCATGTACAATGCCTATTAATACATGCTTCACCCAAGATTTGACAGGATGTCCAATGGTTTACTGATCTGGACCGTTCATTTTAGTGAGCCATCCATGGGTGAAACATGGCCTGAAAATCCCACCTATTGGATAATCTTAACTGTTGGATTGGTGACAAGCAAATGAACAGTTAGACATAAGCAACAGTTCACATTCAATGCAAATGTCTCTACATGAAACCATTAGAATTGTCAGATCCATGCAATTTTTGGGCCACAACCAATCAATGGTGTAGCCTCTAGATGAATATTTCTATCAGCTCAACGTTGTGGTTGCTAAGTTTTTTCTTGTGGGGGCACCTGCTAATTAGCATTTTGCAAAGTGTGTAGGTTAGATAATCTGTTATTTGATATTGAGAGATTGGGATGCAGATGACAAATGTGAAGAATGTTTTTTTTTTGGGGGGGGGGGGGGGGGGGGGGGGGGGGTTTATTCAATATTAATTCATTTGGAAATTGGATGGCTGCTGTGGCAGGAAATGGCAGTGGACTGTAGTTTGGTTTTTTTTTATGGTTCTTTTGTTTTGCTTTGTTTTTTTTTTTTTTGTTTTTTTTTTTTTTTTTACATTCATGGTTTGCAGCAGATGGAAATGCTTATTAGGTTTCTTTGGAGGGTTTTCTCTTTCTTGTTGGGTATGCTGAATTGATACTCTCAGGTGTGAAGGTGTGGTTTATTTGCATTTTTTTTTTTTTTTTCGTTTTCTATTTCATTTGCGGTTTGTTTGATGTTGTTGTAATGTGGAAAATCTAGTCATGCCAGTTTGGTTGCTTCTGCTTTTTGGTTTTGTTTGTTTTGTTTGCTTTTCCTTCTTTTTACTGTTATTGATTTGGGGTTCTTTTGGATGGTTGCTGCTTGGATAATCTGGGTTCTTTTGGATTCTTTTTGCATCTACTATGGATTCCTTTCAGATTCCTTTTTCAGTGGTTTGCTTTAAACATTATTAAATTGAAATGGTTTCTTTTACTTCATTTTTTAGGATTATTTGATGTTTTACTTTGTGTTTATTTATACAAATTTCTTGTGATTGGTTGAAAGGTTTAAGGGCGGAAAAGCTGCTTTTAGGTTTTTAATTTCTAAATATGTGGTTTTGATCTTTATGGATATTGTGATTTAGATCGAAATTTTTGGGTTGGTAAAATTTCATTTTTGTACGTATCTGTTTTAATAATATCATTGTTAATAATTGTAGATGAAATTTGCTAAGGTTGCATTTAGTTGCACCAAATATCATGATATTTCATGATTGATCAGTCTAAGTGGTGCAAAATTTCATGATATCTCAAGAAATTTGATGCAACCAAAATGCCTAAAAAACCTGATAAGTAATGTTCTTGATGCATCTCCTTGTGGAATTTGTCTACATGTTTCCATTTTGCCAGAATTTGTTGGAAATCTCAAATCAATGCATTTTGTTTCATCGTGATTAGATGGACATTAGTTTTAAGTAAATTCCTGTTCAGAAAATTCTGTTTCTGAATGTAGTTTCATGGTCGGAGCTCTCTTTCAATTTCTTAGCATCTTCAAAATCAATTGAAATTGTACTTTAAAAAAATCAATTGAAATCAGTTCCTTTTTTAGCATTTAATCTCATGTTACTACACTTACATTTTTGAGTTACCGTTTGTTAATGCAGGAACCTGAGGGAGCTCGATCTACAAGAGAATGATGTGGAGGATTGCAGCGGACACTGGCTCAGTCAATTCCCCGAGTCATGCACATCGCTGGTGTCCCTCAACATTGCCTGCCTGGAAGGGGAGGTGAACTTCTCTGTTCTGGAGCGCCTGGTGGCAAGGTGCCCCAATCTCAAGACCCTCAGGCTCAACCACGCTGTGCCCCTCGACAAGCTGGCCAACCTCCTTCGACGGGCCCCGCAGCTGGTCGATTTGGGCACTGGTGCCTTCTCTGCAGAACCTCGACCGGAGCTCTACTCAAAGCTGGCTAGTGCCTTCGAGGGATGCAAGCAGCTAAAGAGCCTGTCTGGGTTCTGGTCAGTGGTCCCCACTTATCTTCCGGCCATCTATTCTATCTGTGCAGGGATCACATCATTGAATTTGAGCTATGCCACTATACAAAGCCCTGATCTCATCAAGCTTGTTAGTCAGTGCCGAAGTCTACAGCGCTTATGGGTATGTATCCCTTTCAATTCTATGAACCCCCAGTCTCTACCACCATATTACACCAGCCAATTTTTTTTAAAAAAGATAGTAGCATGAGAGAAATATGGATCTTGTTTGCTTGCTTTGTTTAGTGATTTTTCATGAGTTTGACAATGAGAATGTTGTTTTTCTGCACCTCTTTTTCTTTTTTTTGCCTTTTTTGTTCTCCTCTTGCTTGAATTTTCACGGGTTTGGCAACATGGATTCCATTTTTTTCACTCATTGAAGAGGATCAAACAATTTTTCTTAAGGGGCCTCAAACAAACCCTCCACTTTCATTCTTGTTTTTTGAGTGGGTCTGTATAGAGAGATTTGCGACCATGGTGGGTTCCGGGGCACTAGCTTGAACTGATTTGTTGGTTCATGGAAACAAAACCAAAGAAACAGAAATATGAGAGGAACTGCCAGCTCTGAGCTGGTGCTGCAAGGGGCCCTACTGTTTGCAAGTGTCTTTGTACTCTGGAATTTTCATTGGAAGCTGTGGCAGACCCAATTGCTGAATTTCCTTACGTGGTCCTTGTTGTGAAACTCACACATGCCATTAGTTCATTCACTCAAAGAACAAACCTGCTGTAGGTGCTGGATTACATTGAAGACAACGGCTTAGATGTTGTGGCTGCATCCTGCAAGGACTTGCAGGAGCTCCGAGTTTTCCCATCAGATCCATACGGTGGTGCCGGGCAGCCAGTCTCACTTACAGAGCAGGGCCTTGTTGCTGTCTCTGCTGGCTGCCCCATGCTCAACTCTGTCCTCTACTTCTGCCACCAGATGTCCAACACTGCCCTTCTCACTGTTGCTCGCAACCGCCCCAACCTGACCCGTTTCCGCCTCTGCATCATTGAGCCCCAGTCGCCTGACTATCTCACCCAACAGCCACTCGACATTGGCTTTGGAGCCATCGTCAAGTCCTGCAAGGACCTCCGGCGCCTCTCCATGTCCGGCCTCCTCACCGATCGCGTATTCGAGTACATTGGGGTCCATGCCAAGCAACTCGAGATGCTATCAGTGGCGTTTGCTGGGGAGAGTGACCTGGGCCTCCACCACGTGCTGTCTGGGTGCAAGAGCCTCCGGAAGCTGGAGATTAGGGACTGCCCCTTTGGTGACAAGGCCCTCATAGCCAACGCCGCGAAGTTTGAGACAATGCGATCCCTTTGGATGTCATCATGCTCTGTGAGCTTTGGGGCTTGCAAGCTGTTGGCGGAAAAGATGCCCCGTCTCAACGTCGAGGTCATCGACGAGAGAGGACAGCCCGACTCACGGCCTGAGAGCTGCCCCATTGAGAAAATCTACGTCTACAGGACAGTTGCGGGGCCCAGGTCCGACATGCCGGACTTTGTTTGGACCATGTAGCGCATGGCACACCTGCAACATGGGCAGAGGCAGGTACGAGCTCTATTTTTTCGATTTCTCATTTATCTTTAATTTTCCAAAAGATAATCCTAATGCAGTGACGATTAACGGATTGATTGGGCCCCGATGGGAATCATTAGAATGCGCTTTTGAAATGCAATCGCTTTTTACCGCGTGGTGGGACAGGACGGGGACATGGATTAGTAGTTAATAAAGAAATGAGACGTGTCGGATTCTCGAAGATTTGTGGCAGAGATAGAGAGATTAGTAGAGAGAGAGATCAGTTTGTTAGTACTGGATTCAATGTATATTGGGCACTCTGATATGCGGATTTTCCCTTTTCTTCTCTAGTATTTAAAATGTATTTGTAACGTTGCCCCTCCTTTTATATGAATTTGAAATTGTTAGTGAAATATGAAATTAGCTTTTGAGTTATATTAATATTCCCATTGGTGGAATGTTGGGACCATGGGCCCCACCACCAATCACATGGATGGTAGTGGGTGGGTCCCACCACTTTTCCAACGAATGGGAACTCTGCACGAATGCGTGTGTGGGTCCCTCTCACTTTCCACAAATGGCAACTCTGCAAAGCATAACCAGTGAAAATGATGACTGTAATCATAGTTACATTGAATGCTGCATGTGTACATCATTGCTTCAGACCCGCTTCTTCTGCAGCCTTGTAGAAAAGAGTTTATTCTGTCACACTTCTCATGTGGGCCCACGTTATCTTTGTTTGGAATCTAATCCGTCCATTGGGGGTGATGTCCCACCCAAAGTGGATCCAACCATCAGATGAATTTTGGAGGTTTTGTGGCTGGCCTGCCTGATTTTTGTGGAACTGGTGGGGTTTATTTTATGCTGTGGGGCCCAGTAAAGGCAGGTGAATGTCTTTTACACGTGGGTGAATAGTTTTTACATATGCAGGTAAATGACTTTTTACAGGCTTTGCAGCGCTGCAGAGGAACCGTCCTCTTGTTGCTCTTGCATTAATGTATACTCATGTGGCATTGATTGATCCGTTGGATGATCTTGATCATTGAAACTCATCTGATTTACCATTTTAGTGGCAATGTCTGCAGTGTAGATGTATTATGACATGGGACGACTCGCATCTGACTCGGATGAGTCGGCAGTCCATGACCCGACGATTGATGGGCGTCTAATCTAGCCGGTAAACAGCTTAACAGCCTCAACTGACTGACATGAATGGGGAATCTATTGTGTGACCCATTATTTGGACGTCTGTGATTTGGACGTGGATTGCCTACTGAGGCTGCCGGTATCAAGTCACTGCTGGTCGGTGCTGTGGGCCCCACCATGATGCATGTATTTTGTCCACGGTGTCTATTATTTTTCTAGATCTTTTCATGGCATGAGCTAAAAAAAAAATAAAAAATAAAAAATGAGGCATATCCAAATCTCAGGTGGACAAATAATGGTGATTAAATTCTCATCATTAAAAACATCTTGGTGCCACAAAAGTTTTGGATGAAGCTGATATTTGTGTTTCTTAATCAATGGGTTGGGTGGTAAATAAACATTACAGTGGGCCGTGGGAAGATTTTAATGGTGGGTGTTTAATCACCACTGTTTACCTATTGTGTGGTACACCTGAGATTTGGGTCTACCTCATTTTTGAGCTCATACTCTAAAATGATAAGGGAAAATGGATGGACTGCGTGGATAAAATACATACATCTTGGTGTGGTCCACGTTACTGATATCATCAATAGTCAATCTGGCGTCCTTGTGATTTGAAGCATTTGACACGTTTAAGTGGAGAAACATTAAAGAGACGATGAACATCTTATATTAGCATTACTGCAGGGAGCAAAAAGCTAATTAATGATGTGGAAGAGACAATTAATGCATGAAACTAGGGTTCTTAAAAAGAAAAGAAAATTAAATAAGCTATCTTTAATGATGTGAAAGAGGCCGTTGTACACGTGCATACACTGCCGTCATTATGTATGTATGTGATTGGCCATAATGTAGTAGATCATTTTTACCATCTCCTTCAAATGGTCAACCTAGGCACGCAGGATGAACCAACGGAGGTGGGTCATTTTATACTCTGTCACCTCTCATGCTTGATGCTCAGTCCGTTCAGAACTTGCACTCGTGGCATACTCATATTTAGATTGCAATGTGGGACCCACTGTAGTTAACTAATAATCAGATTGGATGATACTCAATTTGTAAACTCCGTTGGCTACTTTTCATCTCAACCAATCGAGACTAGTTACAGCACTTTATTATTATTATTATTATTATTATTATTATGGTCCATGTAAAGTGGGGCCCACTACTTGGACGGTTTAATTTTAGTTCATTTTTATGACACGTGTACAATTTCTGACAGGTGGGCCCTAGTTCTCAGATCCAGGCGATTTTCCTTGTGCTCGGCAAAGATGTGCAGCTATCCAAACAATCCAAATTGTGGGTCCCACTGTAGATGAAATATATCTCTAAAATAGCACTGATCAAGCAATCCTGACCATCCAATTAATAGTTATCAAATGAATGGGTAATATTATCTTTCGAGCGTAATTTTTTCGGTTATGATATAGCCACAGTTGACTGGATTGACGGTTAGGAAGCTGGATACGTCAATTGGTCCTAAATCCTAATTATGGAGCTGTCCACCGGGCTTCAATATCCCGTGCCGTACACGTGGCACGTGATCCTGACAAGGCATTCTGCAATTGATCGGCCACGGATGTCCTTGTACTAATTATCAAATAAAAATATTTGCTTTGATTGGATTATCCTCACCGTCTAATAAACTTGCGTTTTCTCAATGGATGTGGACCGTAAATGAGTTGTCTTTTGGTGTCCATTTCTATAGCACTGATCAGAGGGTCAGGATTTTTCAGATAGTATGATTTTTTAACTATGGCTAACTCACCTTAGTTTGACCTACGGAATAGACAGTATCTATCCATTCACTCCATGTAAGCCACGTCTGCAGGTGTTGAACGCCCAATATTGAAACCTTTGTGGGGCCACACAACTTTTGGATCGGGCTGGAACGAATAAGCTTATGAACGGTTTGGATAGCATATACGTCATGGTGGGCCGGAGGAAGTTTTCAACGGTCCCTACTCTTTCCTGGAGTGTGTGCCCACTTGAGTTTTGATTATAGCTCATTTTGGGATAATGTCGTAACATGATCCGGTGAGACTGATGGATGGAGTGGATGTCACACGAACATCATGGTGGGCCCCACATAGCTTCATCTTATAGGAACTTCTGGTAGGCTGGGGGAACAGGTACTTCGCTGGCCCTGTTTGGGCAACGGCATTAGAAGGGATTACGTGGGATTGTATTCAAAAAAACATTATTATTACCCATGGCAGGGATTGTCCCCGGATTATATGGGATTAGATTAATACTCTGCTTTGTTGGTAATACGGTGGTACATTGAATGGATATACCCACCATCATTTGAAATTATCAGAATAACAACATGTATTATATCTAAACCGTTCATTTGTTTTGTAACCTCATTTTATGGTATGGGCCGAAAAATGAAGTAGATCCAAAACTTATGTGGCCCCAAAGAAGTTTTCAACGGTAAGTATTCAATCCCCGTTGCTTTCAGTGGTGGGTCCACTTGAGCTTTAGAATTACCTGATTTTTGGCCCATGCTATAAAATAATCTCAAAAAATGGTGGACGGTGTGGATATAGCCCACACACCAGGGTGGGACCTACACAACTTGCTAGCATTGAGTGAAATTGGCACCGGACCCAATGCAATCTCATCCGATCTAATTCCAAGCTTTTCCAAACATGGAGTGAAATTGGCACGGAACCAGATGAATCCAATCCCACCTAATCCCTTCTAATCCCGTTGCCCAAACGGGGCTTAAGGTACAGCATCGGATTCGGTCAGCGACCAAAGTAACCAATGTGAGGTAAAGAGGAGCGGAGCCACGTGTATGTTGATCAGACCGGTCAGGGAATTCGGGGCACCTTTGTACGGTTCAGGTACTCATTTAAAGATCGGATCCGCCATGGTGAGACCATGACCCAAAAACCACACGTTCGTACAAACCTACTCACAAAAGAAAATGGACGGTCGAAACCGAAAATAACCATTTGTTCACATTCAACAAGCAGAGACGTACATTGATTGCTTGGTTACAGCGGTGCATTTTTTGGCTTTTGATATTGACGTGGGCCCACCTCTTGACCCGTTCTTTTCACACTTCACAGGGCCCAAGACCCAATGGCACACTATTTTTCCGGTGCTACCGAGGTGTACCCGTCTTTTCTGTGCGTCATTGGCTACATGGAAAGGACAAAAGTGATAGTTTACCACCAACTACTAACAGAGAAATAATATGATGCTCCGACAGCGTATGACTCTCCATACGCATGCAGTTAGAGAATTTACACGTGGAATACATCACCTCATACTAAATCTAATAAACTGTGTAACAATCCTAGCCTTTCATTCGTGGACAGTCAATCTTAATGCTGCAACCATTAGCTCTTTTCTTATTATTTAGCTGCCGACAGCTTTCTTTGTGCTTTACAATCTCCTCCATCGATTATATCTGTTAAAATCCTTACATGTTGGCTTACTCGCCGTCGGATCTAATGTGATGACGTCGAGTGTAAACACTCACTAAATAAGTTACAATGCCTCATTAATCAAAACACATGGCATGCATCCAATGCGATCCAGACCGTCCAAATAGGGGTGGCCTATTCTGTGTTGTCAGAGAAGCACACTAATCCAAAGATCTTAACCATCCAATTTAATTATGACATGGACACCTAAAATTTAATGGTCATCAATCGAACTTTAACGACCAAGATAAGGTGTACCCAAATTTGGAAGGTGGATATTCTTAGTAGATGTACAGAAATGTACGGTGGATGAAAAATCCAAAGCTTAAAAGATGGTGGTCCTATCAAGAGAGTGTAGTCGGAGCATGAATGCCTCGACTGTTGTGTTGTCATCTCTTTTTCTTCAGCCTTTCTCACGTCCACAACTTTCTTTTTCTCTTTTATTGAGTCTCCATACATATGGAGAGAGAGAGAGAGCGAGAGAGAGAGAGAAAAGATACCATGCAATCAATGAAGTCCTATGGCCGCTCTCAGCCCTTCAAAATTCGGTGGTCCACATCTTGTGGTCCCTCCCCCTTTTTTCCATGCATTCCTTGTACTACTTTGAGTGAGAATGATACAATGTGGGGCCCACGCCCCATGATTTGGGTCCGTCCGCGTGATGTTGGTGAGATTAGGACCCTTTGTATGCTGGGCCCCACCATGGTAAGTGTCATGGCCTAATAATTGTACTCACAGGGCCCGTCGAACCATCTTGATTGTCGGATTTGTGGGCTTTGAATGGATGGCTAAGAGAATTTCGGATCATATCCCACCATCAAGTTGAGGATATTTTAACCGTCCATTTTCTAGATTGAGTTATTATTATTATTATTATTGAGGTGAGAAGGAATGGATAACACGTAATGGATTTGTGACCTTAGGAAAATCTGGGCCTGTTTGAGAGTGTGAATTCGGTGGATTCAAAATCTTCCTGTTGTATTTGATACCTAGATTCAAAATTGACTGTAATTTAAAAGTAGCCATGCATAGAATATTTATAAGAGTTTGAATTTAATTACTAAATCAATTTTAATATCTCTAATTAGTATACATATGTAATGTTTGACATAATGGTTGTAATAAGCCTGTTGAAATATATATTTGCTCCAAAATGATGAAATTTTGAGTCTCCGATGAACCATAAGCACAAGATCACATTTGAGTGACTTATTAGTGAGTGCATAAAAAAACACACATGTGGTAAGCTTTGTACATGTGGAGCGTAAGAGAAGATGAATGATGACATATGTGCATATTGGCACATGCAACATAGTGGGTAGGGGTGTACATCGAGTCGAGCTGGCCTCAGCTCGACTCGGCTCGGCCACTAGCTGACCTCAGCTCGAACTCAGCTCAGCTCGGCTCAGTCAGCAGCTCGGGCCAGTTCGAGCCGAGTTCGAGCTAGAGCTGGGCATGTTTGACCCGTTCCGAACTGAACCGACGGCCTGGATCAATGCGGATTGAGTAGGGTCATTCAGATCTGACTGTTTTCCAGATCAAGATCGGGTAGTGGTCAATCTGGACCGATCCGATCCGAAAACCCGATCCAGCCCGGTCCGGAGTAAAAATCAATACTTTTACTTTTTCTTATGGTGTGGTCCACTAGAGCTTTGGATATGCATCAATTTTGGGTTCAACCACTAAAATAATCTGAAAAAATGAATAGACAGCGTGGATACACCACATGCATTCACGGTGGGCTCCAACAGAGTTTACTCGCCTATGAGTTACGTGCACGTCACGTCAACACGCAGCAACAGCTGTATTACATGCTGTGCACGTCAACACGGGTAGGCTGCAAGAGTATCTATTAAAGTGACAAAACCAAATTTCGTAGGCCCCACCATGATGTATGTTTTGTATCCACACCTTTCATCCATTTGGAGAGATCATTTCAGGGCAATATCCAAAGAATGAATTAAATCTAAAGCTCAAGTGGACCCCAGCACAGAAAGTAGTGGGGACAGTGACGCCCACCATTAAAAACTTCTAAAGGCCACAAAAGTTTTAGATCAACCTGATATTTGTGTTTTCCCTTATTTCTGTCTTTTTCAACTTTTAAACAGGTTGGATTTCAAATAAACATTACGGTGGGCCTTAGGATAGTTTCAACGGTGGGAATCACTCTCTCCATTGTTTTCTGTGGTGGGGTCCACTACAGTTTTTATCTACATCATTCTTTGGCTCATGCCCTAAAATGATATCTCAAAATGGATGGACGGTGTGGATACAACACATACAATGTAGTGGGGCCCACAGAATTTGGTGACGTTACTTCAGTAGCTCGATGGGACAACACAGGCAGCAGCTGACGCCTGGCAGGCGGCATGTAAGGTGTAGATACGTGTCGTGCAAAGGCTAGGGGAGACGTGCCTCGAGCTCCGAGTTGTACGAACGGCTCAAATGCGATCACAATTACATGGCCCCACAATGATGTATTTATTATATCCATACCGTTTATTTATTTTCGTGATCATTTTAGAGGATTTCGAAAAAAAATGAATCATATCTAAAGCTTAAATGGACCACACCGAAAATAGCAGCGAGGATAATGATTTTCACCATTAAAAAAAAAACGATTCGAATCGTACCCAACCCGATCCGACTCGGTTTCCCTAATTGAGTCGGAGTCAGTTCGGTCAGCCTAACCATGCATCGGATTGGTTCGAGTCAGATGTCCCGAACTTGATCTCGAATCGGATCGAGTTCGGGTCCACCCATGTAGATTTCGGACCGAATCGAGTTGGACCCAATCCAATCCGACTTGGTCTGATGCCCAGCTCTAGTTCGAGCCAAGATCGAGTCGAGTTCCCTTGTGCAACATTTCCACGAACACCTGGACTGCATCTTCAAAATCCCACTATATGTAAAAATGAAGCAATGGTTTTACAGGTATTTTATCAAACACCTAAGCAACATAAAAACCTAAGAAAAAAAAGGATATTTGTTTCATGGACATACCTTCCTTGCCACCAGCCACACTTCTTTAAGTCATTTCATCAAACACTTGGTGAGCAACATCAATAGCAAAGTAACCGATCACCGAAATGGTTCAATACAAGTTCGATTTGAGCTGGATTCAATCCGAGTCGAGTCGAGCTGGGGCCAGCTCGAACTCAGCTCAAACTCATTTTCGAGCTTAAAAAATCAGCTCGACTCGGCTTGAACTCAGGTTCGATCCGAGTCGAATCGAGCTTTTTCGAGTCGAGTCGAGCGAGCTAACCGAGCTAGCTCAGTTCATGTACACCTCTAATAGTGGGCATAAACGAACATGGATAATAGCTCATTTGGCACATTAACACGTGTAGAACATAAGAGGCAATCGAAGATATACAGTGTGACGTTGGGATTTAACCTTGAGAATCCATTTTCCTTACATGGTAAGAAAATTCCATTCTCGAGCATAGAAGAAAGATATGATGCTTCCCATGGAGAAAGGCTTCACAAACAACAAGAATTGAATTCCATGGAAGTAAATTCCTTTGACTAGCCTTAAAGGTGCCACAAGTGGTTTTAATGCTTGTTGGATTTCAGCCAAGGGTTTAGATTCAATTCACCATCATGGCCCACCTAAACATCGAATCATCAAAGTATTTCAGGCCAAGAGTGGGCACATGATGGCACAATTGATGGATGAGTTGAATTATGTGAAACACACATTTGTGTAGGAAGCCAAAAATCATTTTTACACAAACAAGCCCTATCCCTAGGCTTATTTTTCCAAGTTCTTTTAAAAAATGCAACTCTCTCCTACTTTCCACTTTCACCTACTCATAAAAATGTCACCTTCCAAAAAACAATCTTCACCCTTCTAAAGTAAAAAGGATAAAAGAACAAAGCAAAAATTCACCTTCCAAAAAAAGCTACCCATCACATTCTAACAAGACTAGATGTCTTCCCATGTTTAGCTTCTAATAGTAAGAAAATCTACCATAGTTTTCAAATTCCTTAATTAAAAATAAATGAATTCCCATAATTCATAATTATAATATAGAAAATCCAATTTCTCAATTTCTCATTTTGTAATATATAAATACACACACACACAATTGGGTATCTAATCACCATTAATCAGCATCCTTGAAATTTATTAAATTGTTAGAGTCGAGAAATATAATTAATCCCATGATCTGATTACCAATAAAATTAAAGAAAGTGACTTTTTTTTTTAATAAAATGTATCATTAGCATCTGATCTTCAATATCTACCCTTTATTCACCTAAATAATAAAATCCACTACATTTGCAAAAAGATAAAAACCCTTGATATTTTGATTAGAACTGCAATAATGAAATCCGTCCCTAGGATAAGATATTCCTCAGTCCATGGATGACCTAAATGATGAAATGGAGCACGTGGCCAATGCAAAACCTCAATTAGAGAGTATGCTATATATAGACAAGGCACGTCGCTCCAATGCAAGTGTGTAACAATAATAAGCCATATCCCACCTTATCTAAATCCAATCTTTAATACTAATATGCATAAATAACAATCCCACATCACCCTTTTTGTCCCTTGGATGCTACTCATCTCACGATTACCAGATCGCAGTCCATAATTACATGCTCAAATCATGATTCGCGACAATAATCATCAATTAATAACCACGGATCTTCATAGAATCTGTATCCATGTTCATGGCTCCAGTAAGGACAACACGATTAAAAGTCCCAGGCCCTGTTTGGCAGCCACTTTTCAATTTATTTATTTTTTTCAAAAACCAAATTCTAAAAACTTAGTTTTGAAATTTAATTTTTTATGAAAGTATTATTTGGATGACACTATCTATTTTATTTGTATAAAGAGCCTGTTTGGCAGCCACTTTTTAATTATTTTAAAAAAAAAACTTAGTCTTAAAATTTTATTTTTATTTGGAAGTGTTGTTTGGACGACACTACCTATTTTATTTATTTTTATATATATAGAATTTTTTAGACATTGATGTTGTAAAAAAATAATAAAAATAAAAAAATCTATTCATTAGACAAGAGTCAAACACCGAAGATGCATTGCCCGAGAATCAGGTCCGTAATCTTGTCTTAAGGTGGGCCATTGTATTTAGCTTTTTGGAACACATTGGATATGCTTGCCACTTGCATTGGGTAGTGATGAGTCTACCATGTTTCTATTGCACGGCTCCACTATCGTCTCCCCATAAAAGGTAAGCTGTCATCAGTGGCCCACCTTACGAATGGCACGTGGGCTAAGGAATGTTCACGGTGCAATTACATGACCAACGGCTTGGATCCCACACAGATTTGTAGTATTGGCACAAGCCTCTGAGACATAGTACGACTACTTGCAGCAAGTGGAGTATGGAACCTAGGCAACAAAAAGCTCTATTGGGCCCGCTGTGACGTTTGTGTGATATGTTTTCGGTCCATCAATTGAACTTATATTAATATGTAATTGAGCATATATAAAATTTAAGTGGGCCACAACATAAAAAAAAGTGTGGGAATGTGACGTAGGGATGGGCGTGATGAGGTCGAGCATCGTCTTCCTCAGGGGATAATTACTCCGAAGCCATGAAGCTAATTCTATGGACTCCTCACATATATTTTTCGAATCCGTAATGAGAGATAGAAAATAGAAATAAATTCTAAATAAACAGGAAATAAATTGATTGATGATTTTAAAAAATGAGTTTACAATCCTTTAAATAGTGATATGAACCTTAGGAAGAAGTTTTGGAATCAAACTACAACTCAAACTCCTTAAAATTGTGACTTACTATAAATGGCAAACTTACTATTTATAGACGGTCATGATTTCCATGAGACCTCGTAGTTTTCGGTCAAAAATAATAAGTGTCCTATTTGACTTAACCATGTTATTCTCCTAATTTTTCTAAGCACTTTTCATGTTAGACACAACTCCTAAAACTCAATGGATCAAAAGTTATGATCGAACTAAAACTTATTATAAATAGTAAAAACAACATTAAAAAGGACTTTCGACCGTCGATATGATGGAATCTCACAAATTCAGCGTGGGCAACCCAGCATAGCAGGTTGGTTGGCTAAAGTAGATTCTCCTTCCCCCAAAATCATATATGGTATGTTGAATAACTCATTAATATGTCTGTTTTAAGGTTTTGACGGTCTGGATCATTATTGCCCCCAATCGGGCCTTCTCTAGTCCATCTTGGCCATGAAATTGTCCGCGACCCACTCTACATCTAATGAAATGCCTACCATTAAAACTTTGTTATAATTCATTGTGATAGGTCCAACCCATTCATAAGGTGGTTCCTATCAAATTAATGCAAAACTTCAGTGGGCCCAAACAAAGTTTCAATGGTGAGCTTTTAATTCTTGTAGTGGGGACTATTTGATTTTTGAATCTACTTCATTTGTTTGGCTCATATACCGACACGAGCCGGCAAAACTAATGGACAGAGTGGATGCTACTAGCGCATTGCATTGGGCCCTATAAAGCATTAGAAGGGATTCCAATATGAATTTTTTTTTAATTAAAAAAATCTAAGCTTATTTTTAGTGGATTTTTAAGTTAAAAAACATATGTTTAATGAGAAATGTCGCTACCAAACAGAAGGTTTATATTTTTAGGCCACCTAACAATCTAAAGAATGGTTTACATTGTTAGCTTGGTATGGTTGGGCCCAACCACTAGGTATGTTTTGAGATTATTATTATTATGGTTGTCCATGTACTACAAAAAACCTTTATATTTATGCGTGAGTCAAATCAACTCGACCATATTTCAAGCCCAGTCAGTAGGAAAATAGCTTGCTTTTGTAACTGTCTTGAATTGAGAAGACTTGCCAACGCACCTGCCAAGCTTCTTAGGCTTTCAACCATGGCCTACTTCAAGTTGAGCTTGGGCTGGCGTATCATGCTCAAGCCTCGAGGTGTGGGCACGACCCTAAACTTGTAGCCTGCTTACTAATCTGGTCTAGTTCAGGACGAGTCTAAAATCCTCTTGCCTAGACTGTTTTTGATTTTATGGACAATTTCATATATTTTGAGAATTTGTATATATATGTATAGCCCAACAACTTATCTAACTTGGTTTTTGGGCCACTAGATATGCAGTGGGCTAAAGAAAATGAATAACTCAGATCTTGCACAAAAGTGAATGACCGTGATTAAGTCAGCTATCATTGTTCTTGTTGTCATTTAAGTTTTATTTTAATTAATTGGGGTTGACTACATGAATCTTATATCTGCTTGGATTTTCATGAAAGTTATGGCAAAAAATGACAATAGCTGCCAATCTAACACAATCTTCCTTTACTTAGGTTTGGGTTTGGGACTTGTAATAAAAGTACAAAATTCTGTATAATTGATTACAATATTTGATATTTTACATTAGATATTATTATCTATTTTAAAATTGAGATACCCTCCTATGGTATTACTACCACCACAACTTATATGGTACTGGGCTTCTATGGGCCCAGGAAACTATGAATTCGATCAACGCTGTCCATCATGTTCTCCCCCACATATCCACCGTAGAACAATCTAAAATCATTCCTAAGACCTTAAATTCACTAGCTGTGGCCCACCTCGGTCCTTGAATGGCCTAATTTTTTGTGCTCCTTCATCCTAGTGGGGCATGTCTGATATGTATATGACATCCAACCCAAGTACCGTGTAAGTCCAACCATGATCATTAGGTGGGCTGCACCGTAGAAAACAATGGACAAACATTTAAAAAAAAAAAAAAAAAAAAAAAAAAAAAAAAAAAAAAAACCCTTATAGCTCGCATCTCATCCCCATTGTTCCATGTGTTGTGGCTTACTTAAGTTATAGATTTTGTTGATTTTAGGGTAGAGCCTGATGGATGGAGTGGAATTTTACATATACAACATTATATGGTGGGCCCACAAGCTCAGGTGTTTTATGTACTTTACTAAACAAGTGTTGCAGAGGATTCAGGCAGGTTGGGATTCTATCTGTACAGGATGAGTTTTCATCTTGGATAGCATTTTAAATGATGATCTAACCATTCATATTATAAATTCCATGCTATATGGGCCATCCTAAGAAATATTTGTTGAACAAAAGAGTACATATGAAGATAAATTTTCAGAATTTGAATGACTCGTATTGAAATCCAAGAGTCAAAGATTAGGATTATCAGTGAAGCATGATTATAAGAGTGCATGTGAAGCTGAATTTGGAGCATTTGAATGGCTCATATTTAAATCAAAGAGTCAAATATTAGAATCATCAATGAAGCATGATTATAAAGTCATAGCTTTTATATAAGGTAAGAACATGAGCAGTTGAAATCAACATCTAAAACCCTACTATGTACAATATACTAAGTACAATGCCCTATCAAAACCCTACGGAAATATGGTGAGCCAACGTGGACATGAATTTCTTGCCACTCCTAAGAAGGAACTAGCTGGTGTAACCAAAAGCTCTATTGAGCTTTAAGAAGCGAGCTCAAGTAACCAAAAGCTCTTTTGAGTGCACAATATGTTGGAATATTTGGTTGACTTTAATAGACTATTAAAAAATATATATATAGATTTGCCTTTAAAAAAAAATTTGTATATAAGATAGGCTTTTTACCTTGGGGCATATAAATTTAGTCTTGTGGGGGACTATGCCAATAGTTTATTTAATTCAACGTATTCAATTTCAAGACTATTTTACATGTGATATCTAATATGTCCATCAATTTCACTAACACGTGTTAGGAAATAAGCAAAAAACTAAGGTACATAGATCCAAAATTATGTACGCTACACCTTAGGAAACAATCATCATAAAAGCACCCACCAACCTTCCTAGGGCCCACAATGATGTTTATATACCATCAAACCCATTCTAATGCAAGGAAGAGAAGATCGTCGTCTCCCTCAATTGTGCAAAATCTTGAATCCATAAGGTGTAATAGCTCTTGAATCCACAAGATTTCAAGGAAAATTCAAACTACTTTATTGATGCCTATTTCTAAAAAAAAATTACAATGCTTTAAATAATAAATACGAACCCTAATTAAGAGTCCTAATTTGACTAAAGTAAAATTTACCCGAAATAAAAAAAATTTACTAAAAATAGAAAGTCCTAATTTAATTACATAGAACGATTCTTGAATCAATTAGAAGCAAATATTAAGAAGACATCATGTACTAAAACTCTAAAACAAAGAAGATACATCTAATCTAAAACTTACCAAAAATAATAAGTTTTTTGTAAAACTCCAATTTTGAATAGGAATGAGTCATTTTCTCACGAAAATAGTGAAGTGATCCGCTTAAGGGGGACGGTAGGGCCCTAATGGCCTATTCTAGTCAAAATGCATAAATCATACTTCCCTTAACAATACCCAGATGAAAAGTATGGTCGATTTACGGTTCGCACTTCGAATGACAATTTCTCCCGATCCGGAATGAATTTCATCAATTCGGACGTGCTTGGGGCCCGATTATTTCTTCCCCCACATAAGACTGAGCCCAAATTTGGCGGAATATGTCCACTTCCATTCGAGCGTCTTTCGATTCATCTGTGCCAAGAATAGGTCTGCGACCTGTTCTACATCATTCCCCTTCACTTGAAAAGAACTCGTCCCTGAGTTATCCATCATATTCAGCTCATGATACTTATACAGATCTACCATATTGAGAATCCATGAGATCTCCAAATCCGTAGGACAATCAATGACATATGCGTTGTAATTGATTTTCTTAAGTACCAACACTGAGCCTATATTCTTATTTCTTAGCTTGTTATATGTTACAATTGAAAAATGCTCTTTGCATAGGTGAACTAACACATTGTCACCCACTTCAAACATCTTATAGTGTCAATGTTTATCAACCTCTTCCTTGTACTTGACGTTAGACGCTTGTAATTTTTTTTAACATCAACATGTATAGCCGCAATTCGATTTGCTATATTTTCTGCGCAGCAACCCTCATTCCTAATAACTTAGGCAACATGACCAGGTCGAGTGTAACCTTAGGAATTCAACCATACATAACCTCAGATGGGGATTTGCCAGTTGTAAATGCTTATAGTTTTAACACACTTAACGTTGTCAAGTTTCGTAAGACAAAAGTAATACTAAATAGATCGCAAGAACTGTCAGATCGCAATTACCCTACATGTTTGAAGATCAGCTCAAGGTCGGCTTATTATCTCAAGAGAAGACGTCGCTCGGTTTCAAGTTTAGTTGAACTCTGTATTTGCTAAACAACATGTGGTATAACCCTATAAAGACCTTAGGTTAAGCTCTTTCAAAAATTAATTCATTATGGGTTATCTATAGTGTATTTGTTCTGGAGTTCGGCCAGCCTAACTTCCTCGAATAAACTAACTTCAAGTTCGGGCTAAAAAATCAAAATCTGTTAAAAATTCAGTCAGCCTAACTTTTAGTTCAGCCAGCCCGAGTGAAGTTTGGGTCAAATTCCAGCAATGCATTCCTTTGGAAATCGCGGGAATTCGACTAGCCGATTGGCAAATTCGGCCAGCGAAATTTCACCTCGGGCCAGCCGAATTTTGGATAAATCTTATTCTGCGTAATCCGATAGCTATTGAAACGAATCTAGTAAATCCGACTAGCCGAACCTATTCTTAGGCTAGCCGAATTTCCAATATTTTTGGCTATAAATAGGGACTTTCTCTCATTCATTTCAATAACGAAAAATCACTCTAAACCTTCTGCAAGTGAGAGAAAAGCTCAAGTCATCGACAAGCTAATTATGTGGTTTTTATAATTTCTTTTAAGATTATTCAATTCTCTTTCCTCAATATCATTTCAATCTTATTTTAAAAGAGTATTCTATACTCCTTTTGAGATCTAAGAGAATTGAATTAGTATCATTTGGGTTTTTCATTTTTAAAATACTATAGAACCCTATAATTTTTCTTTTGAGCGAATACTACCTCCTCTACATTCAGGAAAGAAGATCTCTACTACAAGCTTTTACTACATCTTCGAATTTACGTTTGAAGATACGTACACCATTTATTTTATTACATTTTAGGTTCTTCTGAGATAACCTGTGAAAATCTCAGTATGTTGATTTGTGATAGATTGTGAAAATCACAAAATGGGTTCTTTTTGTGATAACCCGTGAAAATCACAAAGGAATTTTTATTGTGGTGAGCCCGTAAAAATCATAAAATTTTGTATAAAGTTGTTAAGGTGAACCTGTAAAAACCTTGTTATAGTGAAAGCCAAAATTACGAGGATAATAATTTTGGGAGTAGAGTAAGTGTGGTTTTTTAAAGCACCGAACCACTATAACTCCTTGAGCCTTGTGGTGAATGGGTTTGGTGTTTTTTTTTTTTTTTTTTTTTTTTTTTTTTTTTTTTTTTTTTTTAGTGAATGTTATTTATTTCATTCTTGTGTTAAATGTTGTAGTTATTTTATCTTCTCTTACTAGTTTGAAATTTTGATTTTAAAGACATTCGTGAAATAAGGTTATCCTACCTAATATTTTAGGCTCCTACAAATTATTTAGAATCAAGATTTCAATACTTAGGTGATTGAGATTTTGTATTATTTATATATTTCGCTTTTATTTCGATTATTTGACATTGTCCTATTCACCCCTATTTAGAACATCGATAGCTCAACTTTTCACCAGTTAATCGATTCTACATGTTATTGATGTGAATTTCACCTGAACCAGAGAAAGATCCCACTACTTAAGTATGCAAAACCTTGAATCCATAAGGTGTAATGAGTCTTGAATCTACAAAAATTAAAGAAAAATTCGAAATACTTTATTAATGTTTATCTCCGAAACAAGATTACAATGCTTAAAATAATAAATGCAAACCCTAATTAAGAGTTCTAATTCGACTAAACTAAAACTTAACCAAAATAGTAAAATTTACTAAAAATATAAACTCTTAATTTAATTACGCGAGATCATTCCTGGGACAATTAGAAGCAAATATTAAAAAGATATCATGTACTAAAACTCTAAAACGAAGATGTCTACTAAAAATAGTAAGTTTTTTTTTTATAAAACTGCAATTTTGAATATAAATGAATCGTTTTCTCATGAAATGGAGCAACATGGCCAGTCATGGGGTTCGATAAGCCTCAAATGGCCTCAAAATTCATAGGTTGTCCTATAACAATACACAAATAAAAAATTATGGCTGGTACAATTAGCACTTCAAATGACAGTTTCTCTATCTGAAATAAATTTCTATGATTCGGACATGCCTGGGCCCAGTTATGTTATGCCCCATGTAGGATTGGGCCTGGATTTGGCAGAATATGTCCACGACTGTTCGGGCTTCTTTCGGTCCATCTGTGCCAAGAATAGGTTTGTGACACGCTCTACATCACATTCATAAGGTGACTACTATCAGGATGAAGAGAGAACACTAGTATTAGCCTGGCCCAAAACATTTGTGGGCCTAAGAAAGGTTCAATTGTGATCATTCAATTTCCATTATTCCTTATGGTCCAGCGAACGTGAGTTTTAAATATGCTTGCTTTTTGAGATCATGTTCTAAAATAAGGCAGCACAACGAGATGGACGTAGTGCATATAGCACAGATAGCATGGTGGACCCGATCGATGCATCAGTCCGCCACAGGGTCCTATAAAGAGATGGCTTTACTATATTTGTTTTCTATATATATATATAATATATATATATATATATATATAGGAGTCCCTTTCAACCATTGGACCAGTGAATGAACTTCATTTTCAGAACCGAATCTCCATAATCCATGGATCGTACATGTAAAGATGGTATCCAGTCTGGAGAATTTCTGTAGATGGATGTGCGAAGGGACATCTCTTGTATAGAATAAGATATCAAACCCTCTTATTTTTTTCTTCTTTTTTTTGGCCAAAGCAAGCGGAACAAGTGAGATGAACCCCTTACAGCTTGCTACAATTCATCTCGATCCAAATTCCATCGATTCCTTAGGTAGCACCACACTTTCTGATTGCACGCACACACAAACATTGGGGTGGGGCCCACTTCAAGACTGCACACAAGGTCACATCAGGAAAACAGTGGTACCAAAATAGTTACTTTTGGAGCAGCTTCTTTTGCATCGCATGGTCCCCACATGAACAATGGTGGGTCCCACCATTTCCAGCAAAGGGCGCTTTGGCAGATTATGCAATCAGCAAAATCACAGAATTTGGACCACCTTAAATATCAGAATGCTTTCTTCAAACGGAGGATGTTAGATTCTGAACGACTCGTCTCTCGGAATCTTATGAAAATAAAATAAAATAAAAAGCACAGGAGCATCAACGGAGTCATTCCTTCAAAACGTTGATTATTGGATGTAATCACATATGAAGAGCCACATAAAAATTCGTCTTTTTAATACATCTCCCCTTCATCCAACGAGAGAACTCATCTTCTGCTCCCGTTTTCACAATCTTCTTTTTATAGAGAAGAGTGGTTTGAGTTTGAACACAAACACTCGGAAATGCAAAGATAGATAAAAAAAAACAAATATAAAACATTTACAAGCAGCCCATATGTTAGCCATAATAGCCAACATTTAATTAAAAATCCAACAATTGATTACAAGCACCTCACCTGATCATATAAGGTTGTCCTTCCCCTTTATGGGCGCAAGTTGTTTGCACTGTTCCCTTCAACCATCCATTTGGACCCCATGCTTGGGGGTTCAGCATCTCCTCAGTTATCTTTGAACAAAAAGCCAGGGCCCACTATCTGTCCACATCCCATTAACTTCCATGTGTGGATTACTTGCATCCTTAAGCTGCGGGGCCTACCATAATGTATGTGTCATATCCACTCTCACACATCCATCCATTTTGCCAGCTCATTTTTATGACATGAGCCCAAACATGAGGCGGATCAAAAGCTCAAGTGGACCACACAACATGAAACAGTGGGGATAAAGAAGCCCAGTGTTGAAAACTTGTTTGGGCTGATGTGTTTTCCATTCAACATGGCGAGTGGGCTTCTTTGTCTGGCCGTTTCCTGTGGTATGGTCCACTTTAGCTTTGGCTCTGCCTCATTTTTGGGCTTATCCCCTGAAATAAGCTGGTGAAACAGATATCGTGGATATAACACATACATAACAGTGGACCCCATGGAGCTTAGGGCTGTGACAGGCAATCTTCATCCCATGCGAGCAGAGGTACAGCATGGCCACACTGTCCATCCGTTTTGCCAGGTCATTTTAGGGCATGAGCCCAAACATGAAGAAGATACAAATCTCAGCCGGACCACATTACAGCAAATAGTGGTGATTGAATGCCCGCTGTTAAAAACTTCCCAAGCCCACCCTAATACTTATTTGCTATCCAAGCTGTTAATGAAGGGGAACAAAAAAAAACAAATATCAACTTGATCCAAAACTCGTGGCCCTACAAGAAGTTTTTAATGGTCAATCGCCACTTTTTCGTGATGTGGTCCACTGGAGATTTAGATCTGCTTCGTTTTATTTTTTTAACCTCATGCCCTAAAATGATATGGAAAAACAGGATGGACCACACAGTCAGAGCCACACGTATTCCCCTCCCCATGTGGCTGTGCCTACTCACAGTACTAAGTGGCAGAAGATTTTGCAGGAGGCTTGAGACTCAATTTAGGAAACAGAAGTCAGATTTAGTCACACAACTCAGTCTATAAAATGCAGCCAACTCAAACAAAGAAACCTTTAGAAGACATGATCCCATTAGAATACCATCTTGGCTAACCCAATACTGACTTTAGATAGGTCCATTGATGCACTACACCTGAGTTGTTTTTTTTTTTTTTTTTTTTTTTTTTTTTTTTTTTTTTTTTTTTTTAAAAAAAACTTTGTAGACCATATATTGCACTGGAGTAACTAACGGGGCACTACTCATCAGCTGCCACAGTTTGCTGGTGTTTGCTCACCTTAGGGATTCTGACCGCTTGGCCATAGATTGGTAATCCAGACAGTTGCTTTGGGATGGCTCAGGATTCCAGATTGTATCAATGGCCTACAATTTGATGGTCATAGGGAAAACATAGTGACAGTTCAGATTCAACTTTTTTTTTTTTTTTTTTTTTTTTTTTTTTAAAAAGGCCCAAAGATCTAAGGGATGGAATCTTCAAATCATCATCAAAGCCTGACCTCAAGGTTGACTATATAGGAAACCTGTTCTACCACTCCACCCCCACCAAATCCAAAGTCAAAACACATCAGATCAACACCCTGGATTATTGCCTAAATGGGGTCTGGCATATATTCTGTGTCAACAACCTGTGTGTTTGATGACGGGTCTTTGACTGTCGGCTTGGACTGGTTCAAAAGTTTGGTTTCTCTCAACCAGATCCTGACCCACTGAGAACCCTAGTTTTGGATCACAATAGTGATCTTGACCCCAAAATGACCCCTAAATAAAATAATAATAATAATAATAATTAAGTTCAGTAGCCTGCCCCACATGCACACCCTTACACATGAAGCCACAGGTGCAGACATGCATAGGACATCCAAGTGGACCAAAGGGTTCAATCATTTGGCCAGAAAATCGGAATATTCAACTATCGAATAAGCCACCTACGAAAACAGAAAGTAGAAAAACCTGCAAAACTTCTAGCCCATCCATTATTTTCTTAGACGTGAACTATGTGATAATTTAACAGTCTGTGCTTTTGGTCAGATGGGTCCCATGGTTCGGATGTAGGACACACTATGGTGGGTCCCAAGGCTTGGATGTGTATGCACATCTACCAAACCTCCTCATGTATAACCTCTAGATATGGGGGATGCTATATTTATATATCACTTCATAACTATAACCAATCTGGATTCCCAACCTACAAATTTGAAGAACCCAATAGTTTACTTCAAACAGCAGAAAACAGTACAAATATAAAGGGACTAAGCCCACACAGAATAACCTCATATTTCACACAGTTTTCTTACCCTTCACAAAACTGCCACCAGAAAACCATCTGTTTCGACCTCTGTATGTGTATCTCCAGACAAGATTTGTGTTGCCTCATTCTGCTACAGACCTCACATCTGCAAAACCCCTGTACAGCAACTCTGCCCATGCAAACACAAATTGCATCTAACAGTGTCTTTACGTCATTGCTGCTAATCCCACAAATTCATCTCCTTCAATGCTGGGGCCAGGAGCTGAGGCCGGGCCACGAGTTCGAGCTGAAAAGATGAGGAGAAAAAAACTTTGTCGATAAAATGTTATCATGAGCTTGTTTGGAAATTATGATCTAAATTATCTAATTACACTGACAACAAGGACATGAAGCAGCTTGTGAATTCGTTAGCTCAAGCTATAGCAGCAAGCTATGAAAATAAAGCATGACAGGGGGAGTTTGCATTTGAAGTATCATACAGTTGCTCGACCACCTGATAATCCACATTCAAAATTTTCAGTTTGTCAAGTGGGACACCATGGTTCGGCCATCTGAACTGCTGCATGGTGAGCCCAAACTTGGACATTACTCGAAATGAAACTTTATCTGAGATTGGAAAATCCTAACAAATGAAATTCCACCCATTTTCAGTCGAATTTGGACTGCTGCTGGCTATTTTCTGGTTAGCAGTGAAAGGGATAGGATTTTCCAGTCGTGGAGACTCTTGGTGCTAGGGTCATCCACTGTGGGAACCATCATACTGATGGCATGGATCACAGAACCATGGGCCCCAACAAAAGCCTGAGAAGTTGTACCTGCTCTCAGGTTGAGCATCGTATGATACCTCATATGTATTTATCTAACTCAACTGACTAGTTGAGGAAACGAGTGCTAAATCCCATGACCATGTTCAAGAGAATTGCAACCGGATGAGGACTTTGGTTGATTCAAGCTGCGTGGATAGCAGAAGGTTCCTTCAAGGGGTGTAACTGAACATAAGTTCATGCAACCGGGCCAGTGAATGACTTGTGTATGTATCATTGCAAAACCAAGTGTAGAAAATTAAGAAATTATTTCCTAGTCATAAGATAATTATGGTGCAAAATCCAAGTTCCTGCGACCACTGTTCTCCGTATCATTATAGACGGATGTATCTCATCCTTGGGATGCGGAAACATATCAGTTATCGCATGGGAAATATTGGATGTATTGCATCATGTATCGCAGTTTTTGGGAAACATTGGGAAATTGGTCGAATTTTTCAATGAAATTTCAGGGGAATGTTCAGAAAGACATCAATACACACTTGCAAATCAAATGATCAGAAAAAACAAGGGCAAATAATAGGTTTCCTTTGTATAGGGTCCCAATCCATGAGGTCTCTGACTGATGTGATGCAATTACATTCAAAATCAATTCATATAATTTATACATCATAGAAGATATCCATGAAATCACAACCAATTAATTATTTTTAAAAAATTGGCATATAAGTAATTAAAATTAAATTATCCAAATCATGTCTCATACCTAAAAAATTAGGTTTATTTCCTCGTCCAAATGAGATTGGTGGACATTTATTGGACAATTAAGAACGAAAAATATCCAATGGTCCTATTTCAACAAACAACTATCCATGAATCAACAGCCAAGATCATTCAAACAATTTGATTTTGGGACAATGAACTAGAAACAGTTGGTTCCACAATTTAATTCGTTTAATATATGACACGTGCACAATTTTGTAGTGCATGCGCATGTAAGTGTTATATGAACTGCAAGTGGACCCCACTGTGATGTTTATTTAAAATCTGACCCATTCACCGGGTGCATCACCCAAAATTAGGCCTAGGGTCCAAATATCAGCCCCATTCATGATTCAGGTGGACCACACAACTAGAAACATGTACAGGGCAACACTCACCCTCGAAACTGTTTCCCTTGGTGTGGCCCACATGAATAACATTTGGGTCTGATTTTTGGGCTTCATGCCTAAATTTTGTTGTGGCATCCAATGGTTGGAGTGGATTTCATATAATCATCATGGTGGGCCTTGTAAAGTAAGGGGTGGATGCCTCTCTCCAAACAGTTTCCTTTGGTGTGAGCCACCTAAATCACGGACCAACCCTTAATTTTTTGGCCCTCTGCCTAACGTGGGATTACACATCAAATGATCAGAGTCGATCTCACACACAAATCAATGTGGGCCTCATAAAAAATCAAGGGTTCCCATTAAAAAAGCTCTTTAAATATATTAGCCTCTCAACACAACATCATATGTGGATTAGCTACAACCCGATCCAGCGATGTGGGTGAGACCCGACCATGGAGCTGACCTCGATGTACGTGTTCTATATCCACGCATCCATCTGTTTTGCCACCTCATTTTTGGGCATCAGCCAAAGAATGAAGTAGATCCAAATCTCGGGTGGACCACACTACATGAAACAATGGTCATTGAATGCCCACCATTAAAATTTTCCTATGCTCCACTGTAATGTTTATTTGCCATCCAACTTGTTGATAAGGTCACATAGACCTAGATGAAGGGAAAACACAAAAATCAGCTTGATCCAAAACTTGTGGCCCACAAAAAGTTTCCCATTATTTCTTATGGTGTAGTTCACCTGAGATTTGGATTTGCTTCATTTTTTAGCACATGCCCTAAAATGAACTGGCAAAATGGATAGATAGCATGGATATACAACTCATACATCAAGGTGGTCCCCATGATCAAGGTCCCAGCCACCCACATCGTTGGATCCATGGTTGCAGCTAATCCCTGTTACAAGGATGCCCACCCTTGATTTTATGGGGCTCATCGTGATGGATTATGTAGAATCCACCGTGTAATTCCACATTCGGCCTAGGGCCAAAATATCAAGTTAGCATGTGATTCAGGCCATGCCAAAGGAAACAATTTGGAGAGAGATGTCCACCCTCGACTTTTACGAGGCCCACCATGATGATTATATGATATCTACTCCAACAATTAGACAAGGTGAAGTATCGATAACGGTGGTTGTAATGGTCACCACCATTACTAATACGAGTATCAGCCGTAGTAGCCGATACGGGTGCATAACGATCATTATAATCCCCGTTACAGTTGATTTTTTTATTTTTATTTTTTTGCCTGAAAAGATCTGAGGAAAAAATGTAAATTAAAAAAATAATAATAATAAATAAATAAATAAAGAAGAAGAAGAATGTGAATATTTCAAATATGTATTCATTTTTTTACAATGTTTATAGTAAGCATAATGGTTCACAATTTTATGAGTCTTGTATCGGGTTGTCTGGTGAATTTATGAATATGGTTATATGTATCTAATGTTGGCACATTACAATCAAGCATTAGTACTAGAAATCGGGAAAAAAAGGCATAAATACCACTTTTCAACTTTTTGAAAACATGGCCCTCAGAGTTTCTATTTGCTCAGATCGCTTCAATTTATGGTTTTAATCCTAAAATCTATAGTAAGAGTAGTCGAAATCTACTGTAGAATGATCTAGGAGAGATTTTGGAATGAGAAAAGTGAACCGATGAGGAGAAATTTGATATTATAAAAAAAAAAAAAAAAAAAAAAAAAAAAAAAAAAAAAAGTAGTCATTTTTCGACCGTTACAAGAGTAACAATCATTAGTCATTACGCCCCGTAACGGCTGATATAGTTCCAAAAAACCCACCCCATTTCACCCCTGTATCGTGTAACGGTCACAGCCGTTACCTATATGTATCGGCCTTTATGGCCATATCGTAACGGATACGGGACACCTTGCCATTAGATACCACAACCAAATTTAGGCATAGGGCCGAAACATTATTCACATGGGACACAACAAGGGAAATAGTTCGGAGGGTAAGGGTTGCCCAATACATGTTTCCAATTGTGTGGTCCATTTAAATCACTAATGGGGCTGATATTTGGACCTTGGGCCTAACATTGGGTGACACACCCGGTGAACGTATTAGATTTTACATAAAAATCATGGTGGGGCCCACCTGAGCCTCGACTCCTTTAACACATTAGATGCATGTGCCGAAAAGCAATTAAACTCGTCCATTTATTTTGATAAAACCCATTTTGTTTCAAGAAGACTCTTGTAGCCTGAGAGAGAGAGAGTCGCATTAGAGATGAAAAAGACGAAGGATAAGAAAAGGAGGAAGTATTGACCACGGGCATGTTTTTTTCCCATTCTCCTCTCACTAGTTTTTTTTTTTAAGGTAACCTTGGACTTCCCACATTTTCATGCGATATCGGTCGATATCAACCATTTTATACAAGGGGTTGGTCATGATATCTACGATACTATGCGACAAAAGGCGATATCATGCGATATATTGTGTGATACGGGGAATTTAGGATACTACTTGAGTGTTTCGTATTGCCTAGCTGAGAAAGCGATAAAATCGGCCAATATTATCAATATTACAAACATTGCCTGTGACTGTCTCAAAACGCAACTGACAATATCCTTCCATGAATGGACGTTAAACAGTGCAACATATTTGATCTTAAATATCAAGATACATCTTGCTCAAATGGATGCAGGAATTATCATGTCCTGGTGTGTCAGGACATTTAAGGTGTCCCGACACGTCCAATCCCTACATGCGGCTGCATGGATCAGTGATCTAGATAATTGAGTCCGACCGTGGATGGGGGAAATCTTATAGATTGGAAGATCCTAGTCATCCAATTTTTGGCCTTTCACCTTAACATGCCATTGATCAAAGGATCAGAATCTTACAATCTAGGAGACTTTTGGGCATCCACCTTCTCCAATGGGGCACATCAAATGAACAGCTTGGAGCACCCCACAAATACAAACCCAGGGCATTAAGACAGTAAATATATTTATGATGCTTCCTACCCATTATTCCTATTGCATAAGGATTTTTTTTCCTTTTTCCTATTAACAAATCTTCACAATAAAAGGTATCTCATCATCATCTAGGTCTCATCCCAATCTAACCGGGGTCAGCTACATGAATCATTTTTTGCCATCCCGCCTATTAAAGACCATAACTCAAGTTAGACCATAGCCATCAAGTCTGGTGTAACTACCTCCACCGACGTCCCTTTTGGCATTCCCCTTGCCCTTTTAGAGCCTTCACCTTGTATGAACTCACTCCTTCTAACCGACACAAACCTTGGTCTCTGTTGCACATGACCAAATGGTACAATCACCCCACATCCCACACATGCACGCTCCACATGTGTGCACAAGAAAAGGCTCACTTCCCTTTTAGCCCATCCCAACTTTCCTATTCTTTTAAATTTCTACATTAGGAAATATCTCTACTTTCCTTTTCTTTCAAATCTCTACATTAGGAAGTTTACTTTTTCTTTCATATCTTTATATTAGGTAAAAAGTAATCATAGATTTTTCTTATTTAAGTGCTTTCTTATTTCAGTAGTTTCCTATTTTCAGATCTTCGCTAGCTAGAAATTCTATTTTTAGATTTTATTGTAGATTGTAAGGACTGGTTTAAAAAAATGGCTTAGGCCTATGGAATAAGATGGTTGAATAATATTCTCTTTTAGATACTATGGAATGACGTATTGCTGATCTCAACAAAAAAAATAAATAAATAAATAAATAAGAGAGGAAAGAGGAAAGAAAGAAAGAAAGAAATATTCAGACCACCAAAGATCTATGGATAGCCTTGAAGGAGATTTGGAATCCGGGAATGTTACCTCGAGGCATCCTGGCTGGAATATTGATCTCCAAGAAGAAGAAGAAAAAAAAAAAAAAAGTGCCTGGGTACGGGGTCCAACAACATCGCTATGCACAATCGGGAGCGAGATCAATGAACAACCTTCGACGGGACTATCCAAATTATCTCGAAGGGAGAAGAAATATTCACACTGTGGATCCCGCTAAGCATGTTAAGATTAAAATTTCATATTATGATAGCAATTTGGATCCCAAGGTGTTCAGCGACTAGCTAAAGTCAATAGAGTGATATTTTCATTGGTATCAAGATACGTTTTGCTGCCCTGCAACTTGAAGCCGCGACTTAAGACTGGTGATTCGCTATTGAAGAAAATTTGCATCGGTGTGGCCTTCCTCTCATAAGTAATTGGGAGAAAATGATGTCAAAATTGAAGTAGAAGCTTCTGTTGCTGGATTATACGATGACTTCTTCCCAGGAGCTCCTCACACTTCAGCACAACAATCAGATTGTGGAGGAATACATACAACATTATTATGACTTATTTATTTGTTGCTGTCTAACGGAAACTAGAAGACAACAAGTGGCCCATATTATAATGGGCTATGGTTCGATATTCAAAGAGAATTGATGATCGTTCAGTTCAATAGTGTAGACAAAGTGTGTATCAGATAGCTCGAAAAGTGCAAAAGCAAAATTTGGTGATGAGGCGGGATAGTCCTCAAGGTGGGGGCTATGCGTCCACCTATCCCACTACAGTGGCTCCAAAGTGTATTCGCAACTAGTCATGTCCTGCAATAAATTTCCTTGAGATTACAAATTTGGTTAGAACTCACCTCCAATCCTCTTTTTTGAAATGGTGACACAAGAGGAAAGTTTGTTACAACAATGCAGGGGAGGTCAACCAACACTTGTTTCAAGTGTGATGGTCGTGTCCCTCTTGCAATTCCAGTTTCATGAGGGAAAAAACTTCATTGCAGGCCAAGTGGAAGATAACCATGAAAACAATCCAGAAGATAACAATTAGTAACCTGATTTAGGCCTAGATGGTCATAAAGGAGAAAAAAATGTTATCAGTGGTCAGAAGGATTCTGACGGCACCAAATGAGGAGGCCCAAGAAGACTAGTTGATCACCAATATCTTCCATAAACGAGTATCGTGTGGTAGAAAGGTTGGCAAGGTCATTATTGATGGAGGCAGTAGCATGAACATCTCATAAAGCACAGTAGACAAGTTGAAATTAAAACCTCATAAGCATCCCAACCCACACAAGATTGCGTTGGTGAATGATATGTTTATCCCTATGACCAAGAGGTGCTTAGTGAACTTCTCCCTGGGTTGTTACGAAGAATCACTTTGGTGTGACATCATTCCAACGAAGGTCACACATATTACTGGGGCACCCATGAAACTCAGAAAAGTCATAAAAACACATACGACTTAATGTACAAAGGAAAGCCCATTACCCTTAACCCTATGAAGGATGATGAGCCCAAAGTGGCGAGGTTGGGTTCCACAGTGTTGTACGGCCCGATTCGTAGAGGAGAGTCGTGAACGGGGAATCATGTATGCTCTCGTGGGATGCAAGACTGATCTAACTGGAAATGTCGTTGTTCAACCACCTAAGATTTAAGACATTCCGTCCCAATTTCAGGATTTGGTCCCTGATGATATACCAAGTGAGCTCACACCCATGCGTAACATTAAGCATGCAACGATTTGGTACATAGAGCTCTATTACCAAATCTTCCAGCATACCGATTAAACCCGACAAAGCATGTAGAACTTCGTCAACGGGTGAAGGAATTGCTAACCAGGGGTTTCAGTTATGATAGCCTTGGTATGTGTGCCATGCCAACGTAGTTGGCACCAAAGAAGGATGGTAGCTAGCGGATGTGTATTGACAGCCACACCATCAACAAGATAATGGTGAAGTACTGTTTTCTTATTCCGTGCCTAGATGACATGTTGGACATGATGGTGAATGCTACAATCTTTTTGAAGATTGATTTGCGAAGCGAATACCAACAAATAAGAATGTCCTAGAGATGAATGGAAAACCGCTTTCAAGACGAAAGATGAGTTATACTTATATGAATAGCCAGTCATGTCCTTCTGCTTGACAAACGCACCTAGTACGTTCATGTGGGTGATGATGCAAATTTTATGGCCATTCATATACAATTTTGTTGTCATGGCAAGTTTGTCATCATGTACTTCAACGGGATCCTCATCCATAGTTGTTCACAAGAAGATCATTTAGACCATCTTTGCGAAGTGATGAGAGCATTACGCTATGAGATACTCCACATCAATCTGAAGATGTGTACCTTCATGAGTTCCAGCGTAGTCTTTCTGGGGTTTGTCATTTCAACAGAAGGTGTGAAGGTTAATTCTGAAAAGGTAAGGGCCATTGTTGATTGGCCTACTCTCATGAACATTCATGAGGTTCACAATTTTCATGGGCTAGCGACATTTTATTGAAAGTTTATTCAGAACTTTAGCTCCATCATGGTGCCCATTAGTGAATGTATAAAGGTCAATCAATTTGCGTGCACTAAAGCTACAACAAAGGTATTTTACGAAATCAAGCAGAAAATGACGGAAGCTCCAGTTCTTAGACTTCGTGCTTTTGAAAAGGTGTTTGAAGTTGCCTGTGATGCATCTTATAGGCATAGTAACTATCCCCAACCAAGGACATACGTGCCCTTGTTTGGCAAAAAACTCAACGAGGCATGAAAGAAGTATTCTACATACGACGTGGAGTTTTATGCTATTATACAAGCATTGAAACATTGGCGTTATTACCTCATTCATCGGGAGTTTGTGCTATATTTTGATCACGAGACATAACGTTATTTGAATTCTCAGAAGAAGTTGAATGCAAGGCAAGTTAAGTGGAGTGCTTAAATAGTGCTTAAATTCAAGAATTCACATTCAACCTAAAACATCGCATTGACATCAAAAATATAGCAGACCTCAGCTGAAAATTACATCTATTACCTTATCAGTTTCTACTGTTGGGTTTGAAGAAATTAAAAGAGACTATGCAACAGATGATGATTTTGGAAAGGTATTTCAACGCGCATTGCCAACTCAGGCACCAAGTACTCGCGATTCAACCTGCACAATGGGTACTTATTCTATGATATGAGGTTATGTGTTCCTAAAAGTTCCTTGTGAGAGCTTGTTATACGAGAGTTTCATTCAAGTGGTCTTGGTGGCCACTTTGGTATCAACAAAACAATAGCCCTGGTTGAGGACCGTTTCTATTGGACGGATTTGAAGAAAGATATCGAAATTATTGTTCGTCAAATTCAAGTGTGCCAACTGGGTAAAGGTAGCAAGTATAATACTAGTATTTATACCCCAATACCTATGACAGATGCTCCATGGGAAGACATCATCATGGATTTCGTCTTGGGATTACCTGAGATTCAACATGGCTATGACTCCGTTTATGTTGTGGTTGATGGGTTCTCGAAAATGGCCCATTTCATTCCTTGTAAGAGGACATCAAACGCCATGCACATCGCCAATTTTTTTTCTTCAAAGAAGTGATTCGTCTACATGGTGTTCCTAAAACAACTGTATCTAATTGCGATGTTAAGTTTATGAGCTACTATTGGCGCACCTTGGGGTCTAAGATGGGAACAAATTGAACTTCTCATGTGCTTATCATCTGCAAACATATGGACAAATTGAAGTCATCAACCGTAGTCTTGGGAAGCTACTTCGATGCATGGTTGCTGATCATATCAACTCATGGGATATCGTATTACCACAAGCTGAGTTTACTTATATCAATTTTGTGAACCACACTATGAGATTCTCTCCTTTCGAAATTGCAACAAGTATGCAATCTCGACAACCTATCGATTTAGTCCCACTTCCTATTGCGACTTGATCGAGCTAGGAAGTCGAAGCTTTTGCACAGCGTGTTAAGGAGAAACATGAGGAAGTCAAGCGAAAGATCACCCTTAGTAATGAAAATTACAAAGGACATGCACAGACGTTCGACGACATTTTGTACAATTTTAAGAAGGAGATAGAGTCATGATGTGGCTCAAGCCTGAGAGGTTTCCAATAGACTCTTATACAAAGCTCCACTAAAAAGGCAAGTCCTTAACGTATTTTGAAAAAGTTATGCGATAATGCACAGCTAATCAAGTTTCGACTCAACATGAAAATCAGCCCCATTTTTAATGTGTAAGGCATTACAGTTTATCTTGGACATCATGAAAACAAGAGCATGGAAGAACAGGCTAACAAGATACCTGAGGTACCTGCACCACACAAGCTCCAAGAAAACATTGAAGATGTGTTGGATGATCATATAGTTTCCACATGTCAAGGTGGGTATCAAAAGTTTCTTGTCAAAGGGAGGGCCGACCGAGATCCGACAGCACATGGATTTCAGTGAATAATTTCCTTCGCATCAACCCAGAGCTCTATGAGTACATTGCTGAATGGAATCGAGTCGTTCCAAGCCAGGGGGTAATTGATGCAATCGCCCCCCACATCCCACACATACACGCTCCGCATGTGTGCACAAGAAAAGCCCACTTTCCTTTTTAGCCCATCCCTAGTTCCCTTTTCTTTCAAATCTCTAAATTAGGAAATATCTCTACTTCCGTTTTCTTTTAAATTTCTACATTTGGAAATTTCTTTTCCTTTCATATCTTTATGTTAGACAAGAAGTATCCTAGATTTTTCTTATTTAAGTACCTTTTTTTTTATTCAAGTGCTTTCTTATTTAGGTAGTTTACTATTTTTCAGATCTTGGCTGGCTAGGAATTCTATTTTTAGATTCCATAGATTTTATTAAAGATTGTAAGGACTCGCATATGGAATAAGATAGTTGAATGATATTCTCTTTTATAGCTCTTGCATTCTTTTCTCTTTGTGCAGCAAACTTCAACTGGTGTGTTGAATATTACTTCAATTAGTTTCGTCCTTGACCTAGTTGCATCACCAAACCATCTAAGTCTACTTACCATCTTGTTCCCTATTGGTGCTACTCCTAAATTCCCTAGAATGCGTTCATTTCTAATTCTATCCTTCCCTATCTTGCCACTCATCCATCTTAGCATCCTCATTTAAGCCACACTCATCCGATGGACATGTTGTTCCTTAATTGTTCAACATTTTGTTCCATAAAGCATAAGTGGTCTAATAGCCATCCTATAAAAATTCCTTTTCAGTTTGAATGGTACACAGTGATCACATATAACTCTAGAGGCACAAATCCATGTCTTCCACCCCGCTTGAATTTTACGGGCAACATCCTTCTCAATCTCTCCACTCTCATGAATTATCGACCCAAGATATCAATAGTGTTCTATTGAGGAAAAATGTAGTCACAAAATAATGAAACAAAAGAAGACTTATTTATTTATTGATCATGACATATTTAAAGTCATGAAGGTGTCACTGGATGCTTACTTGAAACATTGGTAATGACATTAGTAATCTTCTGAACAGTCAATGCTTTCAACTTGTTTCCCGTTGCTAACAAAAGAAAGCTTTTCATATGCTGCTTTTGTTCTTTAGGGCTACTTGTTTTTGCCAGAGCATCTTCAAAAGCTTGTAAATCAGCCGTTGCAATAGAAGGGAAAGACAGCAGAACCTGCCAGAAAGAGAAATCACATCCCAGCATCAGAACTTTCAGTCTGGACATAAACTTGTCATTTGTGATCTTGTTCCTCTTCAGTGTGTATAGTATCCTGATACTCAGAGCTTGTTCAAGTGGGACCATGGTTCGGTAATGCAGGCCTTTGATATGATGGGCCCAGCAGTGAATGGGGATCGCCCAAAATAACCCACATTGGACAGTAGCAAACCCTTTGATTAGTGGCCTGTTAATGGAGGTCAAGAAAGCAATACAGCAATGATCTGCATTCCAACAGAAAACAACCTGGGAGATACTGGGACATGTTCCATCCACGGTGGGGCTCATCAGATCAAATGTATGGACTACTGAAACACAGGCCGTTCCACAACACAAATCCGCAGACCAAGGATCATATGATTCCAGTCCTCTCTAATTATTAGAGACGCATTTAAAGAGCAAGAGATGGACCACCATATTCCTTTATCACATTCAACCAATTCCTTTTTCCAATCAACAGCTAAAATAAAAGATGAAGAAACGAATAAAACTAACCTGTCTAGGAGCAGGATCCCTATCAGAGAGAAACACAAAGATTTCGCGGCAAAGACCAACAAGATCAGCACTGATAATAGCATTTGACTCAAGGGCCAAACCTTGGATAATTGCATAAAACAAATCTTTAGCAACAAATTCCCTGAGTTCCACATTATTTGATGAAACAGCAAGAAGAACCACAGCCCCACAGAAGGAGGTAACTTTAGTCATAGCTTCACCATCCGTCCATGTGAAAGCTTCTATTATTATTTGCAGTGCAGGAAGAGCCGGACCCTTATGCTTCAACAGAAAGCTGGTGAGGGAAACTATTTTAGGAAGACAGTAAAGCAACACGACAAGCACTGGTTGCAAACAATATTCTGGAAATTTGTGGGTGAAAGTTATCAGAGGGATGTTACTTGATGAAATCAGGTTGCCAACTGGTGCACATGTGCATGTGGGTGCCTGGGTGGGTGGGAGTGCATGTGCGTGCACGCTTGCGTGTGATCCTCAACCCAAGTGTATGTACAGTATCCACAGGTCTTGAATCTGTATAAATGAGGCTCGTGAATCATGATTCAGTAATCACAATGTTTATATAATGATCCCAACCATGGATAGAACATGTCCCACAAATCTGGGCAATACTAATGCTTTGATCAGGGAACTGAACATGTACAGTTATGAAAAATATCTATAGCAAGGATAATAAACTCAGTGGAGGAAATGCAAAAATTTCAACGAATAGAATTTTCTGATCTGGGAGGTTTATTCAACTTAGACACATCGACTATTCTATACACTGCAAAGCCCATCAAACCAACAGTCCAAATTGTTGTACCATGGCCCAACTTATACAGCTTATATAGTTGCACAAAGCATGAAGAGCGGTAGCACCAGATTCAGGTCAAGGTGAGGTGAAGCATCTGTTTCAAAATGTTATCAAGTATAAATGACTAGGAAGTGGGAGGGGAGCAGCAAGCCGAAGAGTGATATGAAACAGGAGTGATACTAGTTAGAAAGATTCTGCAACTAAGATACAGACTCAAGTCAACACTGAAAATCTGTTCTATCCACCATGAGGACCATCAGATCCACAGTCCGGATTGTTGTACCATAGGCTCTGTTTATACAGACTCAAGGCAACACTATACACATTATTGGGTTGAGCATCATATAATACCTCTGCACACTGTACAACATGCTTAAAAGTTAATAATAGATGATATTTTCTAGACATTACCCAACCAGAGAGTTAGCAGTGAATGCATCCAACTCCTTGAGTGCAGACATCTCAGTGCGGCCGACATTTCCAAACTGTTCTAATGAAGGGAGCCCGCTATTTAGTCCCGGAGAAGCTAAAACTGATAGGAGAAAACATATCTCTCGAGTCAAATTCCTAAGCAACTTCTCCTCCATTACTTCTACCTTCAAGTCCAATCCAGAAAGATCACCAAGGATATCCGGAACTGTTGCTCTACCTTCACGTAAAAGGCTGGACCATGAACAACTAAGAGCCTGCTGACAGTGGAGAAATAACGGATGGAGGAGTTTTTCAAGCCAGTCTTCCCATAAATCAACAGGGCAGAACTTCACCAGAGGGATCAGAGCTAAGTGAATGAGTTGGCGTATATGCCTAAACTCCATTGATTGAATGTTCTCCATCAGTGCAAGAGTGACAGAAGAACTCTCCAAGCATCTGAAGAATGTATCTCCTAAAGTTGCTGCCAGACCTAAAACATTATACCTGCGCATACAATATTTGTCATTACCTGATGATGATAAATAAATAAATAACATGCTAATTTGGACAAATTTAACAATAACTTCAGATAAAAGACTAATTTGTTTCCACTGACAAATAAGATATACAGGAAACGCTAACATATTTCTACATTTTAAGGTAACAATTTCTTGTGGCTACCACTATATATCAGAACCCTTTCAAGTGAACCTTGAAAATCGCTGTAAATTATAGGTAGTCATATTTCTCTTTCAATTGAAATTTAAAATATTAGGCACAACTTATTTTTGGGCTTCTACCAAACAGGGTCTTAGAAGTTTAGATGACATCCACCAAGAAATAGAATGGCTATCTTGCTGGGGAGAGAAAGAGGAGGTCCAATGGGATTTTCTTTGGACGGAAAGTGGAAATAGCCATAAATATCCAAAAGTTGAAAGCAAAGGGGGGATTGGTTTGGCCGAATCATAGATAAGAATTGGGCCCTTTTATTAAAATGGCAGGGTTTCAGATCTGAGTGAGATTCGCGAGGGAGGAAAACTATTGCTAGTAAATTTACAGAAAAGGATATGGGGTGGACAATCGGAGGGGTCAGAACTGGTAGAGGCTCCTTTTGAGTGGAGGGGAATCTCCTCATTCAGTGAAACTTCAAGAGGTATGGGTTTCTTTTTCTTGTTTCTTTTTTTTTTCTGGGATTCTTTTTCTTGTTTCTTTTTTTTTGTTCTTCTTTTTTTTTTGGCAGATGGTGTGATACTTAATATCGGGATTTGGTGCTTGGGAAGATATTGGTGGCAGATTCCCCTCTGCTGCTCAGATTTCCTCAGCGTGACTCACACTTGGGAATATTACTATCCTCATCAAGTATTGCCCTGAAATTGAGCAGAAGTAGTGGAGAATCTGAAATTCAGGAGTCTCATAGATTTTGAATTTGCAAGGTGGCAGAGCTCTTCGGTATTGCAAAGGGACCTTTCTCCCTAATCTTTGAAAATGACTCAAGAATCAGGGCTCCATCATCTTTGGGAGAGCTTTTATCAAAAGATCTTTTTAAGCTGCGAGCTTTGACATCCCCGAGTAGGCGCCTTGCACTAAATTGTGGGGATTGTCCTCCCTCATGAAATCACAAGGAGTCAGAGCTGCTCAGTATTCTTGAATGGAAATTCTTCCCCATCTCTGAAAATGACTCCAGAATCAGGGTTCCAACATCTTTCGGGATGCTTTCAACAAAATATTTTTTGTCCTAGCTTTGACGTCCCCAAGTAGGTGCCTTGCTCTGTAATGTGGGGATCATTGTGTCCCTCCCCCCAGCCACGACGTATCAAAGTTGTTTTTTTTTTTTTGGATGGCTACCACAAAAAGGATCTCACAATTGACAATGTAAAGGCATATAGGACTACCTAGTGTTTGCTTTTCATGTTGAAAATCCGAGGGATCTCTAAACCATTTGTTCTTGCACTATTAAGTTAGCATCAATATTTGAGCCTACCACTTTCAGCTTTTTCAAGGTTGATTAGGTCCCTTCCAAAATCCTTAGGTGATTTATGCTCATGTCAGTCATCTAGGCCTTTTGAATCAAGAAGGGAAGTCCTTTGGATAATACTCCCACATGTTTGATCATGTGGGTACTAGAAAGAGGACAACTATTGAATATTTGAACGTGTATCCACTTTGTGGACTCAAAAGCAAAGATCAATCCAACCTAGTTAGTTGGGACCTTGTTAGAGAAGGATTGCAGTTATAGCGTTCTATTTTTATTTTTGAGATGAATATTATTCTCATTCGCAGTAAAGAAACATTTTCATGAAAGAATATGGGGGATCCATTAACTATAGTGGAGAAAAACACACAAAGAAGTAGAATGAGGAAGCTTTTAATGCACTAGAGGAGAATATTACAACTCTGAGTGAATCACAAATGAGGAGTCCTTGTATAGGCACGAGAGAAGTCTAGAAGCTCACACTAATGGCTAGGATGGTGCCCTATGGCACCCCATACAATGGTTAGGAGTTCTCTAGATTTTTTTCCTTCCTTTCTTTCTTTCTTTTTTCCTTTTCTTTCCTCTTCTTTTTTTTTTTCTTATTTATTTATTTATTTATAGATTACTTCTCTAGAAATATTCTAGATAATTCCATACAATTCTAGCTATAAGACCCTGTTAGAGAATTCTAGAATGTTGTACGATTCTCTGAACAATTCTACAAGACTCTAGACTACTCTAGGTATCTCTACACACTGTGTCCAAACCTCATATGTACCAAGTGAACCAAAAATGTTTAATTTCATGGAAAACCCAATAAGCCTGTAATACAACTCATTTTCCTCAAAAGATAATAAAAGAATGACAATGTAAACATTTTATGCAGAAAAATCTAGATTGTTCTTACGTAGATTCAATATACTAAACTGTTTCAATCTTCCGACTCATAGAAATGAAGGACATCAGAGGGTGTCCCGAGATTTGACACAACCTCAAATGAAGTTGTAGCCCCAAAGAACCCCTCATCAAGCAAATGGGCCTCAATGCCCAACTCCCGGCCTACAACAGGTCCAATAATTTGCAGCCCACTTTTCGGGCACCAAATGATGACAGAACAACATGAAATTGGACCAGTTTGAAAGACTACCTAGTTACTTTCCAACGAGCCCAAGATTGCTTAATTCCGATACAGTTTGAGTGAGTAATGGTCAATTTATGAATGCATGTATGATTTTTTTTTTTTTCTGAAGGATAATGTGTTGAATTTATTAAAACCAGCTTGAGGAATTGCAAGCAGTAAAACAACACATCAAAGATCTAACTGTAATCGAATATGAAACATGCAACCAAAGTATCCACATTACAAGAACTAGTGCCCATTCTATAGTGTCCCTCTTGATTTTCCAAAAAAAAAAAAAAAATCTCTTCCCTAGCGCCGCACCTCGCTCCCCCCAAATGTTCCAAAGAACAACTAACAAGGGTAAACGACAAAAGATCCAATTGTGCTTAGGAAGATGCACGACATGCCAAATCTTGAATAATTGATCTACTGAAGAAGGCATCACCGAATATGAGCCAAAAGATTTGAGTAACTAAGACCATACTTGATGAACGAAGCTGCAATGAATAAGTGGTCGATAAACTTAGCATATCTCATAAACAAAAGGTATACATTGGGAAGAATCATGCCTCTTTTCTGAAGGTTGTTGATTGTAAGTATACGCTTTCAACCCACTAACCAAGCAAAAGAAGCCACCTTGGGGGGAGCCCCATATAACCAAAAGGGGTAGAAGAAATCACCCTTGCTCGAATTCCCTAAAGCATGGATTTGTTGATAGAGGGATTTGACTGAAAAAACACCCGAAGGAGAGGGGCTCCAAAATAGACGATCTGAGAAAGACGACGATGGAAGGATATTGTGAAGCCGCATCATTAGCCTTGCGAACTCATCCACCTCGTCGCTATATAAAGCACTACGACACGGAGGACACCAAACCCCACCTTCGACGATGGAATGGAGAAGCAACTAGCCATGGATATATCTTTGATAAGAGATAAACTCGTTGCAAAGGGGAACTCTACCTCCAAAGGAACATCACCACACCAACGATCCACCTAGAAACGAATTCGTTACCGGACCCAAGAGCAAAGGATAAGCTCGATTTGACTAAAGGGGCTACCGATAAAACAACTTTCCAAATTCTATTTGTGCGATAATGTGAGGATTTTTTTGTCCCCCACCCCACCTCCACACCATACTTAACTGCAATTACCTACCTCCATAAACTCCCTCCTTCAACTCCAAACCTCCTACACCATTTTCTAAGTAATGCTTTGTTCATGGATTCCATATCCCTTAAACCCACTCCCTCAGGAAGTAGCTTGCAAACTTCTTCCCACTTGAGAAGATCAAACTTATGTTTGTCTTCAACTCATTGCCATAAAAAATCCCCCCATAATTTGTCCAATCTATCCAAAACATATTTTGGACACTTATATAATGACATGAAGTAGAGAGGTAGATTGGAAAGGGTTGCCTTGATAAGAGTGATATTGATAAGTGGCCTTTCCATTTCAAAACCTCCATTCAAACCTTTCAATCACCCGATTCCATGACTGCTTAGGGAGAGTGCCCAAACATAAGGGAAGACCCAAGTTGGCGGACGGAAAGGTACCAACACCACACCCAAATATTCCCGCATAGTGAGATACCTCTTTCCTATGCCAAGCATCTCCCTTTTCTGAATATTAATTTTCAGCTTGGAAACTTCTTCAAAGAAACCCAAAATCTTCCTAAGATTATCTACCATAGCTTCGTCCGCTTCCGAGAACAATAGTGTATCATCCGCAAATTGTAGGTGAGTGATTCTATCATCATTCCTCAACCCACTAAAACCTGAGATTTAGCCTACCTCTCGACCTTTAACGAGCATACCACTGAAAGCTTCCGCAACCACTATGAACAAAAATGGAGAAAGCGGGTCCCCTTGCCTTAGACCCCTTGAACTTTTGAAAAATCCTTCTAGTGTGTTGTTAACCAAGATGGAAAAAGATATTGGCGAAACACATTTCTGCATCCATTTCATCAATTTGTTGCCGCATCCAATCCCGTGCAACATTTAATCTAGAAACTTCCATTCCACGTGATCATATGCTTTTTTTCTAAATCTAGCTTGCACACCACTCCTTTGGTTCCTTCCTTGCGTTTTGAATCAATACATTCATAAGTGAACATTGCACCATCCAAAACTTGTCTATTTGCTACAAATGTCCCCGGATTCTCCGTTATAATGGAAAGAAGCACCAATCTGAACTTGTTAGCTAACACCTTGGCCAACATCTTATAGGGACTTCAAATAAGATTGATAGGTCGAAGTCTGACAATGACTCCAAGTCGTCTCTCTTAAGAATAGGGTTGTACACGAACTGAGTTAGCTCGATTAGCTCGCTCGACTCGACTCAAAAAAGCTCGATTCGACTCAGTTTGAAACTGAGTTTGAGCTGAGTCGAGCTGGTTTTTTGAGCTCGAAAAAATTTTGAACCAAGCTCGACTCGGATCGAACCCCAACTCGAATCGAACTCAGATCGAACTAGTTCGGTGACTCGGTTACTTTGATATTGATGTTGTTCACCAAGTGTTTGATGAAATGACTCAACAAAGTGTCGGCTAGTGGCAAGCAAGGTATGTATATAAAACAAATACCTTTTTTTCTTGATTTGGATGTTGCCTACAAGGTGTTTGATGAAATACGTGTAAAACTGTTGCTGTTGTTTTACATACAGTGAGAATTTGAAGGTGCAGTCTATGTGTTTGTGAAAATGCTGCAAAGGCAAACTCGGCTCGATCTTGGCTCGAACTCGGCTCAAACTGGCCCTAGCTGCTGAACGAACTGAGCCGAGTTGGCCAGTCAGGCTCGAGGACCGAGCCGATCCGAGTTCGAGCTGGGGTCAGCTAGTGGCTGAGCCGAGTCGAGCTATGTCAAGCTCGACTCGGTTCGACTCATGTACACATCTGCTTAAGAATGAATCAAGGCTAAAACGGTAGCCCCCATCCCTTAGCAAGCATACCTTTCTCGTTGAATTCTTAAGAAAATTTCATCACATTCTTTTTAATCAAATCCCAAAAGAATTGGAAGAAAGCTATGGGGAATCCGTCAGGGCCCGACACCTTATCTCTACTCAAGTCTCAATAGCACACTTGACTTCTTCCTCTCGAGTGATTCCTTATCCATTTCTGATATGTGACAAAAGGATATATTATCCAATAAGGGACTATGCCAACCTTCACTTTTAAGAAGAGTGGTGTAGACATTCACAATGGTTGAACACACTTCACATTTATCTCCCAATTTGTGCCTGTCAACCACTATGCTGCTAATACGATTTGTTCTTGCCCGAGCACTGACAATACCGTGGAAGAAGTGTGTTTCTATCGCCTTAAGCCATAAAGCTCTGGATCTCTACCTCCACATTATTTTTACTTCTTTAAGGAATTTGGAGCACTCCACTGATAAGTTCAATCACTTATTCCGTTCTTCCTCAAACAGCCCAGAACCTTCTTCTTTGATATCAAGCTCATTGATATCGCGAGTGATGCTTTCAACCTTTTCCGATCTTTCCCTGAAGAAGTCCTTCCAAACGGATAGCTTAGATATTAGAAATTTAATCTTTTAAGCTAAGTCTGAAAGCAGTTTTGCCAAATACCTCAAATGATTGCCACCACGCATGAACCATCTCCTTGAAGTTTTCCACCTCTAACTATGCCAGCTCAAGCCGGAAAGGTTTGGGTCCCCAAATTTCATCATCCACTTCCAGCAAAATAGGACGATGGTCTGAAAATGTTCTCAACAAACCTTTCGAAATGACTTGGGGAAATTTCTCCACCTAGTCCAATGATAGCAAGAATCTATCTAGGTGCGCTAAGATTGGTGATTCCCTTCCATTCGACCAAGTATACTTTGCTCCCCCCATCGGAATGTCCACTAGTTCATTTTGGCTTACCCAATCCTCGAAGCTCCTTATGCTTCTTGTAACTCAATCCTCTATTGGATTTCTCATGAACAAACCTCATAACATTGAAACTGTTGAAGTAATAAAGTCCCTTGATATACATTGATACACCATACTCTGACAGCTTAAGCTTTTGGAGAAAATGGTTGTTTGACATGGTATCGGAGCGGAAGATCCTATGTTCGAATCTCGAGACCAGCAAAAATATGCCTCTCTAAAATATCATTCTCCCACGGGGGACCAGGAAAATCAGGTCCGGCTCCGGGACCGAGTAATCAAGCCCGCCTATTTATGGTGTGAGTGTCCCTCCACCCTCGTCAGTATGTCCCGTGTGGAGTTCCCATCCCGCACGTGCGGGGGGGTGTTGAAGTAATAAAGTCCCTTGATAAACATCGATACACCATACTCTGACAGCTTAAGCTTTTGGAGTAAATGGTTGTTTGACAAAAACCTCCCCCAACACCAAGGAAGGTTGAAATGTAATCTAACTTGGTTCAATTCTGCCCAAAACAAGTGTCTTTTCGTTGGAGCGCACGACTTGTACACCGATGTAAATAGCCATTTAAATTGGAAGTGTCCCTCAATACTATCAACACCGAGAAGGTTTCCACGCGAGTCTTTCATACACCATAGATCCTTGTTCTCGACCACCACCATACCGCATGTTGATCCTTCACGATTCAGTGCTAACCAACCTTTGTTTTTTACTCCCCAAATTGACCTTAGGATTCCATTATCAAAACAATCCAATTTGGTCTCAGGAATTAACAAAATCTGAATTTTATATTTCTTAAGTACCTCTTTCACCGAAATTCTTATCTCGACCTCCCAGCCCCCTAACATTCCAACATAAAATATTCATTGACAGCCAATTCATTGTCCCCTCCCCTTCTTGCTTGTGCTGTAGTTGCCAACGTCGTTATTTATAGAGCTTTCAAAACTCAGTAATTCCCCCCATCCTCTTGGAATCTTCTGTTTAGCCTTCTGTTGCAACACGCATCTAGATTTCCTGATGCTTCTCTCTTTCAAAAATTTAATAAATTCGTGAACATCTTCATCCCTTGCACCGATAGTCAACCCTATCGATCTCCCCAGCCACTCCAGCATATCTTTGTATTGGCTCAACTTGACTTTTGCCATCGGCCGAGGACCCTTGATAAAGAACTTTCCATAATGACCAAAAAATCATCATTATAGACAGGGATTTCTCTTCTAGCTTGCAACAAAGTTACATCTCGGTCATCATTGAAACAATCCACACTTGCAACTTCATCAGCCGGCTGAAATGCTTTCACTATCTCAAAGAACATATCACAAACTCCACCATATCCTAATTGAAATCGTTTAATCTTTGGTCATCTAAAGAATCCCTACATTGCGAGGAAGGTAATGAAGGTAGATCTTGGATGGAATAACGTTGTTGCGAGTAATGTAGAGAGCTTTCCAGGAAGCACTCAGGAGTCGCAATGCCCTCCTATCTAAGGACCATATAAGAATCTGCGCCACGTGTCCAATTAGAAGGCACGGGAAGAGACCCTCTAACATTCTCATGTGCGGTAGATAAGGTTACAAGCACGAAAATCGTGCGACGGTACACATGCCACCATCTGAGTCCTAAATACATTTTTGTCGACACATGTCAACAAGAACTCATTTGACAAGAGACGTCGCTCTAAGGTTGCGGCGAAATATGGTTCCGGCATTAATAATAAAGGTGGCTCAAAATTGGCATGCGCCATCTCTTTGTGACATGAAGCATTCTGACCCTTGGCTTCTACTCCAAAGCCAACTCCCAACCTATTATCCAAAACACCCACTCCACTTAAGAGGACACCTGGCATCAAATCCTCCTCCCGAGTGTATGTCACAATCGGAACCTCCTTTTGAGCCTATGAAAGAGAAAAATCTCCCACCAACACAAAGCCCCCATTTAGTGGATCTACCTTGGCCACGTCCCTCCTAGCCACAAGCCTTCCTCATCAACTGCCATGTTCCCACCCTCTTTTAAAGACCACGCCTCCTCCTGCCACGTGCCTCCATCCCCCATTCCTTCCCCTTCCCAAACTTTGCAGGTCTACCTAGATCGTGCACCTTTATCCATTTTGCCTCTGCACTCCCATTCTTCACCCCATCTACACGGCACTCCCCGGCTTAGTTCCTTAACTACCCCTACCACCACCACCACCACCTCCCTAATCCAGGGTTCAATCAACTTCGGGTCTGGCCAAATCCATCAACGTCTAATACGGATCCTCGCCACACTGATTTCATCACGATTCAAAGTGGCTAGATCGACGATCATAACCTCCCCCAAGCATGACCCTACAACCTTAAAGGTACCAATCCTCGTTAACCCAATCCTCTAACGGTATACCCCACAAAAGGTACCAAACCTCCGCTTCTCTCTGCCCACTTACTAACCTCCACAACTGGTTAGTCATTGAACAAGGTCCCTATAGTTACAACCAGGTTTAGATCTACTCCAACCCAAACCAACACCTAGAGCTCTGTCGCACCCAATGGCTTGATATTATGGTCCTCTTCCTTCAATATGCAGTAGGCCTCAAACCATATTTGCAACCCCCTCACTGAGATGCCAGCTCTAGTGATGATGAGAAAAGAATGAACAAATTGGCCCCCTAGTCCGCTTGAGTATCTCGAGAAGTTGGACCTCCTTCCAACCCATTCCACCAAGTCACAGAGTTTATCTCAAACACCCCCCCCCCCCCCCCCCCCCCCCCCCCCCCCCCCCCGGGCTTTCTATGCTACGAAAGCATTACCTTCAAAGGTCCGACTGCAAACTCTTGCAACAGCTTTCCTAAGATCCTCTTCTGATTACATTCTTACAAAGGCAAAGCCACACGCTTCCCTGGTTCTCCTATCCCAGGGGATGACAACTTCCATAACAAGGCCAAATCATCCAAATAGATGAACGATGTGATTCTCCCGCCATCCTCTCGGAAATTTGTCGATAAAGATTGTTGGGAGCACGACCTTGTTTTGTCACTCCCAGCTTCTTCTTTTTATCACTTTCGTCCATCCGTCATTTGCCTACCTTGACTAGGAGCTGAAATTTCCATCCCCAACAATCGTATATTTCCCTATCTCTTCTCGAGTAAGTTTCCTTGAATGCAGGATGTATATCTCCTCTCAAACCTAGATAATTCTTCTTTGATTTCGTTCTATCGTCATCATTCCGTCCTCCCAACAATTCTTAACAAGAGCAATATTTGTTGGGATGACTAGGACTTCTCCACTTGCAAATATGACGCAGGGATGAATGTGATGAGGTCGATCACCGTCTTCCTCAAGGATAACTGCTTCAAATCCACGAAGCTTTTCTGGACTCCTCGCAGAGACTTCTCGAATCCACAAGGAAAAATCAAGAAAATAGAAATAATATTCATGAAAATTTGTAAATTGATTGATAATTGTCTAATATGTATGTCCCTGTTACACCATTAATATAGAAAAAAAAAAAAAAAATCGTAATTACCAAAAATAACAAAATCCTAACTCTAATAAACATCCTAATTCTAATAACACTCTTCTAAAACCTAATTTCTAAAAATAAAAATTCCAAATAAACTTTTATTAGAAGAGTCCTAACATGATTACAAGTTATTTCTAAAAAGGAAGAAAATCTAAAACTCTAAAAATAAGAAAATATTAAAAAATTCGGAATTACTAAAAATAGTAATTTTTCCCTAAAAAATCATTTTTGAGCTGAAAGCGTGCGTTTTCTGATGAAACGGACAGATGCGACCCACTTTGTGAGTCAATTCACCTCGGATGGCCTGTTTCAGTAAAGATTGATAGGTTGTACACCCCGTAACGATACCCGGATCAAAAGTTACAGTCAACTTACAGTCCACCTTCTTTTGGCCCAACCATGTTATAGGAATGTATCTCTGACACGTTCTACATCAAACTCCTCCACTTGAAAAAAAAAACCCGTCCTCGAGTTACTCAAGGGACTTGGCTTGATTAGTATCAATCAATTCACACATAACTTCTGACCCCGATGTTTGTTAGCCTTTTTCTTGTACTTTGCATTAGGTTCTTGAGCTGACACAATACATGTACCCATACTCTCCTTGACTTGATTAGTATCGATCAATTCCTTCACTTTCGTCTTCAAGATCTCACATTTCTTCTGATAATGTGGGCAATTAGGAAGACTTGCCCCTGAGACAAGATCAATTTGGTTGTGTATATCTCGTAAGGGAGGCAATTTATTAAGGAGTTCATCGAGCACAATCACCATGAACTCATGCAACACTGGTTTCAAATCCTCTAAGATGTTTATAGGCTCCATATAATTTTCGTGTTTAACTAATGCATCTACATCTCCCGTCTCCTCAAATTGTTTAACGAAATCATATTTGGTTACAAGAGACTGTTCCTCAACTTTAGAAGTCTTGGGTTGGTTCTTTGTTCCCATAAGGACGAGGATAAACTTTCTACCATCTTTAATAAATATAAATATGTTATCCTGGCCTCTATGTGCATCATTAACATTATATTGCCATGGTCGACCAAATAACATGTGACAAGCTTTCATGTCGACCACATCACAAAGTACTTCATCCTTATAATTTTTACCAATTGAAAACGAGATAGTGCATTGTTCGGTTACCTCTATTTTGTTGACCTCCTTGATCCATCCAATTGTATACGGAGATGGGTGCCTTTCTATTTTCAGTTGCAGCTTTTCCACCATTGTTTTCAACAAGAGATTCTCACTGCTCCTGACATCGATGATTACATTACAGACTTTTTGGTTTACAGTGCATCTTGTTCGAAAGATGTTTTGCCGCTGTAAATTTATCTGTACATGACAATGGCTTCCTCACGATCAAAGTGATGGCCTGCAATTCACCATCATCGGGTGGTGCTCTGTGGAAATCAGGGTTGTATCATACAGCGACCACAGGCGGTTGAGCATCGCCTTTGGGCTCGAGGCGGAATTAGCGCAACCGCAATACGGTCGAGGGTTGTCTGCAGTCCTTGCATGGTCAACTAACTCTCCCGGTGGAAAGCTTTCATTCTTTCCAAAAGATAATAAATCATCGGATCAGCGTCCACGGGATTTTGGCCTATACCTTTGTTGTTTGCCATCGGCCCAAGGGGAGTCCTTGCTCTGATACCAATTGACGAAGGGATGAACATGATGAGGTCAACCACCGTCTTCCTCGAGGACAACTACTTCGAATCCACGAAGCTTCTATGGACTCCTCACAGGGACTTCTCGAATCCACGAGGAAAAAGCAAGAAAATATAAATAATATTCATGAAAATTTGTAAATTGATTGATAATTGTCTAATCTGTATGTCCCTGTTACACCATTAATATAGAAAAAAAAAATCGTAATTACCAAAAATAGCAAAATCCTAACTCTAATAAAAATCTTAATTCTAATAAAACTCTTCTAAAACCTAATTTCTAAACATAAAAATTCCAAATAAACTTTTACTAGAAGAGTCCTAACATGATTGCAAGTTATTTCTAAAAAGGAAGAAAATCTAAAACTCTAAAAATAAGAAAATATTAAAAAATTCGGAATTACTAAAAATAGTAATTTTTCCCTAAAAATTCATTTTTGAGCTGAAAGCGCGCGTTTTCTAACGAAACGGACAAATACAACCCATTTTATGGGTCGGTTCACCTCGGATGGCCTATTTCAGTAAAGATTGATAGGTTGTGCGCCCCGTAAAGATACCCGGATCAAAAGTTACAGTCAATTTATAGTCCACCTTCTTTTGGCCCAACCATTCTAGGAATGTACCTGTGACACGTTCTACATCAAAATCCTATCACCAAAATATCTAATCCCCAATTTAGCAGCTTCAAGCTATCCTTTGTAACGCATGTATGATTGTAACATGATTCAACATAGAGCAGTGAGTCATTCCTCTTAGACAAGGTGTTAATTGTTGCATGGTAGGATGTGTGCAAATATGAAGAGTAAGATAGCATAAAAGAGGGAAGATTGCCTAGTGCGGACATATCTAAAATGCATTGCTAAAATTTCAGTCATCCCACACTTGCTGAAAGCCTGAAACTACTTAGTTTAGGACTTCTGGTTTGTTGTTCTCTCAAATTCTATTAGTTGATTGTTTTTGGACTTCAAGTCTATTGGTTTAGTTAGTTACGAAGCCAACCATGATCAGTTAGAATAGATTGAAAAAGGTTTCTATTAGCTAAAACAATTTGGCAACCAAGTTATTGGCGGTAATTAGAATTTTTAAGATCCATAATAAAAAGATGCCTCAAGTAGAAGAGAGGGGAAGGTTTCTCGTGATTATACGACTTTCTTGTAGTATGGATAACCCTCCCCTGATTATCCTTTGGGTTCTCACCATTTCCATCTCCATGGCCATTGAATGGTGCAATTTTTTGGCATGAATTCCACCGTCATTTGTGCAGGATTGATTTCAAGATGTTCACCAACGACTATTGCTTGCATCGCTTAAGGGTGGTATCAGTTGGTACTAGAGCTAAATTTACCACGTTCTCAGTCCACATCATCCCACCTCTCTCTCTTCTGTTATCCTTTTTCTTCCTCCATTGAAATCACTTCACAGCCATACGAGTGTACATAAAACTGACCATAAATGACTCAAAAGAGTATCAGAATTATGTGATCTCAAGTTTGTTGGAAAGCCAACGCTGTAGGCTTTCAAACAAAGCAATTTTATGCCATTCTTGGTCCACATCATCCAACCTCTCCTTTGTTTGTCTTCTTTCTTTCTCTATTGGAATCACTTCAGAACCATAAAACTGTACAAAAAATTGACCGTAAGTGACACAAATGGTATTGAAATTATGTGACCTCAGGCTTGTAGGAAAACTAACTCTATAGGCTCTCAAACAAGAATAATTCCATGCCATTTTGAAATTGTTTGGTACCCAAAAAGTGGGTTGCAAGTCGCAAGATGGATCCTAAACTGGGATTAATCGTGGGACCCATCATTCTGATGCGTGGTTAGTTGGGGATGAAACTTCATCCAAGGCTGTGTCAAGTCGGGTACACCTTCTGATGCCTTTCATTAGTCTAATTTTGTGGGGCCCAGTGTGTCGGAAGATTGAAATTGTTTTGCATTGCACATGTATATAAAATAACTCCATTCAAAAAGTATCCAAATTACGGCTCATTTGAAAGCTAACTCAGTACGCTTTCAAACAACATCAATTTCATGTCATTTCTGACATTGTTCGATGTCCAAAGAGTGGGTACACCTTCTGATGCCTTTCATTAGTCTAATTTTGTGGGGCCCAGTGTGTCGGAAGATTGAAATTGTTTTGCATTGCACATGTATATAAAATAACTCCATTCAAAAAGTATCCAAATTACGGCTCATTTGAAAGCTAACTCAGTACGCTTTCAAACAACATCAATTTCATGTCATTTCTGACATTGTTCGATGTCCAAAGAGTGGGTTGCCAGTCGCTGGACAGATCATTAGGATTCGAGGTTGTGAAGCTCATCAACCTTAAGTGGGATCTGTTAGGGTTGAAACTTCATTTGAGGTTATGATGGATCGAGGACACCCTCACCATTCTTGGTCCAATTTTGGGGTTCAAATGGGTTGAAAGATTGAAACAGTTCAGTGCATCAAAGCTACCTAGAACAATCCGGATTTTGACGTATAAAACATTCTCCTTGCCCTTGGGGGCCCACATCATGATGACTTGCTGAGGATCTGGATGTTGTCATGAGCTTACCATGAAAAAAGGCTTTGATCTGTAGTGGGGCTCATGGGGCCTACAATTAATGCTTTTGCAGTCTGCATGGGTCAGAAGTGATGATGATACACAAGTAATCCTTTATAAATCCAAGCTCTTTAATGGTATGATTGATGATCTCCAACATTAAAGATTATGACCACAATATGACTGTGTCAGATTCCTTAAGTTGAAAAAAGAAGAAAGAAAGAAAGAGAAAAAAAAACTTGCTCTCGAGTTATTGATCGAAGGGAAGTTCGGTAATAAGGTATGCTATCTGTCCATCATCATGATGAGAGGTTGCAAGCATGCTGAAAATTTTCATGTGGCTTGAGCTTCCTGTATGATCACTAATTCCTCGTGCAAGTGCAAAATCATTTGGCACAATCTTGTTATGGTGGTTGTTGAACCATATTATATTGTCTCATCTCTTTCACAACCAACTCTGGTGTATAATCAACTACACAGGTCAATTGTCATCAATAGTCATGTAGCTCTTGTCATGTTCCTCGTCATATGTTGGAGCATGATTGATTTTGGGATCCTCATCAAAGATGGGACCATTGCCAAGATCCAGATCTCCAGCAAGCCTAGTTGACATGTCTTCAAATAAGAATCACCAATTAGCGAAGGCTAAACTGATTACAAATTAACTTGTAGCCCAAGACATACTTCACATGTCACTAGTTGTGGACAATCCAGGCAGGGGCCCACCAGGTGGGACCTATCTTCGGTTTAAGTCATATAGAATTGTCACCTCTTCTTTCTCCAGAATCATTGCAATAAACTTAGCATTAACACCCTAGTTCAGCTTGCATTTCTCATGAAAATCCTCAAACACCTTTATATGGTCGCCTTTCACGGTCTCCTGACAGACCTTCTAATAAGCCGTCATAAAGCCATCTGACCCTAGACCTTTGATCTCCTTCAAGAGAGAATACCACCTCCTGCACCTCTTCAAAGAGATTTAAGTTCAAGCCAAGAAGCCTTTTCATCTAGAATGGCATTAAAGGAGATACCATCTAGCATAGGTCTTATCATGAATTCTTCATAATATAAATTTTGAAAGAAATCAACAACGTGACTTTAAAATTCCCACTTGTCATCCACAACTCTATTGCAGATCTTAAGACATGAGATATGATTTTCCTTCTCCCATTGGTTATCCTATGTAAAAATGGTGTCTCTCCTTTTAGCCACACCTCCCACAATTTCTAACACCAGGAGATGCCTCTTGCTTGTGGATGAAACTGAATCCTTCTTTGATCAAGTCCCTCTACCTCTTGAGAAATATTTGCAATATACTCCCAATCATCTTGAAGATCATCTCGCCAATCTCTCCTAAAAAATTTTCTTTCTTATATTAGGTAATGCCAAACATACTCCAATTCAACACAAAAACTTTATGCAAGATGGCTTCTACTGGAACTTGAATCAAGCCCATTCTTGCACATCTGTGCCTGATGTACTTCTCCCTCCTATCAGCATCTGCTGCTTTTCAGGTAACACAAGAAGCACAAAAGATGCTGCTTCAGGCAGGAAAAATCAGGAAACAGCACTCCATCCAATCAGGTTCCAACTCTCCATGCCAACCATGAAGCTTGCACTTTAAATGGGGTACTGTTCCACCAAAATACCTGACCACCTGCAATTTGCTGTTAAACTATGATTTCAAAGTATTGACTACAACAAAACATCAACCAGAAAAGAAGTTTGAGAATTAATTCAGTATCTTTAAATCAACAAGTTCCAAGCTTTTAAAAAATACCAGCATTCCTCATACTTACCCACTATCTCTGATACCTTTCAACCAGTTCCGTAAATCATTTTCATTTGTCTCCATGTTTCCTTCCTTGTTTAAGTCCATCTGAGATCCGTCTGTAAACGTTGATGCACCCTTTGACAGTTTAGTGTTCCCTTCACCAAGAAGACTTGCTTGCTCAACACGATTCATACTCATTGCTGCTCTTAGCTCTCCTGGTAAAGCTTGAGTAACTGGCTGAGACCAAAGCGAATGAATAGAACGAAGCAGCTGCAGATTAACAGGCATACTGCAGATCGTTAATCAAATGTGCCATAAGATTAAAAAATAAATAAAGGATGCTCTCCATATATTAGGTAGGATCTGGGTGTACCACCAAATTGTCGGTGGCAAGGATACAAAATGGAACCCGCATAAAGTGGGCTACAAATTTTGTGCTTCTCCCAACCCAAATCACGAGTAAGATAAAAACAGGAGATCTTGTTCTTATCACAATAAGATCACATTCTTATCTCAACCATGATTTGGTGGTAGATATATATTCTTTCCAATTATTTGTTTTTTAACATCATAGTTATCTACCCAAGGATAAAACCACACAACCTTGTCTTATGAACATATACTTACCCTTAACAGAGGAGGAAGCATCCACGATAAATGAGAAGCCATTGGATGAGACGGAATAATATCATTACTTGCTAATGAGCTGTTTTGCGCGTGCAAATTGCCTTTTTTAATTGCACTCCTTTTAAGGGCCTTGTCAAAAAATGTTACGGTGTGGAAAATTGACCACATAAATGGTGTCTCCGAGCACAAACGGACCAGACCTAATGGGTCGGACAAATAAGCATTTTGCCATTCTACCTGCACCCACTGTTTGCTCAAGGGTTCAAGTAACCAGGCCAAAACTTCCTGCTGTTGTTGAACACTGCATTCAAGAAGTGACATAAGACAAAATACCTAATTAAACATACAGTAAAATCACAATAAAATTAAAAATGCTTTCTTTATAGAGACATTAAATAATAGAGGAACTTAAGGGTCCTGATGCATCCAATCTATACCAGATCGAAGATACTAACCCTTCCACTGTGGCCTACAGAAATAGAAGGTTAAGACAAACACCCAATAGTGTTTTGGAGAAGGGCCAAAAGTTGGATGGCTAAGACCTTCCAATCTGGATTGGGGCATCCCCTTCCTCATCATCACTTCATCAGGTCCTTAGTCCTTTCATTATTGTTCTATTTTCCTTTTCTTTTAAAGAAAATGCTGTAATCACTCTCTCAGAAAAAAAAAAAAAATTCATGGGGTGAAAAAAAGAAGAGAAAAGAAAATGAAATTAAGGTTTGTGTGTCACAAAGGTGGGGACCAAAGTAACTCCCTGGATGACTGAAATATCAGCCCATTCATATAGGCTATACTCATCCCGATGCATCAGGACCCCATAGTTCCTCCCAATAACATTGAGAAATCAACCGCTAAAATATCAGCCCACTCATGTGGGCCTCACATACCAGGACTCTACTCATCCTCATGCATCAAGATCATTTAATTCCTCCAAATAACATTAAGCAATAAGGATATTGGCCCAGGTAAACGAATAATTACCCAGAAGCAGAAGCCATGACAAGAAATGCTTCACCTAGAAGATTATGTTCTCCACGAAGTAGACGACCTTCTCCTTGGAGATAAGCCATGGTATCAGCAATACCCTGTAACATAAACAGTCCTTGGTAACTAATAAACCATCTGACATTGATAATATTTTGATCAGTTCATAGTAATTACAATCTGCCAATCTAGACAGAGATATTAGTCATAGAACACCTTTTATTTGTCAAAGGGTTTTTAAGCAAAACAATATTGCATTATTTCCATTTGCATACACGTGCACATGCACATGCATGCACATGCACAGACGCATAAAATTCCATGTCCAAGCTCCATCTCCCCAATGGGACGATCCTAACCCTCTGATTGATGGCCTGCAAATTGACTGCTCCAGATAATACTAAAGAATTCACATTCAATGGAAAGAAGGCCAAAGATTGGATGGTAGGATCTTCCAAATCTAGGACACTTTTGGCACATGGTCCCTACCAATTGGGCCGATCAGATTAATGTTTTGGATAACCAAACCGACCCAAGGCTTAATGATACTACACATCCCCAGCACTGTTAGGAGTTAATTGAGAACATAGACTTTATTCCTGCAAAAGGCTTGTGGGCCTCTCATGCACTCAGACTTCTAAACATTTGCTTCTCTAATGGAATAGTCAGTCTCTTTCACCTCATACAAAAGAAGAAAGACAGTAGAAACTGCTACTAATAGGTGGTTGGTTATTTAGATAAAACCAAATCCAACAGAAAAGTGGTAAAGAACTTAATATTGTTTGCAGGGTGATTCTGCAGTCAGATTGGTTAGATTGTCCTATGTTAAGAACAAGCACTAAATATAATGGAAGAACTGTCTTCATAATCACAACAGTTATCTTACTAAAAGCAATATGGCTGGGAAGAAGAAATGATTTCCTCTCTCTACAACTCCTCTGCGCAAACCAACAGTCTCAGCCTAGAAGAAATCTGCAAGTCCAAGATAAGATCTTCATCCCTTGGGTGATGTTGACACTGGGTTCTCAAGGCCCTGCCCAGGAAGTAGCGGCGAAGAAGGGAGAGGGGAGAAGGTTAGGTCAAAAAGAGAAAAGGTAAAGGGAAGGTCGGCGATGCCAATGAGCTGTATTCCTCAAGATTGAAGAACGAGGATGGACAGTTGTTGCAAATGAAGAAGAAGAACAGAAAGGAGCATCAAGGCCTTACGCTGCGGATTATCCAACGCTCTAGGTTGAGAAACTCCCATATGATTGGGTTAAGGATCACTTCTTCAGTGTCTTTGGAAACTGTAGGAGAGTCATGGACGTCGTGATTCCTCGGGACGGGAAGACAAAAGCTCTCCAGGGCTTCGCCTGAGTTAGCATACAAACGGAGGAGCTGAATCAAGCAATGGACAAGATCCATGGCCAGCTATTTAAAGGGAAGGGGATTCAAGTGCAGAAAGCACACTATGGTCCGAACATGGAAGTTGATGCTAGGTTCCAACCAGGTGGAGCTGATCAGGGGAGGGATGGGGTTGAGGGGAGAAGCTGGGGCAGTGAAGCATGGCTTCCAAGAAGGGAAAGGGGAGGCTATTGTGGACAACAGGAGAGAGGGGGCAGGTGGAAAGGAGGTGTGGGTTGCGAAAACTTTCACCGATGTGGTGGTGGGAAAGGAGAAAGGTGAGGCCACAAAAAGGAACGATTCACAAAAAGGGTAGAATCTTCAGGAAGGAATGGATGTCTAGGAGCTAGAAGGGGAAATGGGGGTTCCGATGGTGAAGGTTAACCCAAAAGTCCTGAAGAGGACCCAGATGTAGTTGCAACCCACTTTGTTTGACCTTGCAAGAGTCAGAGCTTCTTTAAAGGAAATCCAGAGCTACTTTGAAGCATATTGTGCGCTACGAGAAGATGATTGTATCATCAAACCTTGGGGAGAAGCAAAGCCGTGGGTTTCCATCAAGACAGGCACTAACAATAACATAGATCAGATTATTGCTGTGGGAGCTTTATTCAACAACAAGCTAGTTGGGGCGGTTTATAGGTGGGAGAATTCTTTCTTTGGAGAGTTGGAAGTGTGGTATCTACTGCGAGGGGTTCCGTTGGAACTTTGGGTCACGAAAATTTCCAAGGCAATTGGGTCGTGTCTGGGAGAGGTGACGACAATTGATCCCTCGACAAATAAGGGGGACGAGATCAGTGCTTCTCAAATCTACATGAGGAGCCGAACAACCTCGGTGGATCCTGAATCAGTAACAATCTATGTAGGATAAGAGAGAGTAGAGGGGTGGTGAGGGAGCTCAATTGGGGGGTCCCGTGTAGATGGGGTGAAGAGCGGTTGAAAAGGGGTGGTAGCAATCAGGCAGAGTGGCATAGGGATGCGAAGTAAGATGGAGTATCACTTCGATACGCCTACGAAGCACATGACGGTGTAGTGACCATTGTTCGGAGTATCTACGATGTTATCGAAATATCTCTAATATCATCTGTATCTCCAGCTTAATGATACTAACGGCGCCGGTAGTGATACCGATGGCACAGGTAGCGCTGCCGATAACACTGGTAGTATCAAAAATTCCACGTATTGGCAATGTATCGTTAAGTATAGCCAATGCATTGATAGCGCCATGATGCGAACATTAGTGGTGCACCCTTTAGAGTGTACCAGAGGAGGAGGCGTCGCCGAGAGAGTACATGAGCAGAAGAGTTAATGTAGATGGACGTCAAGTCAATCGGAACAATTTTCTAACGCGCTACAAGTGCAGGAGCGGCATGACCGCACCATAACCGCGGGCCCATGAGGCGGATTTCACACCATGTCACGCGGGTGTTTAGTTTTAGGCGTCTTTTTTTTTCCATGTTTTCAGGGGCTTTAATGCACTTATTATTTTTTTGTGTCTTATACATACACTATGAGAAACCCCATTTTAGGATAGAATGAATGAGAATTCGTATGTTTTCTTCCTCTTTTACCAAAAAGATAAGGGTTTCAAGATTAGCCCTTGGGTGTTGAGGATTCCACCCCGGTTCCATATTTTCCTTCTTTCTATATCTTCGAAGTGCAGGAAAATGTTAGAATTAGCCGTCTTCTTTTCTTTGATGCCCTAGAATCCGTACTCTCTTTCATCTCGAACTCGTCTCTTCTCCATCTCTTTTGTTCCTCTCTGGATATTCCCTTTTGTTTTGAACGGAAAAAAAAAAAAAAGGGATGGCTAGTGAGGAGAATCGGATCTGAACTTGACTGTGGACTGGCTCATGTTAGATCTAGGATATCCTCATATCCCTAGGTCCTCCCTTTTTTTACTGTTTACGTGATTTTATACTAAGGGACATGATACTGACGGGATGATTTCATCTCTGTGTTAAGATTTGCTTAATCCCGTTGATTGAAAACAGTTAGTTGATTAATTTTATTCTTTGAATCTCTTCAACTTGATTATACATGCATCTAGGGTTAGGCCATCACATGTCTCTACTCACACCAATGAATTGATATCGCCAATGTATTGCCAATATTTCGATTGTGTAAATTCCAAGTGTCGCTTGTATCGCTAGTGTATAGACGATATTTCGATAATATCATCAATGTATCAATATCGCCAAAATTTTGTTTATTAAAGTAAATAAATAAATTTATAAAAATAAAAAAAAAAAAAACATTTCAATTTTCTTTATGGGCACATGATTGTATACAGAGGTGGGCATTTTAGACCCGATCCGGTGGATCTGACCCGACTCGGTATCGTTCCGAACAGAACCGATGGTGTAGATCGGCCCTAATCAAGTCCGTCCATCCAGATCCGATTATTTTTCGGGTCTGATTCGGATAGTAGTGTATCCGGACAGAACCGATCCAAAAACCCGGACCGAAAGGATCCAACCCGACCCGACCCGACCCGACCAGACCCGACCCGGGATGTAAATATCCCTCAATTTTTGTAAAATATTCTTCCTCAATAAAGTCTTACCGCCCATCCATCTTTGGCTTTTCGTCTGGCGCCAAAAAATCCCGCTTAATGTACACCCGAGCACCCCGACTCTATCTCTCCATATCTGTCTATTTCTATCTATATCTCTCTTTCTATCGTTCAATTTTGAAGCTTCACGGGATCTCTCTCTGTGTTCGGAAGAAGGAGAAAGAGAAAGAGAGTCGTAGTCGATGGTTCGCATACAGCTGTTTACAGCCTGTAGTCTTCACGGTCGGACGAAGTTGGCGGAAGCGGATTGGCTGGTGTACAAAGCGAATTGGCTAGCGTAACGTTTACAAGTTTTGTGGGTCTGATCACGAGGTATATGTTATATCCAAACCGTCCATTCATTTGGCAATATCGTATTAAGGCTTAAGACAAAAAAAAAAAATAAGACAGATCTAACTATTAAGTGGACCACACTATGGAAAGCAGTGGGAGATTGAACGTCTATCATTGAAACCCTTTTTGGGTTCACAGAGGTTTTGGATCAATATGAAATTTGTTTTTCCTCTTCATTAAGGTCTTTGTGACCTTATTAACAGATTGGATGGAAACTAAACGTTATGGTGGGCCCTACAAATTGTTTAACGACGAAAATCATTATCTCTGTTGCTATTTATGGTGTGGTCCAGATGATCTTTGGATATCATTCATTTTTTTTATAATGCTCTAAAATGATCTCTAAAAATTGATGAACGGTATAGATATAATAAATACATCACTGTGGGGCCCTGTAAGGTTGTAACTTTGATCTCCAACTGTTCATACAACTCGGAGCTCGAGGAGCGTCAGTGCTCGTCTTCGCACGACACGTACCTAGAGCAGGGGAGGGGATTGCGTACTGAGTAAATCCTGTGGGGTCCACCGTGATTTATGTATTTTATCCACTCCATCCATCCATTTTACCAGATAATTTTAGGGCTTGATAATAAAAATGAAGTATATGTAAAGCTCAAGTGGACCACACCACAGGAAACAATGTAAATTGAACATCTACCATTGAAAATTTCTTGGGGCCACGGAAGTGTTGGATCAAACTTGAATTTGTTTTTTTTCCCTTAATCCATGTCTATGTGATCGTATGAACAGGTTTGATGAGAAATAAACATCACTGTGGGCCCTAAAAAGGTTTCAACGGTGGAAATCATTATTCCAACTATTTCCTATGGTATGGTCCACTTGAACTTTAGGTATTATTAAATTTTGGACTCAACCCCTAAAATAATATGGAAAAACGGATGGACGGCGTGGATAGATCATATACATTCAGGGTGGGCCCAACAGTTTTTACACAGTACGACAAGAGCGTGCTGAGTACGCAATACGATTTCCTAGATTAGCTGTATAGCTGGTGACAACTATAGCCTATATCACGAAGCTTCTTCAAGAAGCCATTTCGTACTGAGTTATTTTATGTCGCTAAGTAAACTACGTGGGCCCGTTTTGATTTTTTTTTTTGTTTATCCACACCGTTCATTAGTTTTTCAGATCATTGTAGGGATTGATGTTAAATTTTTAAGTATATCTAATAATTAAGTAGATCACACCATAAGAAACAGTTGAAATAATAAAATGGACGATCCAGACTTTGCCAAATCTGATCCGACTCAGTTTTCCTAACCGAGTAGGACTCGGATTGGTTCAGGCCAATAGGGATTCGGATAGGTGCGAGTTAGATGATCTGGATTCGGCCTCGGATAGGATCGAATTCGGGTAAGGCCTTGCAGATTTCGAATATGGTCGGGTTGGATCGAATCCGATCCGACTCGGTCCGATGCCCAGCTCTAATTGTATAAGGTGTTCAAATTGTCAACGATAATATCGATGGTATCGCGATATTATAGTTATCCCAACATAGGAAATATCGAGACCATAGTCTTTCGTTTCCTTTTCAAATGTCAATAATTTCTCAATGAAATATCATGTGTTGTTGACAATTTTTCAACGAAATATCATGTGTTGTCGATATTCTGAAATATCGATGGATGTTTGGATGGAAGGTTGGATAGTTGGAGGGATGGTTGGATGGATAAATGGCATTAACGGGATGGTTGGATTGATTTCGTACGAAAACACATGGTTTTAAGCCCCCATTCAATGGAAACTTATTATGTATGTATTATTTTTGTAATTTTCTATTTCTAAATATGCGAATATATGTATTTTAGGCTTTTAGCATCTCCTGAAGTTTCACTAAAAATACCGCCATTTTCCCCACATTTCTGATTATCAGCGACATCAATATTGTTTCCATATCCCTGGCCAACGAAACTTGTAGCGAAACTAATACTTCAAACACTAGACTGGTGACATCAGATGTTGTGGACATCGTCTAGAGTTCTCAACATAACGGTCAATCGAGTTGCCACATTTGGGAGAAGGCTCAGAGCATAGATGGCAATGAGGAAGAGGCTCGAGGTCAGCAGGGAAGCTTGGGGTCTGCCTCGGAGCTGACCCATAGGATCAGAACGACATGTGCCGAGGTGTGGAGTGTGAGAGCTCGACACGTAATGGCATAAGCATTTATGAGGTTGTAGCTGTCTCAGCGAGGATTAGCAGGTGTCAGGGGTTGGAGACAAGGGCCTTAACCTCCAAGCAACACGCGTCTATGTTATCAGCCAAACTTGCTAGGCTCAGCAGGAGGCCCGGCCCACGTGTCATAATCCAAGGGAGCCATCAATTTCAATGATAGGGCCATCGGAGGTTAGGTGGCATCCGCAACAAATGGGAGGGAAGCATTGAGGGCGAAGATTTTTACAAGTTGAATCCAAACCTAGGTGTTGTAAAGGGGGGGACGCTGCTCACCGCAGCACGTGGGTCGATGAAGTCCGATCAAATGGCGCAAGAGAAGACGTTGTGGACTCGCACGAGATATAGTACTTTAATGTCAACATGTGGGAAATCAACCCGAGTTTTATAAACGATGTGTGTGTGTGTGTGCGTGTGTGTGTTGGGATGCTTTTTCAATTCAGTTGAGCATTGCATATCCAGTCCAACTCTACCCTCCATGCAGGCAGAAGATTACCAACCTTTGGTGCAAGTTAAAGATACTTGATCCCGGGGCAACGAGATTGAGGAAGCTCAGTCAGGGAGTATGCCTCATTCTCTTTTGAGGGGATCGTTGTGGAAGTTTGGGACAAACTACCAGAGGATGATGAGCCTTTCTTCCCATCTAATGAGGTCTAGGATGGACCATTTCAACCACACCTTTGTAAACAACGAGGGAGGATTGTTGGATGATATCTCTCAAATCATGTCATGATGATCGTTTGATGACAAAGTTGCTAGATTGGTATCGGAATATGCTGGAACGTATGTCAAATCAGTTGGACTGTCCTTTGGAGGAAAGACTATGATTTTCACACTTTTATTCAATTCATTGCGCAAAGATACTAAGTTGGAAGTTGGAACATGAGGGGGATAGGAAGCCGAGAAAATAAAAACCATGTTAGGGAGGTGTCATGGGCAAAAATGGACTGACTAAGGAAGACAGGTAAGCTCGGATCTCTGTGCTTGTCATGACTTCAGCTAGCACCAGTTACGACCAAGAGCCCCTCAACGGCCAGAGAACACCAACCTGTTGCTGGGGGAAACAGTTCTCCTCGAGCTCGGCCCTCAGGAGGCAACTCGGTCTCAATGTCAGGACACAAATCCCACGACAGGTCGGCAGGTTGGCCATCTGCCCGGTACCAAGAGAAACTCGACCACAATTCGCCAGAGAATCCAGGTCGGCGAAACCCCTCTTCGGAACTATTGTCCACCTCAGACTCCTACCACGTGCTTCCGCTGGTTCAAACCTGGCTCCAACCGACCCTACCCAAGATTCCAGCCGAGGATCTTGGGAGACGACCGCAACACGGATCCTCCCGAGATCTCAGCCGAGGATCTCAGGAGATACTTGCGACATGTTCAGAATCCGAATCCCTCTATGACAGGTTCCTGCTAAATAGGGAGATTGTCCTCTACGCCACCGCCCTCTCTCAACTATAAATAGAGCATCCCTAATAGTGAAAGGTACACAGAATCCAATTCAGAAAATACACCCAAAAACCTTACGTTCTGCTAGACTTGGCTTACCTGTCTAACTTTGGCATCGGAGGGTCCCCTGCTGCAGCCAAGGTCTCCTCTTTGTCTTCTCTTGCAAGTACTAAGTGGTCTAAGGAGGACATCCAGATTTATGCATCAACAGTTTATGCACCACTGTTGTACCTATCCTACTCTGCCAGACCGTAGACCATCGGGACTCGTCTTCCCAACCTCAGGCTGATTCTGCGCCCGCAAGCCAGGTATAATTGCCCCGGAATCGGGGGGGTCGGCTTGTCTCTCTGAAGCACTAAGTTGAAGCCCTAACCAGCAACATCGATCAAATAAGGCGAATGCTAAAGCGACAGAATCCTCACCAGGGGGCTGAGGAGGTTGTTGCTCGAGCAACCACTGAAGTTTCAGCACCATCTCAAGCACCTTTCAGCTCCCGAAGGAGCAAACTAGCCTGTGAAGTATCGAGACATGCACCCTCCCATGCCTCAGGAATTGCCATGCTGGTTACCTCCTACCTGCGTCATGAGTTGGAGAAGAAAAGGCGTGGCAAAGCTCCTGAGACAGTAGCCGAGAACAAGGATCCCTAAGAGGCTGAGCTCAATGAACTGCGAGGTCAGATCGGTGACATACAACAAGCCTATCACACACACACTCCGACCTCGATAGAAGCCATGTTGGAGGAAATTGAGAAATCGTTCACCGCCGACATCATGCACGCTCAACTCCTGCCAAATTCTGAATGCCGCAAATCACCCCTTATTCCGGGGCCACCGACCCGGCCAAGCATCTAGAGTCTTCAGGGCGTGGATGGAGTTTCATGGTGCATCGACTGCGGTGTTGTATCGAGCATTCTCCTTAACTCTGTCAGGGGCAGCTCGAAAATGGTTTCGACAATTGAAACCGCAATCCATCAGCTCAGTAAGGCCTTTATTACCAACTTCATCGAAGGAAAAGAAAGGCTAAAGCCAACGACTCACCTCCTCACCATCACCCAGAAAGACAACGAGCTATTGAAGGATTACATAAAACGCTTCAACCTGGAAGCAATGCAAGTGGAGGGCTATTCGGATCAGATCGCCTTGATTGCTATGATGGCCGGCCTGAGGGAGGGGACATTTCTTTTCTCACTCGGCAAGAATCCTCCGACGACATTTGTTGATCTCCTCAACCGAGCCCAAAAATACTTTGACACTGAGGAGCTTTTTAGTTTGTGAAAAGCTACTCAAAACAAGGGAAGCTCGACCAAGGAGAAACGACCTAAGGAAGAACAAGCATCAGCTCCCAGCAACAAGCGAAGAAGAGACAATGATCCGACCAGAGGTCAACAATCGAGCAGACGGCTCGAGAGCAGATTCAGCTCTTACACTCCCCTCAACGAGACGCCCGAGTAGGTCCTTATGGAAGTTCGGGACAAACGGCTCCTCAAATGGCCAAACCGAATGAAGACCAACGCTGACAAGCGAGATAAATGGAAAGTACTGCGACTTCCATCGCGACCACAACCACTCCACCAGCAATTGCTTCGGCCTTAAGGAAGAAAATGAGGCCCTCATCTGCAACGGACATCTGCGAGAGTATGTTAATAGGAGGGAAGAACGAGCAGCCCAGTAACGGCAACAACAAGAAGGCTACAAGAGAGATCCGCAACATCTTCGACGGACCTGCCGGAGGAGGAGACTCGAACCGAGCACGCAGAGCTCATTGTTGAGTGTGAGATATTGCATATTTCTCCCTATTTATACCTTAGTTTTATAAACATGATAGTGCTTAATCGATTTAATTATGCATGTTTTCATGTGCGAGGTGATTTCGATAGCTTAAGGTGAAATTGATGCCAACCTCTCCCCAATCCAAATCCACAATGTGAAATTAGTGACCCAAGCTCTTCAAATCAAATGAAGCAAGCCAAGTCTATCACCGCTCTTAGGAGTGGAAAGACAATTGACAAATTTATTCCGGTAGGGGCTGAAAAGCGTAAGGGCCCTGAAGAAGATAAGAATGATAGACCTATCATTACTCCACATAGGTTAGAACCGAAACCTCAAAGTAAGCCGATTACGTCATTCCCTCAACGGTTGATTGCACCAAAATCTATCTAATTCTCAGGATATTCTAGATGTGCTTAAACAAGTGAAGGTCAACATCCCTCTATTGGATGTCGTTAAACAAATCCCTTCATATGCCAAATTTCTAAAAGATCTATGCACTACCAAAAGACGGCAAAACATACAAAAGAAATTCTTTTTGACAGAAAAAGTGAGTGTCATCCTCAAGCAAGATGTGCCACAAAAATACAAAGATCCCAGTAGCCCGACCATCACTTGTGTAATTGGGAACTATCGGATTGAGAACGCACTTCTTGACTTAGGGAAGAGTGTGAACTTGATCCCTTACTCGGTTTATGAACAATTGAGTCTAGGTGAATTAAAACCCACCCGGACCACATTACAACTTGCTGATCGCTCAGTTCGTGTATTGAGAGGGATGATTGAGGATGTGTTGGTCCAAGTTGATAAATTCTACTATCTAGTAGATTTTATTGTCCTGGATACTCAACCCATCATAGATGTGAGCACTCAACTTCACATCATTCTTGGTTGCCCATTCCTTACTACATCAAATGCAATCATTAATTGCAGGAATGGAATTATGAATTTATCTTTCGGAAATATGACATTGGAGCTCAATATCTTTTTCAACATGAGCAAACAGTCAGAGGATGCTGATGATATCCATGACATTAACTTGATGGATTCTTTCGTGGAAGATAGAGCAATCCTGACTCTATACTCTGACACTCTAGATACATGCTTGGCCCACTCCCCTGATTTGAATGATGACACGATTAGGGAGATGGATGTCATGCTTGATGCTACGACAGTACTTGAAGTTAACCGGTGGAGGCCACAATTTGAAGAATTACCCCAAACTAAAGTAGTGCCTCTATCGTCTAGCCTCAAAGCGCCGAAGCTTGACCTAAAACCTTTGCCCTCTGATCTTAAATATGTCTATTTAGGTCAAGATGAGACATACCCAATGGTGATTTCTTCCCACCTTGAACAAGAACAAGAAAGTATGCTTATCTCTACTCTCATTCAGAATAATGAAGCCCTTGGATGGTCGATTGCAGACCTCAAGGGAATTGACCTTTTAATTTGTACTCACTGCATTCATCCTGAGGATAATGCGAAGACCTCCCGACAACCACAACGCCAATTAAATCCAAACATGAAGGCAGTGGTTAAGGCCGAGGTACTTAAGTTGTTGGATGTGGGTATCATATACCCCATATCCGATAGCCAAAGGGTGAGTCCAACTCAGGTGGTTCCTAAGAAGTCCGGAATCACCATCATAGCCAATGTCGACAATGAACTCGTGCCGACTAGAGTTACTACTGGTTGGAGAATGTGCATTGACTACAGAAAGTTGAATACCATCACGAGGAATGACCACTTTCCTTTGCCCTTCATTGATCAAATCTTGGAAGGGCTAGTTGGTCACTCTTACTATTGATTCCTTGACGGATATTCGGGCTACAATCAGATAGAGATAGCCCTTGAAGATCAAGAAAAGACCACTTTCACATGCCCCTTTGGCACCTTTGCTTACCGAAGGATGTCATTCAGACTGTGTAATGCCCCCAGCACTTTTCAGCGATGCATGTTGAGTATATTTTCTGACGTGGTGGGGCAATATTTAGAGGTCTTCATAGACGACTTCTCTGTCTTTGGTCCATCCTTCAGCGAGTGTTTGGAAAATCTGAAAAATGTGCTGAAGTGATGTGAGGAAAAGAATTTAGTACTAAATTGGGAGAAGTGTCATTTCATGGTTCGTAAGGGAATTGTTCTTGGACATAACATCTCGTCCAAGGGAATTGAGGTAGATAACGCTAAAATTGATCTTATCTCTAACCTACCTCCACCCAAGAGCATACGAGACATGCGATCCTTCTTAGGACATCGGATTTTACAGACGATTCATACAGAAATTTAGTCACCTCTCTCGTCCTTTATGCAATCTACTTCAAAAGGATGTACCATTCAAGTGGACTGAGCAATGTCAGGAACTTTCACTAAGCTCAAGGGCATGTTGACTACCGCACTTATCATGCAGCCACCCGATTGGAGCATTCCTTTTGAGATTATGTGTGATGCATCTGACTATGTTATTGGGGCAGTGTTAGGCCAGAGAAAAGAAAAGAAGCCCTACGTTATTCACTATGCAAGTAAAACTCTAAATCCTGCCCAAGTGAACTACTCTACTACAGAGAAGGAACTCTTAGCCGTAGTGTTCGCTTTGGATAAATTTAGGTCCTACTTGATCGGATCCAAGATCATCATCTACACTAATCATGCGGCGTTGAAGTACCTTCTCTCTAAGAATGATGCTAAGCCCCGCTTGATAAGATGGATCCTCTGACTCTAAGAATTTGATTTGGAAATACAGGACAAAAAAGGAGTAGAGAACGTAGTAGCTGACCATCTTTCAAGACTTGATCTCCCCGATTCCCTTGAAACACCACCTATAAACGATATGTTCCCTGACAAACAATTGTTTAAACTCTCCCAATTACCTAGGTTTGCCAACATTGCTAATTATCTTGCCACGGGTTTCACGCCGACTGATTGGAATGCGTGAGATAAGAAAAAATTCTTCGCCAAGGTTCGTAAGTTTTTCTGGGACGACCCATATTTATTCAAATATTGTCCAGACCAAATTCTAAGGAGATGTGTGCCAGACAATGAACACCAAAGTGTCATCTCCTTCTGTCATTCGTAGGCCTGTGGTGGTCACTTTTCTATTAAAAAGACCACGACCAAAATTCTACAGTGCGGCTTTTACTGGCCCACTATGTTCAATGACACTCATGAGTTTTGCAAAGCTTGTGAGCGTTGTCAAAAATTAGGTGCATTGTCCCGTCGAAATATGATGCCTTTGAACCCCATTCTTATCATTGAAGCATTTGATTGTTGGGGCATCGAGTTCATGGAGCCATTCCCCCAATCCTTTGGGAATTTATACATTTTGCTAACATTAGTCTGTCACTAAGTGGGTCGAAGCAATCCCGTGCCGGAACAATGACCATTGTATGGTCATTCAATTTTTAAAAGAAAATATCATGTCCCGATTCGGAACGCCTCAGGCAATCATTAGTGATGGAGGTTCGCTCCTCTGTAATAGGCCATTTGAAACTTAATGAAGAAATATGGCATCTCTCATAAGGTGAGCACTCCATACCACCAGCGAACAAGTGGGCAAGCTGAGATTTCTAATAGGGAAATTAAACACATTCTGGAGAAAACGGTTAACCCTGACCATAAGGATTGGTCAATCCGTTTGACCGATGCGTTATGGGCATACCGTACAGCTTTTAAGACCCCCATTGGAATGTCTCCCTTTAAACTCGTTTATGGGAAAGCTTGCCACTTGCCTGTGGAGTTGGAACATAGAGCCTACTGGGCTATAAAAAATCCGAACTTCAATTTGGACAACGTTAGTTTACTGCGCAAACTACAATTGAATGAACTTGAGGAAATCTGGAACGACGCATACGAGAACTCGAGAATTTACAAGGACAGGATGAAGGTGTTCCACGATAGGAACATCCTTTGAAAATCATTCATAACCGGTCAAAAAGTCCTTCTGTACAATTCTCGGTTACACCTTTTTCCGAGTAAACTCCGATCTCGATGGACACCCTTTCACCGTTATTAATGTTTATCCACATGGGGCCGTTGAAATAAAGAATCCAACGAATGGCCATGTTTTTGAAGTGAACGGACATCGTTTAAAGCCATTTGTTGAGAAATTTGACTCAGAGGACATGTCCATGCCTCTGACTAATCCTGTGTACCAGGATTGATCTCCCAGTCTGATGGAGGTGTAGTTAGCTTTTATTGCTTTCGTAGGATTTAGGATTAGGATAGTTTGCTTTCAGTTTGTTTGAGTCTTTGTGCTAACCCATCTTCACATTGAGAACCTTGGAAAAGCTTCAATCCCCTTTCTTCAGGTACTACCTTTCCATCACTTCTCATTTCTTTTCGTTGTCTCATATGCATTGCATGCTTATATTTTTTTTTTACATTGAGGACAATGTAGATTTTAGGTTGGGGGTGTGGATTAGGTAAACTAATCAGTCTTTTCTTAGTTATGAGCAAAAAAAATTTGATATTTTCAATGTTTCAAGTTGAAATCTATTTGGAAAATGATAAATTGTGTATATAAAGAATGTTTTGAGTATGATGATAAGATTGAGATTGAATTTTGAATTGTTGGAATTTGATCAACTAAGTAGTCTCTCAGCTACAGTTCTTGCACTCAATTGATTAAGAGGAAGTTTGAATATCATGTTAATCTAAGTCACAAGACACGTTCAAGTTGCTTTCTATTAATAATGCTAAAATTTCTTATTGTTAGTATATGAAGCATTGATAGATGATTGTGAATTAAGTCTGGAAAATTTTATCCACCTTAAAAGATGAAAAGAACCAGTTTAAAAATAAAAAAATTAAAAAAAAAAAAAAACAGTAAGATCGACAAAAAGGTCATATATGATGAAAAGACTAGAAAAGAATGAAAAGACTGTAAAAGAATGAAAAAGAATGGAAAGTCTGAAAAGAATGAATAAATAAAAAGAGACCGTCGATATAAAATAAAAAACTGGAAAAAGAAAGAAAAGAGGGTAAGTTCGGAATGAGTACTTGATTATTCAATTAATCTTGAGGTGATAATCATGGTTAATATGATGTAATGATAGTATATTTCTGTGAAAAGTAAGCTGGAATTCACTAAGCACGTTAGAAAAACTTGATATATGAACTTATGCTCTGATTTAATCGATAAAGAACCTATTTGATGGATTGCTTATATGATTCGGCTATAGGTTTTCAAAATCTTACTTTCTTGTCTTAATTCTACTCATCCATACTTGATTGCACAAAGGATTGATTTCTGAAAAAGAGTTTGAACATTGAGAATTGAGAATTACTTCACACATGTTTTGCTAGGGACTAAGAAAATGTTGGCTGGGGGTGTGTTGAGTGTGAAATATTGCATATTTCTCCCTATTTATACCTTGGTTTTATAAAAATAATAGTGTTTAATCGATTTAATTATGTATGTTTTCATATGCGAGGTGTTTTCAAGAGCTTAAGGTGAAATTGATGCCAAAAGGAAGATTTATGCTCAAAAGATTACTAAATGAAGATTTGGAGATTTGGAAGTCACTAATGAAGAATTCACATGTCAAAGATCCAAGAAAACCAAGTGAGGAATGAAGAGAATCAAAGATTTGAAGTGAACAAAAGGAATCCTGAAATTGTCCTGAAAACAAACATATTCCTGAAATTGTCCTGAAAAGCATATTCTAAAACTCCGAGTATATTTTGGGAAACTGCGCGGAGTGTTAAATTTGAGGCGGTTTAAACCCTGAGTCTATTTTGGGAAACTGCGCAGAGTGCGTAAATTTGAGGCAGTTTCTAGGATTTTCCAACTCGGTGTGAAAGTTGAAGTTACACAACTATAAATAGGACTCCCTAGGATGTTTCAAAGCATCTTCGAGGATTTGGAAAGGTCTCAAGGAGCATAGCACAAGGGTGGAGCAGCCGCCAAAGAGTTTTTCTTCTTCCCTAATTTATTTTTCATGCATTGTTTAAGAGATTTGGTTTCAATCATGTCTATGGTTGACTAAACCTCTTAACTAGGACTAAGAGGTAAAGCTTGTAGCGTGTTGGGATGTTTATTTTACTTTGATTCTTGTTCTTATTGAACTTCATTGATTTCTAGTTTGATATTAAAGGAATATTTTCAATTTTTTATGATTTATTGTGACTCAAATTACAATAGATGTTTTGATAGCTTTGGATATCTTCTTTTCCTGTTTTGAGATAGTGAGATTGGTAAATCCCATTGTTCAACATCGTCTCCTGGGCATCGTAGGTTGATGGAATCCCTTCCAATCTTCACAATTCTCCTCCATTGAGAATTAGGTCAATGAAAAGTTCAGATTTGATTTAAATTGCTTTATCTTACAATTGGATAGGATAGAACTCCAATTCCAATTGTGTTTATTGAATCAAGCAAGGTAGCATCTTAATAACTACAAGTGGATCCTTGGCACCCTAGTTCCCACCTTTAATTGATAGTTTAAACATTATTCACAATTACTCTCCTTTATTCCAGAATTCGTATGTCGAACTTCTTCTAGTTCTAGTTCTAGTTCTTTTCAGAATACGTACTAGTCCCTATGGATTCGACCTCGTTCTCAAGAGTTATTACCACATTGCGACCCTACACTTGGGGTTGTGAACACTCATGCCCAGAGCATCAGCCACAACAGCTCAGAACATCAAGTCCACCTCAACTACAGACCTCCAAAAGAACATAAAGTGGCCTCCTGCGAACTGACCTTCATCGAGGAGGATGCCCGAGGTGTCCACAACCCCCATGATGATGCATTAGTGGTGGCCATAACCATAGCCAATCACAAAATGTTTCGGATCCTGGTGGACACAGGCAGCTCGGCCGACATCCTCTTCACTGACGCCTTCAATAAAATGGGAGTCGGGAGGTCCAGACTCCGACTTGTCAAAACTCCCCCACTTGGATTTGCAAGGGACAGAGTCACCTCAGAGGGATCCATACAGCTTCCAGTCACAGCGGGAGAAGGGCAAAACCAGACGACGACCATGATAGACTTCCTTGTAGTCGACTGCCCTTCCGTCTACAACGTCATCCTCGGACGACCATCCCTTAATGCTCTACGAGCGGTGGTATCAACTTACCACCTCACAGTGAAATTTCCAACCAATCACGGTGTCGAGTAGGTCAGAGGAGATCAGTAGGAAACTCACCAGAGCTACTCCACGGCATTAAGGACACAGCATCACGCTAGGGCCATCGCCTCCCTTAATCCTCGGGAAGAGTCGGTCTCCAGTGGAAGACCTCGTAACCATCCCCCTCAGCGAATCCGACCCGACCCATATAGTACGGGTCGGCTCATCACTGGCTCTAGCTCTGTGGGATGAGATCATGGACCTCAGATGGCACGCCAACGTATTCGGCTAGTCCCATCGGGACATGCTCGGCATCAGCCCAAAAGAGATGGTCCACAAACTGAATGTTGACCCCGACCAGTGAGGCAGAAACGACGAGTGTTCAAACCAGAACACTACGTCATCATCAGTGAAGAGGTCAGCAAGCTCCTCGAAGCAAATTTTATTGAAGAGATCTACCATCCTGACTACATCGCCTACACCGTCTTGGTGAAAAAGTTCAATGGGAAGTGGCGGGTCTGTGTTGATTACACCGACCTGAACAAAGCCTACCCCAAGGACAGTTTTCCTCTTCCATTGATCGACTTGTTGGTCGATAGTACGGTCGGGCACAAGCTCCTAAGCTTCATGGATGCTTATTCGGGCTATAACTAGATCGCCATGCATCCTCACGATAAGCAAAAGATGACTTTTGTCACCGACAAGGGCCTAGGCCATGCCCTTCGTGCTAAAGAACGTTGGGGCCACATACCAGCAACTCGTCAATAGAATGTTCGCTCAGCAAATCGAACATTCCATGGAGGTCTACGTCAACGACATTCTCGTCAAGAGCATCAAAGCTACGGGCCACACTGACAACCTCGAGGAGATGCTCGCAATCCTGTGAAAATACCAGATGAAGCTGCATCCAAGCAAATGCGCCTTCAGCGTCAGCTCAGGAAAATTCATCGGCTTTCTGGTTAGCCAAAGGGGGATAAAGGCGAACCCCGACAAGATCCAAGCTCTGCTAGACATGAACTCGCCCAGGACAACGAAGGAAATTCAGTGCTTCACAGGGAGAGTTAACGCCCTCGACCATTTCGTCTCCCGAGCCACTGACAAGTGTCTCCCTTTCTTCAAACAATTGAAAGAAAAACAAAAGATTGAGTGGATTGAGGACTGCGAGCTGGCCTTCCAACAGCTCAAACAGTGCTTAGGTTCACCCCTGCTACTCTCAAAGCCCGAGCAAGAAGAGCCACTACTATTATACTTGGCAATCTTGATAGCAGTGGTCAGCTCGGCCCTTATCCGGGAGAAAGAAGGGAAACAACTACCAGTGTACTACGTCAATAAAGCCTTAGTCCCGGCCGAGACCAAGTATCCAAACATCGAGAAGGTTGCCCTAGCTCTGGTCATTTCATCTCGTCGCCTCCGACCTTACTTCCAAGCCCATACAATTATAGTCCTGACCAACCAACCTCTCCGTCAAGTGCTCCAGAAGCCCAAGGTGTCGGGGAAACTCACAACATGGGCAATAGAGCTCAGCGAATTTGACATCGAATATCAGCCCCGAACCGCCATTAAAGGCCAAGATGTGGCTGATTTTATTGTCTAGCTTGCATGTGGACATAACCTGGAAGCCAGTCCGAGCAGCAAAACCGACCAAATGGCCAATCAGGCGGTCAAGCCTGATCCACCGACCTGGATGTTGTACGTCGACGGCTCATCCAATTCTAAAGGTAGCAGGGTCGGGATAGTCCTTGAGGCTCAGGACCAGACCCGCACACAATATGCCTTAAGATTTGGATATCAAACATCGAACAACGTGGCAGAGTATGAAGCATTGCTTGTTGGACTTAGGCTGGCAGCAGTAATGGGGGCTCAGAGCTTGAAAGTCCACAGTGATTCACAGCTCGTCGTCAACCAAGTAGCCAACAAATACCAGGCCAAGGAAGAAAGAATGATCGCCTATTTACAAAAGGCCTGAGAACTTAGGAGCAAATTCCCTAAGTGCGACGTCAGTCTGATCCACCTCGGACTCCTACCACGTGCTTCCGTTGGTTCCCACCTGGCTCCAACCGACCCTACCCGAGATTCCAGCTAAGGATCTCGAGAGACAACGGCAACACGGATCCTCCCGAGATCTTAGCCGAGGATCTCGGGAGATACGCGCGACATGCTTGGGACCCGAATCCCTCTATGATACGTTCCTGCTAAATAGGGAGATTATCCTCTACGCCACCGCCCTCTCTCAACTATAAATAGAGAAAGGTGCGCACAATCCAACTCAGAAAACACACCCAAAAACCTTACGTTCTACTAGACCTAGCTTGCATGTCTGACTTTGGTAACGGAGGGTCCGCTGCTGCAGCCAGGGTCTCCATCTTTGTCTTCTCTTGCAAGTACCAAGTGGTCTAAGGAAGACGTCCAGATTTCTGCATCAACAGGCGGTATGTAAAACATATAAGATTCAGATTCTTTCCCTTCAGGAAACAAAGCTTGAGGTCTTCGATGACAAAACACTCGATTCTATTTGGGGAGTTAAGAACAAGGGGTGGTCTACTCTGAATGCAGAAGGTTCAGTAGGGAGGTTAGTGGTGGACAAGAATAAGGACATTTGGAATTCATAAGGCAACTTTATTGGCTCCTTTTCAATCTCGATTTTGTTCAAGGAGATATCCTCACAATTCAAATGGCTTTTTATAGCAATATAGGCTCATGCCTTCCAAATCACAAACATCTCTTCTAGGCAAAGCTGAATCAAATCAGAGCTAAGTTTTAATCTTCCATGGTGCGTTAAGGGTGACTTTAATGTCATTAAATTTGCACATGAGAAATTGAATGGGTATCGAGTTCACTTGAAGCATGAAAGGGTTTAAGGAGTGGGTGAGCCAAAATGAAATGATTGATATTCTGGTGGGTAGAGCTAAGTACACATGTTCCCATGGGAGGGATCCTCTAGTTATGGCCAGATTAGATAAGATGTATGCTCTCTGCTGACTAGGTTGATAAGTATCCATTGGTGGCAACGTGTGATTTTCCTAGACCAATATCAAACCATTGTCCTATTTTATTGAAGGTCAAGGATACTTGACAGCCGAAGCTATTTCGCTTTTAACTTGTGTGTCTGGAAGTGGAAGGATTTGATGATCTTATTAAAAATTGTTGGCAATCTTTCAATATTATAGGTACGGCTAGTTTCTGATTATCTCAAAAGCTTAAGCTTCTCGGGGGGAAATTGAATGATTAGAAAAATGAGTACCTAAGCAAAAGGATCGGGCTAAATATCAAGGAAGAGGAGGGCAATCTATCTGAAGAAGAACTAATGGGGACATCAAAGGACCTACTCAGGTCAGAGACAGAGCTGACCACCCACATCAACGCCGTTCTCTTTGTGGATGAGAGATGAGTTCCAGATGGGGCCCGTCAAGCCATTTCGAAGACCCCACATGCATTGGATGTGCATCAGGAAGATCTCACTTAGGGATGATGCATGTGGGCTGCTTAGGAGATAGTTTTAGTCATAGAATTTTTATTTCGTGTTGATCCGACCGTTGGATCTTGTCAATCAGGCCATCGGCCCACCAGATCTTTTAGATTTGGGCCCATTGGACCCTAATCTCATTTCATTTATGTTTTTTGTTATTTTTTCGATTTATTTGACTATTAAGATTGATGATAAGTGTTTCAGTTTCCCTATTTTGGATGATGGGCCATATCACTTAAGTGAGTGACATTTTGTAATTTTTTTGAAATTTTAATATAAAAGCATAGGGGGGTGAACATCCCTCCTTTCCAATTGAATTGTGGAAGGGTAGATGCTTATTTGGTGGTGGATTCCTCCAAGGTGCTTTCTTCATCTTTCAATTCTCCAACTAGGTATTCCACTTCTTTTTTTTTTCTTTTTCTTCTTTTCATTCCCTTACAACTCTTCTCAACCCATCAAAACCTAACCCAATCCACCTCTCCTTTACCTATCCATCCACACGTGGACCAACACGCACATGCGTCCGTATGGACCACCACGTGTGGGCCTTTTTTGGTTTTTTTTCATCCTTGATTCCCTTCCTAACCTATCTAATCCCTAGAACCCCAATCCCCAAATCTCAAACCATGAACCCAAAACCCTAACAAAAATCTGATTTTTTTTAATCCATTTCCCAACCTTGATTTCATTGGCTTTGTTGTCTTTTCGCGTGGTTGTTGCACTACCCATGATAGATTGGAAACATTAAAAAAATAATAATAATAATAATAATAATAAATAAAAATAAAAAATGGAAATTCATCCTGTCAACACAATAATCATACTATATTCGTATAAATAACAAAACGGATCCTTCGATGTTTCAAACCACTCCATTCCTTTGTTTATGATGGTGTTTTTAAAGAATTGAATCCATTGATTGATTCATAGTATATGTTCCCCCATACTATGGAGGGACTCCCCCAAAGCAAGAAGAAAGAAGGAATCAAATGATTTTCTAGATGAGACAATATGGATTTCTATAGATGAGACATCCTGCAAATCATTTTGATACTAATCTTACGCTATAAAAAGAAAAAAGAAAATTTCATGCAAAAAATAAAAAAAAGACTCTTAATGCTCCGGGCGAAAGGATGAAATCTTTGATTTTTGTGCATATCCAAATCCTTATTGATTATCTCATCACAGTTAAAATTTTGTATCCAATTGGAATCCAAATGTGGTGTATAAACAGAACTTCTTTTGATTATTCTGATGCAACGGCTAGTAAGAAATGACATTGATAGCTTCTACTCGTGTCTTAGCTCTTCTGAGAGCTAGATTCGCCTCAATTGCTTGTCTCTTGCCTTCAGCTCTACTCAAGTTAGCTTCAACTATTTCAAGAATTCACTGAGCTTCTTGTGCATCAATGTCACTACCCTTCTTCGATCCCTACTTCCAAGTGGGCCACTCTCGTAATATTTTATATTTTGGTGCACCACGTATGTGATAGCCTCAGACCTTTGTGTTACAAATCTGAGTTTTTCCAAATTTATTATGTAGATATGTTTGGTTTTACATGTTGAATGCTGAAATTAATGCATAATTGATCTCTCATCTTGCATCCTAGGTTGGTTTCCATCGCCCTACACCAAATTTGGTATCAGAGCCTGAGTCTAACGTAAGGTAGTTGTTCGACGAAATTCTGATAGCAATAGTAGAGCATATAGATCACATATGGCTTGCTGATTTTTCCGATTTGGCTTGTTGAATTTCCTACTTGGGTATTTTAGAAGTCCCATATTGCTGGAATTTTCAGATTTCGTGACTTTAAGACACCTAGTTGCTAAATTTTCAGTTTTGGCCTTAATAGAATCATTCAAAGATTGTCCATAGGGTTTAAGGTACTTAGGGTCATCATACATAAAGTACATGAGCATCATATGGTGTCACATTGAGCGTCATCAAATCTGATTTTTTTGTATCGCATTCATCATATAGTACAAATACAGTTAGGTTACCTTTCATCAGGGTCGTTTAGTGTATGCAAACACGAACAGGTCGTAGTTTTAGTCTATTCACCACCATGAACCCAAATCAAATTGTCGAGGCTCTTGAAAAGATTGACTGCCGTCTGACGGCCATTGAGACACACAATAGGACCACTGCCGCATAATTGACTTCCAGCAACCAGTGTATCACATAGCTAGAGACTACCTCTCACGATACCACCGTTACCGAGGAAGGCCACCAGTCTCAGACAGGAGAGCCAGTGGATGAGGACCTAGTTGAACAGGGCCCAGTCCCAGTAGAACCCATTAGGGGTCATAATAGGAACTTTGGTCAGGGAGTAGGTCATGTAGGACCGCGCCCACACACCCCGTAGAGAGTCGCAAGATCGTTATGACCCCAAGGAATAAGTAATAAAGAGCATCAAAATCGATGCCCCCAATTTTGATGGTCGCTTGAACCCGAAGCATTTCTTTGACTGGCTAGGTGGCATGAACCACTTCTTTGAGTGCCTTGACATGTCAGATTGCCGTCGAGCAAGGTTCGCTAAGATGAAGTTGACAAGTCAAGCCAAGCTATTCTGGACCAATACAGAGCGAAGGCAAAGCGGTATGGAGATGAACCCATTACATCATGGGTCAAAATGAAAGAACTTCTTAAAGAAAAATACATCCCTCTTATACCATGATCACCTTTTGGATCAGTGGCAGTCCTTGAGGCAAAGTCAATGCCTATATTGGATTACATCGAGAGATTCGAGGAGTATATGATGTGATGTGATGTCAACGAGTCCCCAACTATGACTGTGTCATTTTAGGACGGGCCTGCGCCCTGAGATTGGGCGTGAGCTCATCTCTCATGATGTTGGTACACTAGAAGAGGCCTACCGTAGGGTAGAGGAGCTTGAACGATACCTAGCGCAACCAACCATGAAGCGGTTTGGGTCTCGTGATTTCAGTGCCAGGGTTGCTCCTTAGTGAGCCAAACCTAACCCTGGGGGCCAGACCAAACACCTAATCGGTGTTCCCACCTATAATAGATATGTTAAAGGTAAGGGTCTAGCCAGCACTAGTTCGAAGGGAAGTGAGCACATGCAGCGTTTCCATTGCAATGGTTATGGTCATCTTGAAAAGAAATGCCCAAACAAAGAAAGAGATAAAGCTCTTATGATAGATGAGGCAAATGAGGATGTCGATGGCAATTGCAACGTAGAGGAACATAAGCCTAATATTGGTGCTAGTAACGAGTTTGATGAGCAGGGAACCCACACTCCAACAGTAGTAAGATGCACCTTTGTCGAAGCTAAAGAAAATGATGATTGGCATAAAAACACGATCTTTTACACTTATACCAAGTGTGGAGAAAAGAATTATAAAGTGGTCGTGGACAGTGGCAGTTGTGCCAATGTGGTCTCTACTAGAACTGTGAGTCGACTGGGCTTGAAAGCTGAGTCTCACCCTTAGCCCCACAGAGTGTCGTGGGTTGATGAGTCTTCCATTCCGATCTCAGAGCGATGTTGTATCCCCATCCAGTTTGGGTCATGTAAGGATTTGTTGTGGTATGATGTGGTACCCATGGATGTCAACCACATCATCTTGGGCAGGCCTTGGTTATTTGATTTGGATGTTACAATATTCAATCGCTCGAATATTTGTACATTCATGTTTGCGGGTAAGAAAATTAGAACAAGTCCTCTTCCACCCAAAAGCATACCGAAAAGAAGGAGACTAACAAAAAGGGTGATCCTGGAACTTCAAAGAAGTCCAAGCCTAAGTCTCTTCACATCATTAATGTAAAAGAATTCGATGACGTCTTTCCTGACGACCTCCCGGATGAACTTCCACCTATGAGGGGCATCCAGCATGTCATTGATCTTGTCCCCGGGTCGACTCTCCTAAACCTTCCTCGTTATAGAATGAACCCCACGGAGCATGTGAAACGCAAAAAGCAAGTTGATGAGCTTTTTAAGAAAGGGTTCATTCAGGAAAGCATCAGTCCATGCGTTATACCCGCCCTTCTGACACCCAAAAAGGATAGCGTAGCGTATGTGTGTGGATGGTAGAGCCATCAACAAGATTAACGTTAAGTACCGATTTCCTATACCACGTCTTGACGATATGTTGGACAAGATGGCCAATGCCACGATTTTCTCCAAAATAGACCTCAAGAGTAGGTATCACCGGATTTGTATTCACCTAGGTGATGAATGAAAAACTACCTTCAAGACGAATAATGGGTTGTACGAGTTGCTAGTCATGCCTTTTGGGATGAACAATGCCCCAAGTACATTTATGAGGTGATGACCCAGGTCTTGAGACCCTTCGTGGAGAAGTTCCTAGTCGTGTACTTAGATGACATCCTTATTTATAGAATGACTAAGGAACAGCACCTCCACAATCTGAGGCAAGTGTGTGGGATCCTTAAGGCAGAGAAGTGGTATGCCAACCTCAAGAAGTGCTCGTTTTTGTCTAATAGTGTCATCTTCTTAGGTTTTATAGTGTCATTTGAGGGCATGTATGTGGATCCCAAGAAAGTCAAGGCCATAGTCAATTGGCTTGAGCCACGCAATGTTCATGAGCGTAGCTTTCAAGGCTTAGCCACCTTTTATAGGTGGTTCATTAGAAGGTTTAGATCCATCATGGCTCCCATTACCGATTGCATAAGAAAGGGAGAGTTCCAATGGACTAAAGCAGCCTCTAGGGCCTTCAAGAATATCAAACTCAAGATGACAGAAGCTCATGTCATGCGACTTCCATATTTTTCTAAGGCGTTTGAGGTTGCTTGTAATGTGTCTGGTGAAGGTATAGGTGAAGTGCTTAGTCAGGAAAGACACTTTGTCACTTTCTTTAGCAATAAGTTAAATGAAGCGAAACAAAAGTATTCTACCTATGACAAAGAATTTTATACGGTAATACAGTCTTTGCGCCATTGGCGACATTGTTTATTACTGCAAGAGTCCGTCTTATTCTCTGACCATGAGACATTGCGCTATCTCAACTTGCAAAAGAAGTTGAACCTAAGGCATGCCAAGTGGGTCTAATTTCTTCAAGAGTACACTTTTGTGTTGAAGCACAAGCCCGAGGTTGAGAATAAACATGCCAATGTGTTAAGTCGTAAGGTTGCTCCAATCCATGAACGTCGAAGTCAATGGGTTTAAACGATTAAAGGAAGGTTACCCTAGTTGCCGAGATTTTGCAGAGGAATACGCATCTTTGTTAGATGGTCAGTCTATGGATAGTAGTGAGTTTGTCTTAGTCAGTAAGTTTTTGTTTAAAAGCGATAGATTGCACATACCTCGTATGTCCCTCCGTGACTTTCTTGTCTAGGAGCTTCATGTTGGAGGGATGGCTGATCATTTTTTGGTGTGACAAGACTATTGCCCTTGTAGAGGAGCGTTTCTATTGGCCAACTCTCAAGCGAAAAATGGCTAACATGATAGGGCAATGTAAGACTTGTCAGCTGGCAAAGCAAAAAAAGCAGAACACAGGTTTATATACACCTTTGCCAATCCCCCACGCCCCATTGGTTGATATTAGCATGGATTTCGTGCTTGGGCTCCCCAAAACGATTAAAAAGCACGATTCCATTTTTGTAGTTGTGAACCGTTTTTCGAAAATGGCTCACTTCCTCCAATATTTTAAAACGTCTGATGCCACTAATGTGGCTAAGATATTCTTTGGGGAGGTAGTTCGTCTACATGGTTTGTCGAAGACCATTATGTTAGATCGAGATGTGCGGTTTATGGGTTATTTTTGGAAAACTACATGGCACATGATGGGAACTAAGTTGCAATTCTCTTCAGCATACCATCCTCAAATTGATGATCAGACAAAGGTTATCAATCAAAGCTTAGGGAATCTACTACGATGTTTGGTGGGAGACCACATTAGGAACTAGGATGTGGTTCTGCCCGTAGTCGACTTTACATACAACAATTCCATCAATAGGTCCACATGATTGAATCCATTTGAGATAGTATTTTGGTATAAGCCTAGAACGCTAATAAATCTCATACCCATGTCCATTTCACATAGGCCATCTGAGTCCGCAAAAGCATTTGCACGGCATATTCACGACTTGCATAGTGAGATCAAGAGGCGCATTAATGCGAGTAATCAGCATTATAAAATCTCTGCATTTTCACATCGTAGGTTTGAGTTTCAGGTGGGTGACTACGTCACGGTCCACATTAGGCCCAAACAATTCCCACAAGGAACCGTGAGGAAATTGCATGCCCACAGTGCAGGTCCATATAAAATTTTGACAAGAGTTGGCCCTTATGCGTATGTGGTGGATCTTCCATCTGACATGTGCATTAGTGCAACATTCAACATGAAGACCTCGTGCCTTATGATGGACCCACACTTCCATCTTCTATCCCTCCTGCAAAGCTTTCTCCTAATCCCAGATGATGGTGTCCCTGACCCTATCCCCAACCCCAGCCCATTGCCTTTACCAGACTTTACTTCCAACCCATTGCCTTCTCTTCCATCACTACCTGGTCGAAAAGAAGAGATCAATGATGTTCCGGACCACCAAGCAGTCACTTCCTACCATGGAGGAAATAAAAAAAAATACCTTGTAAAGTGGAAGAACAGGCCGAAGTCGGACAACACCTGGATTACAGAGGAAAAGTTCCAGCGTATTGATCCCTACCTCCTCGAGCGTTACCACAACTTTAATTCGCCAGTGGCGAATTCTTCTCAGCCGGGGAGAGTTGATGGGGACATTAGAGAACCTACTCGGGTGTACCAGAGACGGAAGCAACCACCCACATTAGCGCAGCTCTCTTTGTGGATGGAAGATGAGTTCCAGATTGGGCCCGCCAGATCATTTTAAAGACCCCACATGCATTAGAAGTGCATTAAGTAGACCCCACTTAGGGATGATCCATGTGGGTTGCCTAGGAGACAATTATAGTCATAGAATTTTTATTTCGTATTGATTTAACCGTTGGATCTTGTCGATCAGGCCATCAGGCCACCAAATCTTCTAGATCTGGACCCCTTGGACCCTGATTTCGTTTCATTTATTTTTTTGTTATTTTCAGAATTTATTTGACGGTTGAGATTGATGATAAATGTTTTAGTTTCCTTATTTTGGATGATGAACTATATCACTTGAGTGGCATATTTGTAATTTTTTTGAAATTTTAATATAAAAGCATAAGAGGGGGTGGACGTCCAACCCTAGTGGAGTTTGAGAAAAGGTTTTTTTAAAAAGGACTTTCTTGTGTTGAAAGGTATTTTCCTCTTTGATTTTTAAGGTTTGTGACAAACCCTCCCTTCCAATTAAATTGTGGAAGGGTAGAGGCTCGTTTGGTAGTAGATTCCTCCAATGTGCTTTCTTCCTCTTTCTCCTCTCCAACAAGGTTTTCCACTTTTTTCTTCTTCTTCTTTTCCTTCCCTTACAACTCTTCTCAATCCATCAAAACCCAACCCAATCCACCTCTCTCCTTCCCCTACCAATCCATGCATGGACCAGCACACACGTGCGTCCATATGAACCACCACGTGTGGGCCCATTTTTGGTTTTTTTTTTTTCCCTCGATTCCCTTCTTAACCTATCCAATCCCTAGAACCCCAATCCCCAAATCACAATCCATGAACCCAAAACCCTACGAAAATCTGATTTTTTGTTGTAAATACCTTCCCAAACTTGATTTTATTGGCGTCGTTGTCTTTTCACGTAGTTGTTGCACAGCCCATGCTAGATCGGAAGTCCCTACCAAGGTATTCTGTATCAGTAACGGTGGCTGTAATGGTCACCACCATTACCGATACGGGTATTGGCCATAACGGCCGATACGGGGCGTAACAACCACTACGACCCCCATAACAGTTGAAAATTTTCTTTTGCCCGAAAAATTCTAAAAAAAATATCTAGAAAATCAAGAATAATGTAAATATTTCAAATATGTATTCATTTTTTGTTTTGAACATGTTTATGGCAGTGTAATAGTCCACTCTTTGATGAGAGTGTTGTGTTGGGCTGTCAAGTGAATTTTTTAATATGATTATGTCTGTAATATTTACACATCACAATCAAGCATTAGAACTAGAAATCAGAAAAAATGCATAAATACTACTTTTTTCAATTTTTTGAAAAAAAAAAAAAGCATCGGAGCTTCTATTCGCTCAAATCATTTCAATCCTTAAAAGCTATAGTAAGATGGTCGAAATCTGTTGTAAAATGATCTAGGAGAGTTTGGAATGAAAAAAAAAAAAAAGACAAATAAATTTAAATAGAAACAAAAAAAAAAAGTGACCATTTTTCGACCGTTATGGGAGTATTGGTCGTTATGCCTCGTAACGGCCTTTACGACCACCGTAACGGCTTATACAGTCTCAAAAAACCAACTGCCCCGTTTCACCCGCCGTATCGCGTAACAGACATGGCCGTTACCTATACGTATCGGCTTTTACGGGCGTATCATAACGGATACGGAACACCTTGGTCCCTTCTTCCAAGTGGGCCACTCTAGTAATATTTTATATTTTCGTGCACCGTGTATGAGATAGCTTAGAACCTGTGTTACAAATCTAAATTTTTTGAATCTATTATGTGGATATGTTTGGTTTTACATGTTGAATGCTAAAATTAATGCGTAATTGATCTCTCATCTTGCATTCTAAGTTAGTTTCCATCGTCCTACACCAAGAACAACATGGGCGCACTATTTTGTCGGCAGAGCATCCCAAGTACCTCAAGGAAGAAGAGATTATTTAGGGGCAGAGATCAAAGGCATTATGGTTAAAAGAAGGTGATAAGAACACTCATTTTTTTTCCATAGCATTGCTAGTGCTAGGGCAAGAAATAATCAAGCACTCAATCTTCAGATAGATGGCCAAAGAAGGGAAGGAACAAGTTTATTCAACTATCATGCAATTCTATTCCAAGTTACCAACAAATGATGGGTGGAGGAGACCTTTGTTGGACAACTTGCCTTTTGAATGTCTCTTGCTCACGGAATGGGAAGTCAGTGTTGGAAGAAGAAATCAAATGTGTCGTAGACTCCTTAGGTAGAGATAAGGCCCTAGGCCCGAATGATTTTCCTATGGCTTGCTATCGAGTTTTTTGGGACATGCTCAAGAGGGATGTAGTGGATTTTGTTAAAAAGTTATGGGCAAAGGAAGGCTCTCTAAGGGGATGGGGGCTTCATTCATAGCTATTATTCTTACGAAAGGAGCAAGAGTCATATCCGAGAACCAAGGCACTTTTGTGGTGTATAGGCAAATATTAGATGGTCCTTGCTCACCCACGAATGTATAGATTCGAGATGCAAGGAAAGAAAGGAGTGGTTTGCAAGTCGGATATTGAGAAGGCTTAAGACCAAGTGGATTGGGGGTTCCTCAAGTACATGTTGAAAAGAATAGAGTGCGAGAACAAATGGATTAACTGAATGCATGAATGTGTCTCATAGTCATGCTTTTCAGTGTTGATCAATGGTTCTCCAAAGGGATTTTTTAAATCAATGAGGGGCTTGAGGCAAAGGGATCCACTTTCATCGTTCTTGTTTGTAGTGATAGTGGAAGCCTCGAGTAGAATGCTAGAAAAAGGTCGAGAGGTGGGTCTTATTTATGGTTTCTAAGGAACACAAGGGGTCTGGATATCTCATCTACAATTTGTGGACGACACACTTTTATTTTGTGATGCAGAAACATCAATGGTAGACAAAAAACAAGACCTAAGTTTAGCCCTACAGGTTTAAAAGCAAATCAAAGAAATTCCATATGTGAGGAATGATTAATAAAAATTATCCACTAAACCTTTACTAAGTACTGTATTCTTATTTGTTAAGTTTTTAAGTTTGCATGTGATAGATGGTAATCATTGAGTAACCTTCATATGAGGAAGAAGGCTTTTGTCAGCAGCTTTAGCAATCCGTATAAATGACGTGCAGATCTGCAGCCTTGCATGCCGGGCACTGGTTGCAGAAGGATCCTGTCAAGAAATCAGATGGTTCAAAGCAACTTTTCAGTACATGACAAATCAGATCCTACTTTCAGGTAATTAAAACATAATGCTACAAGGAAAAATCCCATACAACCTTAAGAGCAAAAGGGAGCGATGTTAAGAGTTCGAAAAGCTTATTGATGACAACACCAACTGCATCTGGGAAGTGCTTCAAAAAGGGACCCAATGAATCTAAATAGCGCCCAAGTATTTCTGCAAGTGCTGGCTCGGTCCATTTCAATGAGAGAAGTTGCTGAAGTAAACCTTCAGTTCACAAGTAACCATAGGTTTTCAGTAAAATACATGATGAAAGCCTTTTCAAGTTCTGATGATGACTAGAGAACTCACTGGACAACCTTCCAATATACGGTGCAATGTGAACTGAATTTCAGAATTACCACCACCAAATTCAGTTGATCCATCAAAAACTGAGCTCACAATGGTTTCTAGTGCCAGTTGCATGCTTTCCATCAAATGTAAGTCCTGAGAATAGAAACCAACAAATAGCTAAGGACCTCACTAATCACATAGCATCCATTACAAATACAAATTGAAGTCTTTATACCTGCACAGGCAATGGAGTGGTCGAATGGCTCTGAATAATTGTGTCAATTCTCTGGGTAACCCTTGTTGCAGCAACCAGGGGCTTGTGAAAAGCAACAAGTCGGATGAGCTCCAACTGCATTGAAAGCTCAAATGACATCATGGGAACAGAAGACTATTGAAGCAGCACATAGCTTTTTTAAAGCACTCAACCAGAACTACCAGTAAACAGGTTCATAACATCTGAAAACGACAACAAAAACCAAACATCGAAGGGCAAGTCGACTAGGTTGCCAACAAGTGGAAAGCTACCAGATAATATGTTAGATCAGTTGGCAGTGATTTGATCCAAGTCACTTTGAACGAATTACTCAGAAATTCTGTGGAATGAAGCGAGAGAAAAGACAGAAAATAGGAATTTCTTTATTGTAGAAATGTTTGAAGTAGGAAACTAAGCGGGCATGCATGGGGAAAGTAGGAAATTTAAGTTACATTTGCCCCCAAAAAAAAATAATAATAATAAATAAAAATAAATAAATAAAATAAAAATAAAAATAATTGTGCACTTGAACATATAGTATTAACATATTGCCAAGGTTAAAATTGGGTAAAAATGTCAGAAGATTTGTCAGAAACCCTAGATGCCACCCCGCTCCAGATAACCAATGAAAGGAAGGGCACCCCAATTAGAGGAGAAATCCTGCTGCTTGAGCCTCCAGAGCCTCCGAACAGGAAGTTATCTGCCAGATCTCTATCGGATGAAGACCTCGACTGAACAAAGGACATTATAGATACGCTGGGCCAACTGATGGGCTTGTCACAGGTAGATGGGGATGAAGATGCCGAAGCATTTCTTCAGTTCATGGAGCAAAGGGTGAGCCCATGCCAGGACCTAGAGCTCAGGAGGGTGTTTAAGAGCACACCTAGAGGGCAGAGAGAGCTTCTTCATCTAGAAAGCACTGTAAACTATGACATGGGCAACAAAGTCAGAGGTCCTCACAGGGGCAAAAGGGCAAGGCCAGTTTCTCGATGAATGTCTTAAGTTGGATTAAGAACGTGAGGGGCTCGGGGTGCAAATCTAAAAGACTCAAGATTAAAGATATGTGCAGCAAATCAAAGGCTCAGATGATTCTTCTTAAGAAACCAAGCTTTCGGCAATCGATAGGAAGATTTTGGACTCAGTGTGGGGGTTTCGAGATAAGGACTGGGTTTGTTTGGATGCGGAGGGATCCTCTGAAGGCATTCTGATTGCTTGGACTTCAGCTATTTGGAGGAAAGAAGATTTTTGGTGTGGCCAGTTATCAATCTCGGTGGTGCTTCTTGACGTGTCTTCTAAGTTCAGATGGACATTCAGGCTGCTTACGGCCCATGTAGGGCAAGCGAGAGGGGCCCCCTCTGGGAAGAGCTGCAATCAATCTGAGACAAGTGGTTTTATCCTTAGTGCATTGGTGGTGACTTCAATGTCATCTGTTTCAGTTTCAAGAAGTTGAATGGCTCCTGGTTATCCAAAAGTATGACGGACTTGTCCCACTGGATTCGTATGAACGAGCTGATGGACATTCCAATGAGCAGGGCAAAGTATAAATGGACAAATGGGCAAAATGACACAATCATGTCTAGGCTGGACAGATTCTTAGTGTCACCAAAATGGGTGGGAGAGATTCCCTCTTGCCAAGGTAAAGGCATTGCCAAGGCCAGTCTCAGACCACAGACCCATCCTGCTTGAAGTGGACAATGATAGTTAGGGGCTAAAACCTTTCAGATTTGAGCTCTCATGGTTGGAGTTCGAGGGCTTCTTTCGATTACTGGAAGAATGGTGACAGTCGTTTCTGGTTGAAGGTCCTACCAGGTTGAGAATCCATCACAAGCTGAAACTTCAGAAAGAAAAATTGAAGGGCTGGAAAAAGGACATCTATGGGGCTAGAGAAGCTGAGATGTATATCCTCCTTAATGAGATTCATGATATTGACATAAAAGAGGAGGGGGTGAGCCTGTCGGATGAAGATAAAAGCCATAGATCGAAGTTGATGCTAGACTACTCTCAGTGGATTAAGGAGGATGAAATTAAATGGAGGCAGCGTTCCAGAGCGGTGTAGTTAAAGGCTGGGGATAAGAACATGCGTTTCTTCCAAAATATCGCTTCGGCCAAAGCCAGGAACAACAGAATCAGCTCCTTGTTAGTGGATGGTATGCAGCTAGAAAGGTAATCACAGGTGTGTGAGGCTCTTATAGACTTCTATCAGTGGCTCCTTTCCACAAATCATTGGTCCCAATCCAAACTAGATGATCTCCCTTTCAACTCCCTTTCGGATGAAGAAGCTAATCTCTTGGAAAAGCTGGTCGAGGAAGAAAAAAATTAAAGAAGCCATCTTGAGCCTAGGAAAAGAAAGCACCAGGGCCAGATGGTTATCCCCTTGTGTTCTTCCAAGTCTTCTGGAATGTTCTTAAGGATGATGTGATTGCATTCACCAAAAAAAAAAAACTTACAGGCCATTAATCTTCGGAATTGGGGGCTTCATTCATAGCCTTAACACCCAAAATTGAGGGTGTAGAATGTCTGAAGGATTTTTGGCCAATTAGTCTGATTGGCAGCCCATACAAGATCATTGCCAAGATTCTCGCATGAAGATTCTGGTCAATTATAGTTTCTATTATATCTGAGAATCAATAGGCCGTTGTGTTGGGTAGACAAATTATGGATAGTGCACTCATATCCCATGAGTGTATCGATTCCAGGTTCGAAGAAGGAAAATCAGGGGTTGTTTGTAAGCTAGACATTGAGGAGGCCTATGATCACGTGGAGTGGGACTTTCTCAATTACCTGTTAGAAAGGATGTGTTGTGGGCCTAAGTGGAGGCTTTGGATTCATTCATGCTTCTCTTCTCCAAAGCAATGTTTTAAATATCGACAATATTGGCCGATATATCCCACGATATATCTTGTATCCCACCTATGCGATACGAAACGCGTAGATAGTGCCGATATATCCCACCTATTCAATCTGGTGAACATTTTCAATTTCTGACCCAATTTTTTGTTGTAAATCACGTTAAATCAGTGTCAAATGGTTACAAATCTATGATTCTTCATGTTTTCCATGAAAAATAATGAATTTGGAGCTTCAATTTCAAGATTTAGGGAGATGGGCCAAGTTGCAGAAAATTGGAAAAAAAAAAATCAAAATTTCTCAATTTCTCGCAAAATAGTTGCAATCTTTGTATCCAAACACAAAATCAAGCATGTATGTAACTTGATCTGGTGATTCTTCTTTTGCTTTTGAATGTATTGCTTGTGTTTCCACACATGTCTTCTTACGTTTATAAATTATATGAATATATTTGCATCAGTTCATTTGGACAAGGCATATATTAAGACTCCATACAAAAGAAACCCCTATTATATGCACTTTTTTTTTGTAATGTTTCGACTTCTAAGTGTGTATTGATGTCTTTTTCAACAATACCTGAAGTTTCATCGAAAAATTCCACCAATTTCCCAATGTTCTCATGTTTCCCAACAACAGCGATACATTACGCGATACAACCGATATATCATATGTGATAACTGATATGTATCTGTATCCCAAGGGTGTAATACATTACGCGATAAGGATATTTAAAACATTGCTCTAAAGTACTCCATCCTAGCCAATGGATCTCTAAAAGGGTATTTTGCTCCTTCCGAAAGTCTCTGGTAGGGAGACACGCTCTCCCCTTATCTATTCTTGATTGCAGATGAATCTTTTAGCCGTATGATAACTAAAGGGCAAGAGTCTAATCACATTTTTGGATTCGAGTCATCTAGTTCGGAAACTCAGGTATCTCATCTCCAATTCACTAACGATACCATAATATTTTGCAAGTCGAATTCGGTGAAAGTTGATAACTTGTGAAAAATGGTCATTTTCTTTGAGGCGGTATATAGGCTCGAGGTTAACTTCTCCAAAAGTGAATCGTTAGGCATTCGCCTGTCTGCAACTCCAGCTTCAATGTTTGGGTGCAAGGCTGGAGAGTTTCTTTCCAATTTCCACATACTTAGGGCTCCCGTTGTGCATCAATAAGCCCCCTAAACATCTTTGGGATAGGGTGATTGAGAGAGTTGAGAAAAAGCTAGCTAGTTAGAAGAGTCATTACCTCTCCTTGGGTGGCTGCCCTACTCTTCTCAAGGCCGCCCTTTCCAACATGCCTTTGTATTTCATGTCCCTTTTCAAGTACCCTTAACCAGTATTGGGAAGATTACAAAAGCTAAGGAAGGACTTCTTATGGAGGGGATCAAATGAGAAGCACAAATTCCATCTCATCAATTGGCAAGAGGTGTGTTTGTCGATTCATCAAGGTGCGGGGCAGAGGGAGCTTCGACGCATGAATATCGCCCTTCTTGGTAAGTAGCTTTGGCACTTTGAGATCAAAGAGGGGAGCTTATGGCATGGGATTATCAGCAACAAATATGGTGTGCAGAATGGTGGGTGGGAAATCAAGGAGTCTTCCCATTACCAGATGTCTCATGTTTGGAAGATGATCGAGTCGGTTAGGGTGGACGTTAGGAAATGCATCTCATTTTCAGTTGGAGATAAAGCTCAAGTCAGATTTTGGGAAGATCATTGGTGTGGCAATTCACCTTTGACCCTTTTGTTTCTGGGGTTGGCTCGTCTTGCACCTTCAAAAGACATCAAATTTGCAGAGTGTTTCTATGCCAGCAGCTCTAATCCCATATGGGTGCCCCCGTGTAGGCAGGCCCTCTTGGACAATGAGACAGAAGACATCATCAGACTTTTGGATATGCTAAAGATGGCCCCCCACCCCATTTGATGGAACTGATTCCTTTCTTCTTTTTTTTGGAGGATGCATAGCTCGGGCTGGTTCGCAGAACTCTTTCTATATGATTCTCAGAAGCCTCGATCCTGTAGGTGAGCAGAATCCTCCTTTTCATTTTTGGTTCTACGGTATCACTAACAAGGTTATGGTTTTCACTTGGCTCGTGGGTAGAGACAAAGTCTTCACAATTGATGATCTCCAAAAGAAGGTCAATGCCTATCACTAACAGGTGCTCCCTGTGCAAGCGAGACGCGAAGACAGTTGACCATTTAGTCATCCACTGTCCCTTCATGGCCAAAGTTTCGGCGCATTTTCTTTCACTTTTCTGCGTGTTGTGGGTTATGCCTTCTTACGCGAGGTTGATTCTTCGTGATTGGCATGGAGGTGGGGCGGGGAAGCAAGGAATGACTGTTTGGCATCTTATCCTCCCCGCTCTATGGTAGGGCTATATAGGGGGAGAGGAACAATCGCTGCTTTCACAACTCTTCCAGATCAGTAGAGTTGGTGGTGATCAAGATTAAAGTGTCAGTTATTGAGTGGGCCTATCTCTTGTCAGATGTTGTTGATTTTGATTGTTCTTCTCTTTTTAGGATGTAATTGGGGGTTCCTTTTCTTTTGAATTCTTTTCCCGTTCCAGTTTCTGGCGGGCTCTCTAATAAAATCTCATCATCCCGAAAAAAAAAAAAAAAACAGGGGGGGGGGGGGGGGGAATAAATGTTTGAAAGATACTGGACCTTTTTCGGATTTTTTCAACAACAAATTGGAAAGCATTGTTGCAATTTTCCCTAGGGGCTAAAAGGAGGGTGCCATTATGGGCTTTGGGTGTCCCCCATTTTAAGGGTGTAAAGCAAAGGAAATTTTCAGATTTTTGGAGGATCTCCTGTTTTGATGAGGAAGAGGCATAATTCCTCATCATCCCTTCTCTTCCATATTGATTGTACATTCCAGCTTTTGTTTGGTTTCTAATAAAATTGTGTTGCCAAAAAAAAAAAAAACTATACTCAGAACTCCATTTGGATAGAAAAAAGGTATGGAAAGGTATATTGTTGATCCAAGACATACCAGCTTAGAACGATATTGGCTGAAGTCTCCCTTGCCATCAAATTCATCACTCCACAGCTCCAATGTTCCCATAGACAGTGCAATTCCAGTTTGAACATTTTTCTTGAGCATGCGCTGGAAAGATACATCTAAAATAGCACCACAAATATCATCATTAATGAAAAGAGACACCCTTTTTTTTTCCTTGTCTGCCTGTCCAGAACCCGAGAATGAACTACTGACAGCAGAATCATCTATGGCCATTTGTGCCACAACCTTCGGCTTGGATGCTGATTCTCTCATTAGCACCTACCAGAAGAAAGAAAACAGCAGAAAGTAAAGACGAAGAGAATGAGCTGTCATAATTACCTTTGTTATAAGCCACTCGAAAAAAAAATGAAAAAAAAAAAAAAATTATGGCCAGCAACAAGCCATGGGCCAGATTGGGCCTGATTTTTGGGCTGGCAGATCAGCCTGGTATTGAATTTCTGGTCCGATTATATCGCACGGCCTCTGCCCATGTCGGACAATTCTTTCTATAGAGGCAAATCCAGAGCCAGGGTCCGGGCCAGTTTATGACCATTACAGGCCGAACCAGGCCTTGATGCCAAGCCTGATTGTAAATGGGAGGTGTTGGGCCCAGGCCTTAAAGTTAGACCTGATAAATAAATGGGCCAACCGCAGTCCGCAGCCCAGCTTGGCCCAACCCAAACACCACCAACTGCCACTGCTATCAAAACATTTCAAAAGGCAGCATAGCAAATAGTCTGTTAAAGAAACTAATTCATACCAGCCAGAATAGCAAGGATTGGAAATGGAGTGCAAGCTTAGAGTGTTCGAAATATCCCAGCATCTGGAAAGACATGAAGCGTAAAAATCACACAGGCAAAATAATGCATGAGTCAAGGTAAGCTTAAACAAGAAAACAGTTAAAACCTGAAACTATATACAGGAGCTCGAAATTTTGGGCACATTACAGCACAAAAATGCACAACTCTAGTTTGCAATCCACAAAGGAATGGCACTCTGCATGACAAGGAACATAGAAAACTATCTCCATTTTGAGTGGGAGGACTTTCTACTTATACCATCGAAAGAACACTGATTGGCTTTTTGTTGAATTCATCCATTGTAAACAAAGTTGAATACTTGTGTTGATTGATGATAGCAACTCCTTGAAATTGAAAATTCATTTCCACAGAAATCCTTCTGGTATCTGCTCGTTTAACCGTTAGTCTTCCTTGGTGTCAGGGGACTTTGGTTTCTAGTTGGCGTCAATTGGGGGAGGTAGATTGTTGAATTCAACATCTTCCTTGGTAAGAATAGTTCAGTGATGTGACTGGAATTTGTCTTGTGTTCCTTTGTATCCCAATTCCCAAGACACCTAGGAAGAGGCTGCAGAAAAATTAATAAGGAATTCACCCCATCAATTAGTTGCTCCTGCCTCAATGGCTTCATTGTTGAACTTGAGCTTCTAACTCGGCAGCATTCTATGTTGCCTGACCCTAATCCACTAACAGAATTTGAAGGAACCTTCTTGTTTGTTCTCCTTTAAATCAGTCAGATGGTCAACCAATATAGAGGGAGGAATATCATATAACTAACACAAAGAAAGCAAGGGCTAAGACCTATTTAGATAGAGCAAGGTGAGAACCAAGACCAAGATTATCTGGATTGCAGGTTGCTTCATTACATGGTTTAAGAATGTCACACCAGTGCACGCATAGGTATATGCAGTATACTTTATATATGATTGATAATGCAGTTTATATATGAAATGATGAATGTTATCATTATAGAAGATGTTACTAGATTATATGCATGCTTTAGCACAAATCAAAGTATAAATCTCTACATTCTGAGTTTACAACTTCACCAACATTAAAGAGTATAGAACCATAATTTCGGGTTGGAAAAAGAAGGTGGTTGTACCATCACAGTCTGTTATGACTTGTGACAGCTTCATCCTGTCTCAAGAGCCTGGCTTGTTCACAAGTGAGACCTTAGTTATTTCTCGAATTGGGGCACTTGCCGCCTTAGACTTGCTCTAGCATGGGAATTGAAGGGATTCTGACTAGGGCAAGCACTGGAGCACTTGCCGCCTTAAACTTGCTCTGGCATGAGAATTGAAGGGATTCGGACAAGGGCAGAGGCAGGGCCATCACGTATTCCACAGTTTTTTACAGCCTTCAGCAAGGAATCTTAAACCTTCTCATGAAGTATTGGCATGGGATTAGCTTGTTGTTTGGATGGATGCCACTTCCCTGTGGATGGTATAGCTAGTAATTGTAAGTAGGTGACCTCATCTGAGGAGGACTAGAGGAACATGCAAGGCAGTGAGTCTCATATGCAAACATATTCCAATTAGAAATGGCGTAAACAAGATAATCTCCAAGCTAGTTCAGCCTTATTCATGGTTGGTGGTTCCTCTTAAGTACAGTGGTTAGTGAGCGCAAGATGCCACCTGGGGTTTTTTAAATTGGTGAAAAAAGGCTGAAATGTTGGGAGTGAGCACAGATGGAGAGGAAGAAATTTCAGAATCATGCTCCAGTGCATAAAAGATGAGGTTGATAACAGTGAACTAGTTCATGAAATCAAAAAACCGGTGGGGGGTCAGAGAGATCCAAAACCACATTTCCACTGTCAACTATACTAATAGGAATTTCAACAGAAAGTCGAGCGGGGAAGGGATGCAATTGGCTGCCTATTATCAATGATTTTGGTCTCTTGGAACGTCAGGGTAATGGGAAGCAGCATTGAACGCCTTGTGATCAAGGAGCAAATTCGAAAAAACATAGTTTTTTTTTTTTTTTTTTTTTTTGTTTGTTGGGGGGAGGGGGGGGCGGGGGGGTTGGAGATAACAGGAGCTTTTAGTAAAGAAAACAGGAAAAACAACAAGAAAAGGGGCGCCAAGAAGGTGACCCAGGCTAAACAAGGAAATCCATATTACATCCCAATAAAGATGAGACAGCCCCAGCTCATTCTAAGATCAACCCTTGCCCAAAGCGAAACACCTACCATGGGCTAACTAACATTATTGAAACACCGATTGTTTCTTCCTTTCCAAATGGCCCACCAAACACCGAGCAAAGCCATTCTCCAAATGATATTCTTCAAATTCCCAAGACTCAACCCATGCCAAGCATAAAGCAAGTGATCCACCGACACCGGAGCAGACCACATCAACAGAAACCGACCTAGCAAATCTGCCCAATAGAGCTAACAAATGGGCGGTGCAGGAAGAGATGGTCCACCGATTCCTCGTTGCTCATACACAAGCTGCAAATGTTACAAGAGACCAAAAAAGAAGCCATCTGTGAAGCAGATATTCAAGGCATACGGGGAATAACTAGTTTGGAGGGAATTCATAGCTTCAAAAGGCCATTCGGGAAGAAATTGGTCCTCTGGAATTCTTCAAATATCCATGGTAGATGCAATCAAGGGGTTTGTGTCCCTTTCCATTTCATTCAAATCCACTTCCAGAAGCCTCACACGGCGTCTGTCAATGGTATATGGGCTGAATATTCCTAACGTCTGTCCGGAAATTTGGGCTGAATTGGAGAATATCCCTAGGCACTAAGATGGGTGACTTTAATGTCATTCGTTTTTCTCATGATAAATGGGGTGGATCCAGGGTGATGGCTAGAATACGGGTTTTGCTGATTTCAAAGACAGATGGGAGTTAATCAACCTCCCTCTTCAAGGCGCTAAATTAACCTCATTGAACAACCAAGTAGCTCTTGCTAATTGCCATGAGTCGACTTGACCGATTTCTCATCAATGTGCATTGGGAAGAAGCATTTCAGAGCTGAATCAAAAAGCGTTGGCTAACCTTGTCCAGTCACAAACCCATCTGTCTCACATCCACCTTGGAATCCTGGGACCTGAGACCTTTCATATTTGAGATGTGGCACCCAATTTTCCTAAAGCTGACCAAACAATGGTAGTCGTCCTTTGACATGGAGGGGAAAGCAGGGAAACGTTTCAATCTGAAGCTGAGCTTCTTGAGTCCAATTCGAAAGAATGAAATTTCAAATCCTTTGGCAACATCAATGAAGACAAAGATTGAGTGACAGCAGAAATAGCAGAGATAGACAGAGAAGAAGAAGGTATCGTCAACACCGATAGCAAAGTGAAGAGGAAAGGGCTGATTTCTTTGCTTGAAAGTATCTTGGAAGAAATCAGTTGGTGTCAAAAATCCATATCCAAATGGGTGAGGGAAGAAGAAAAAAACTCTTCTGTATTTTCATAAGATTGACGCACGTGTTGTTGAAGTAACCACATTGAATCAGTTAGGGACAAGTGAAATCATTTCTGAAAACAATTGTAAAGTAACGGCCATAACATAATAGTAACGGTGGGAACCGTTATGCTTTACAGGGCCATAATAGCACGTTATGGAAAAATGGCCTGTAACAGCTCCATAACAGCCCGTTACGGAACTGATACAGGTTTTTTCCCAAAAATTAAAATAAATACAAAGACCATAACGGCCCGTTACAGCACTGATACAGGTTTTTTTCAACAAAATAAGACCGTAACAGCCATTACGGCCACTGTTACCATTATTGAATACCTTGATTCGCAGTCACATCGTGAGCCACTTCCATAAGTAGTTTGAGGAATTCCGTAGTTGGATGGCCCAATTTCAAGTATCTTTCTCAAGAAGTAGTAGTTGCATTGGAAGCAGTTTTCTCCAGAAAGAAGTCAAGGTTGTGATATATGATATGAAGGGAGATCGCGCCCCATGACCCAATGACTTCTCGTTGTCTGTTCATCACAAGTGTTCAGAGTTTGTTAAAAATTATATTATGGAGGTTTTTCAAGAATTCCACGGCAGCGCAAGTGTCATTCGAGGGATCAATTCATCATCCATTGTGCTTGTTCCCAAGAAAGAAGATGCAGAGGAATACAAGGATTACAGGCAGATCAGTTTGGTCGGCAGCTTGTATAAAATCATCACTAAGTGTTCATGACCAGAATCAGAAAGGTGTTAGGATCCATCATTTCTGCAATCATTGCTTAAGTGCATTGATGCAGGTAGAAATATAGCAGATGGTCCTCTTATAGTCTTATTTCCACAAAGTGCTAGATGAATGCCACAGGAAGGGACATAAAAGATGGCTACTGTTGATGGTGGATCTGGAAAAAGGCTTGCGATTGTATTAATTGGTAATTTTCAGACCACATGTTGTCGAGGATGGGCTTCAGAAATAAGTGGAGTTGATGGATCTGGGCCTGCATATCGTCATGGTTTTCAATTTTGATCAATGTACATTGAAGGGGTTCTTCAAAAGTAGCAGGAGAATCTGCCAGGGCTCACAATGGAAATGGACAGAATGTTAGAGGCTGCAGCAACATCTGGGCTGATCAAAGGTTGGTCCATATATAACTAGTTCACTGTCATAATCACATCCAGTTTGTGGATGATGCGATGATATTGGGTGGTTCTGTGGCTGAGGCTCTAAATGTTAAAGCTGTCCTCAGGCGCTTAGATATTGTGTCAGGTTTGAGCATAAAGATGGCCAAAAGTAGCATCAGTCACTTGAACATGGATCCCTGCAAGGTATCTTCCATTGCTGGAGCGGTGGGATGCAGATAGGCTTCATTTCCTCTCAAGATATTGGAAAAGCTGGCTAGGGGTTGGTAGACTACTAGCAATTGATGCTTGGGATCCTACAGTGGAAAGATGTATGAAAAACTGGCTATCTGGAAAAAAAAAAAAAAAAAATACAGGTTTCTATGGTTGGGCAGCAGAATAACACTGGTTAAAGCAGTCTTGGCTAACATCCCTATTTAGGTACTATCATTGTTCAAAAGTGTGGCTAATGTCACACATATAATTGAATCCGTATAGAAAAAAACTTCTCCGGAATTAAGTCCCAGATTGCCGCAAATATAACTCGGAAACCCAGAAAGATTTACACAAACCAGTGAAGGCAGGCAGGACATCTTTCACACTAAGTATGGAATATTGGTGAATGGCTAGGACACCAATATCACCAGCCACAGAAGGGGCTGGATATTTGGCATGCTATCTTAGCTACATACTCAGTTTTCATGAACAGCATAAGTTATAGGGTGGGAGATTGGGCCAGGGTCTATTTGTAGGAGGAGAGGCTGCAGTGTGCAATTTTCCATCACTATACTCAATCACTGACAGAAAAAAAGGATCCAGTGGGAAATTTCATATTGTCTAGGGCCCATCATCCAGGCATCATCTCCAAAACAGAGATCAACAGTTGTTTTTTTCCAGGATGATGTCAATGTTGGAAGGTCCTGCATTGGTTGACTGGGAGCAGATAGCAAAGTGTGGATGCTCGAAGCAAATTTTGACAATTTTCAGCTCACTCTGCCGCCAGTGCATCGTTGCATGATCAACATCCAAGCGTCAGATGGCATTCCACAGTTCGCTCCAGCCCAGCCCCTCCAAAGGTCAAGGCATTCTATTTGCATCTCTAAATAAGATGCTTACTCTGGATCACCTTAAGCACAGAGCCCATATCTTTCCCAAACAGACACCCCATTTGCAAATTGGAAGAAGAAGATAGGCCCCATCTGTTTAGCCACTGCCCATTTACCTCTTATATTTGGTCCTCAATTTTTCAGCCCAGAATATACTGGATGGTTCGGAAAGATGAAGCCAATATGTTCTCTAGTTGGCAAGTTGGTGCATCAGAAAAATTAGGCACACAATTTGGAATACATCTATTAAAGTGCCATTATAATGCATGTGGCCAGAGAGTATATTTTTTCAGGAAATCCAAGTATACAATTTCCAAGAGTATATTCAATTTATCTCTGATTTGGAGGCTCGGAGCAAGTTGGAAAAGTCTTTGTTTCTTATGCTTGTTTCTCTTATTAGAGACAATTTGTCCGAGGCAATTTTTAGTGGTAGGATCCAGAAGGTGGTTTCTGGAGCATCAATCAAATTTGGCCAGAGTATTGGTCATCCAGTTTTAGGGGGCCCTGTCTGCTATTTGTCTATTGTATTTGCAGTTATTTTCACCTCTGTTTTGTGACCTTGTTTGCCTGCATTGTAGCTCTGCTCTTCTTTCAACTTTTTTTGTCCGTTCATAAAGGGGAAAAAATAAGAAAAAGAAAAAGATAAGATAATCTCCAAGAAATGCCAAGCAATATATGTATGACAAATCTAACTTAAACCCCATGCACACTTTCAGAAGTTCACAACTTATTCTGAAGTCAACAGCATATTTGTCTTACCTACAGATTTTCTTTTTCTTTTTTTTCTTTTTTCTCTTTTTTTTTTTTTTTTGAAATGTGTCTCACCTACAGTGTTATGGATTAAAGAAGGAAATACCCAAAGGTGAGCACCCAAAAAACAGCTGATATCACAACAAATTGCGCAAAGGTGAGGGAACAAGAAATTTTCATCTTTGATATGGAGTAAACATGTAGTTGCAAGTTCCATAGGTGGACATTTCCAACCAAAAAAAAAAATGTTAATTCATGTGTGGATCACCTGTTGAAGATAGAAAGGAAGTAAGGTGCTATCCCCAGCAATGCATTGCAGGTTGGAAGAACCCAATAACACCATTGCCTCGCATATGCATTCCGCAAACTCAAATTCACTTTCATCAATACCACTAGCATAAGAGCTAGATCTGGATAAAATATCTCTGGATACATTCATCAAGATCTGAAAGATATTACACATTGCAGAATCAAATTCAGAAGCAGAAGCATCAAGAGGCCTTTTCCTGCAAGTTGATTACCAGAATGAGATGAGAAATATTAGAAAGTTTTTCTTTCTAATAGTAGAAAGTTTTTCATCAGATATTGAATATTCTCACTCATGCATACTATCTATGGATCCTAAAATAAAATTCTTTCTGCATACCTTGGAGAGACGAGTTTGAAGAATTCACAAGCATGAAGACGAAATTCGACAGAAGAAAGCAAAAATCCGCAGCTGGTAAGAAGAAAGGTAAATCACTATGAGGTAGAACCTCAAACTTCACAATTAAGCAATTGCTGGAACATACCCATGAATCAGACCATATTCTGCAAGATTAGATACAGGAGCCCATTCAGCATATGCATTTACAGCATTTACAGCAGCCATTACTGTGGCTGCATGCTGTTTTGCAATATCAATTTGTTGCCTTCCTGCTTCACTCAAAGCAGCTCCAAAGTGTTTCTCAAGTAACTGCATAGATAAAAGTTAAGCCAGATAGCTTGGAAAAAAGTTTTTTGAAGGCACATAAAAAGGGAGGAAAAAAAACTTACACTGTACAATAAAGGCAAAATTTCTGGTAAAGATTGCGTAAGCCCCCGCAATAATAGCCTGCGGCGATCTCCTGTAGCATACATCGAATCAGAAAAATGGCAACACAAGCAACCAAAAAAATGCATAAAATGTGGGTGCTTCTACTAATCTTCGTAGCATTCAGAAAACTCCAGCAACAGAATTCATTGTGGAATGAATTATACAGTTCTGAGCCTCCGCAAATGTAGAGTTTGCTAAGGCTCCTGATTCCTACATGTGGGGCCCACTGTTTGGTGATCAACAACAGTGATCTGATGGGCCCTGCCATGGATGGGAGATGACAAAAAGAACTTCCGGATTTGAAGACCTTAACCCTTTGAATGGTGCTATAGAAATAGATGGTTGAGAAAAGATGTAGCAAAGGTCCACATTGAATGAAACTAAAGCCAAAGACCGAAGGGGTCGGATCGCAGATCACTGAACCATGGCCCTCGTTTATGGAATGGGGAGCCTCGGCAAATGGTAATTTGCTGAACCTTGTGGAACCAATATTTCCTCTCCAATCCAATAGGACAAGCAAACAGATTGAGGCACATTAAACCTTCCAAGTCTTCATTATGAACCGTAATATCTTCAGGAAGCCATCTTAGTATCATCACAACCAACTCAGCCTGTAATCATAATAGGGCTTAATGTTAGCACCTCTACTAGAAGTTTGGGTTCATAATATAACATGGCAAATAAAAAGGTAGAGATGGGAATGAGATGAAGCATACCTCTATAGGATCATTGTTAGCGAGGGTAATTAATGATGGTAGCAGTTCTTGCCATAGGCCCAGTCCTTCTCTCCTAATTACCTGTAATTTTTAAATTTAAAAAAAAAAAAAAAAAAAAAATTATGATGTAACAATATTAAAGGTCTGCACCAAGTGAGGGAACTTTCTGGAGAGAAATCTTTCTAATTCTTGCTGAACCAACATTGCAGACTCAGCTCTGTCCTGTTGTTTGACAAGAAGAAGCTAATGGAGGACAGAAATTCCTTTATTACTGCTTTGTGGGATTCTTCCTGCAAAATGACAAGCAGGAACTGAGCTTGGTGAAGGCAGGTCCAAAAGATTTCGTTCCCCAGAAATCCTTCCAAACTGTCCTAAACAAAAGCCTGAAAACAAAATCCCAAAGACCTCAGCAACAAGAGCAGCCGTTTGACTCTTTAGAGCCCATTCTTCATGAGGGTTCGCTATCTCTGAAATTAACTCAATAGCAACATTTGCGAAGTTTCTTCTTTCTTTGTAGTTGAATTCATCCCATCGCAATCGAACCAAATGCTGCAGACAGATACAGAGGATGAAGGGGAATGGTCAGGCCTGCCCTAACAAAGTTGAACTTTATGCAATTGACACATACAAGGATGACTGGAGTAATGGTTCTTGACCAATGACTGTTCAAAATTTCACTGCTTTACTATTATATTTGAATTTCTTTTCATTTAAGGGCCTATTTGAATAGGAAGAATCCAAAATGTGGAAATGGAAAACCTCCATGGCAAACTAGAAACATGGAAAAGAATCCAGTCCCCTGTTTGTTTTGCAAGTAAATTTTCCATGGAAATCAATTTGCTTTTCCTTTGCCATTGTTTTGATAGAAGCTCTTTTTGGTGCGAAAATGAAAAAAGAAACCTCAAGGGCTGTTGGTGTCTCCAATAAATATAGAAAAGGCCCATGGATTAGCTTTTGGAAAGATATCAATCTCTAGGGGAAATGCTAAATAATGACAACAATTTCCACAGCTGCTTTTTGCAATACAAAAGCAGAAAACACCATATCCATAGAGATCGATTTTATTTCCAACCACTTCCAGCTTCCAAACAGGTGTGAAAACTTGTGAAGAGAGAAAAACTACTAGAAATAGGAAAGAAAGAAGAGAAAGGAAGCAGAAGAGAGAGAGAGAGAGAGAGAGAGAGAGAGAGAGAGAGAGAGAGAGAAGAAGAAGAAGAAGAAGTAGGATGGCTGCACATACAACGTTCCCCTGCCAAATATCAAAAAATGATAAAAATACCATTCTTACTTGAGTAATGTAAGCAAAAACTAATCCTATGGGCCTAAACACCATCGATGTAGGACCAATGCATGAACCAAATATCATAGGAGATCAAGTAGCGAAATTAAGATAATTAACCAAAAAACATAAACCTTGTCATTATCATCACAAATACCACGAAAACCAAAAGAATATCATGCATAATCCTAGATGGGGTTACCAAACATCGCCACACAAGATCATTAAATAAAGGAAACTAGGATGTAATAGATGTAGGGACATCCAATTAGCATAGGGAAAGCCTATCTCAAAGTAGAAAACCTAATACATCATAGGGTGAAATTAGGGTTTAAGGAAATTGGAGAAATCTAGGAATTAGAGTTTATGGGATCAATGTGAGTGAAGGGATTAAAGGGTTTATAGGTTAGGATGTGAGAATTAGGATTTTGAGTGGAAGGGGTTTAAGGATTTTTGGTGAATTGAAGAATGGGAAAAGTTAGGGTTTGGTAATTTGGGAAAGTAGGAAAGTGAGGGATTTATAGGTTTAAGGTTAGGGTTTTGGTAAAGAGAGAAAAGGGTTTCGATTTAAACGTGAAGAGAATCAAAAGAGGACAAGGAGTGGCCGTACAGCCAACCCGAGAGGTTCACACGTGTGGCCGTATGGTCACACATGTGGCTAGGTTGGATTGGTTTAGGACTTTTAGGATTTGGATTGTTGATGGGTAGGGAAAGTTAGGTTTAAGAGAAGATGGAGATTTGGGATGGGAGAATCGAAGAACTTCGACGAAGATACCTTGATGGAGAATAAGGGGATGAAGATATGGGAATAGATAGAGACCTCGTACCTCCGTTGATGAAGATTAGCCCCTCACCAATCTCCTTTCCAAATCATATGGAAGTATCTTTAAATCTCATGAAGATAGAAGAAGAAGAAGAAAATGAGCAAAGGCTTCTTTGTTTTTTTTTTCACAAATCCAATGGAGGAGAGAGTCACACACCCACCCTCTTTTTATAGCTACAAGAAGTTTCAATAATTACAATAATCACCGTCTTGTGAATTTTAACGACAATAGCCCTAGTCTAAATAAAATCAATTAAAAACACTGACAATGACATCCAAACATAACATAAACAAAACTAAATCCTATAAGCTGATAAGGTCTAAGAAAAATTAGCATGGATGATCCACAATCAATGGCCCGATCATGTGATCCAACGGTCTGATCGTCTCATCCCTCCAATCCAACAGTCTGGATCCCTCCATAAAGCAGCCCATGAGCATCTTCCCAGTGTGGGGCCTTCCAAATGATCGCACATGCACATGAGGTCTTCAATACGATCACGGGTACTCGTTTAACCATAGGGAAATCGGTGCAGCCCGCCTCCTCTGATCCGTACGCAAAGGTGTACACGAAGTGATGTCCTCGTAAACTATTCATGTATAATAAAGCCCAATAGCCTAGATAGTCCAGCTGCATGACCATTTAACACTCCCCCTTAGTTTGCAGCATGGATACATGTCCAGCTTGAATATAAGATTTTCGAACTGAGACTTCCCAAGTGATTTGGTGAATAAATCTTCAACATGATCATGGGATAACATATAGAAAGTGTCGATTTCCTTCTGAAAGATCTTATCTCTAATGAAGTTGCAGCCAATGTTTTAAATATCAACGATATCGACTGATATATCCCACTATATATCTTGTATCCAACCCGTGCGATACGAAAAGCACAAATAATGACAATATATCCCACATGTTCGATCTGGTGAGCATTTTCAATTTCTGATCCCTTTTTTTGTTGAAATTATGTTAAATCAATGTAAAATAGTTACAAATCCATTGGTTCTTCATGTTTTGCATGAAAAATCATGGAGTTGGAGCTTTGATTTTGATATCTATTGGTTCTTCTTGTTCTCCTCTTTTTTTTTTCAAAATTTCCCTTCAACCAGCTGTCAATTGAGACTAATTTTGAAGTATTTAGGAGTATTTGATGAAATAATCATTGCATACACTCTAATTTCAAATTTTGGGTGTAAGTGGTCCGATTTAGGAAAAATTCAAATTTTCCCCAATTTCTCCTAAATTGCTTGCAATGTTGCCCTCCAAACATGAAATCAAGCATGTATGAGGGCTGACCTACTGATTTGTTAAGTCTTTATCAATTTTAGAAAAATAAATTTTAATTAAAAATTAATTAAAAAATATATTTTTGAAATTTTTCTTCAACAGTTGTCAATCGAGACTAATTTCGAAGAATTTAGGAGTATGATGAAATGATCGTCACATACACTTTAAATGTTATGCATTCAATATGAATATAGTTGCATTAGTTCAGTCAAACAGCGCATAGCTTAGGACCCTATACAAAGGAAACCTATTATGTGCACTTCTTTTTGATATGTTATGATTTAAAAGTGTGTATTAACATCTTTTTTAACAATCACTAAAGTTTAATTAAAATTTTCAACCATTTCCCAATGTTTCCTCATGTCTCCCAAAAAGTGTGATAAATTGCCTGATACAAACGATATATCATGTTGAATAAACAATACGTATCTGTATCCCGAGGATGCGATATGTAACGCAATACCGATTTTCGAACACTGGTGACAACCAACCTCTATGTGCTTTGTTCTCTCATAAAATATTGGATTGTTGACAATATGTATAATAGCTTGATTATCACAATGTAAAGTCACTGGACCTTGAACCACGTCGAGATATAGAGTTATGAGGGTCTTTATGTAATAAAGCATTCTTGAGGGTGTACATGTAATTTTTTTTATAGAAGTTTTAATAAATCATGGGTAGAGGACAAACGCCCTAAGTGTCTCTACTCTTCTCATCTCTCTTATTCCCTTCCTCCTTTTTCTTCTTCTTCATCTTCTAACCTCTCCTTTCCTTGATCTCTCATCTTTCATCCCTCTTTGATCCTATTTTGATCACCAAACTCTACTTGGTTTCAGAGCCAATTCAAGGCACTGCTTGAGACTATCTTTGATCGGACCCATTGTTGATGTCAGTGTGCGGATGGCAAGATCGCTCTCGCGTCTTGCAGTGCCGCACAGACCAACAATCAAGAGAACGTTATTCCTCCGTGTCTCGACGGGTTCATTGTCTCCGAAGACTAGCTTAAAAGATTCCACTTTGTTAATTAGGGAGAATTGATGAGGCCAATTTCTAACCATAGGCCAATCGTTTCAGAGGTGTTGGACAAAAATTGGAGAGCAAGACCTTTCAGCTTCGAGGCAGCCTAGTTTGAAATAGAAAGTTTTTAGGCTTTGGTTTCGGAATGGTGATCTTCATTTGTTGTGGAAGGCTATGCGGGTTTTAGGCTTAGCAGAAAGTTCAGGATGTTATAAGAAAAAATTGAAGTTAGGAAAAAGGTAGTGTTGGGGGCTAGAGATGTCGAATTTGAATCTATCTTGATAAATATTCACAAGCTAGATATTAAGGAAGAAGCAGGTCAATTGTCACAATTAGAAAGGGAAGAAAGGAAAGCTATATCTATAAAATATGCTTCTTTCTCTAAAGAGGAGGAAATCAAATGGCGACAATGATCTAGGGCCCAATGGTTAAAGACTGGAGACAAGAACATAAGTTGCTTACATAATATGGCTAGTGCTCGAGGTCGGACTAACAGAATTAGTAACTTGGTGCTAAAGGGGAAAATATGCGATTCCATCATCCGGTTCTACAAAAACTTGCTCTCTCCTACTTCTTAAAGAAGACTAAGGCTACATAACCTTGAATTTCCCAAATTCTCTATTGAGGAAGTTGATTCTCTTAAGAAACTGATTTTTTAAGACGAAGCGAAAGAAGCTATCGATTCCATGTGCGGAGATAAGGCCCATGATCCTGATGGTTTTCCAATGTTGTTTTTTTTTTTTTGAAGTTTTGTCTGATGGTTAGCAAAGATGTGATAGACTTCATTTCAGAATTTTTTTTATAAAAGCCATCTTTCCAAAGATCTTGGAGTGACCTTTTTTTCTAAAGGGTTATGAATAAATTACATTGAAAAACAGCTTGAAAATGTCAAGACAAAAATACAAACAAGAACAGACTACACTTCTAAAAAAGAGCAGATTACATTCAAATCTTTCCTAAGACGCCCGGAAGCTCATTCAACTACATCCCTATTAACCCTCCTCACTAACCGATTAATAGATGAGCGCTTGTTGTCAAAACACCGAGCGTTGCGTTCGATCCAAAGATTCCACATCCCAGCCTTTATGGCCTTGTTCCCAAAATTGAAAGAGCCGAACTGCTAAAAGATTTCATACCCATAAGCCTCATAGGAAGGCCCTATAAAATTCTAGCCAACGCCCTCGCTCTAAGATTTAGAAGTGTTCTCCCTAAGGTGACCCCGGAAAACCAGGGTGTTTTTATCGCGGGAAGACAGATTCTTGATATTGCCCTCATAGTTCACAAATGCATTGATTTCAGACAGAGACAAGAAGAATGGGGTGGAGTGCAAGCTAGTGATTGAAAAGGCTTACGATCATGCTGACTGGAATTTTTTAGATTACATGGGTTGCGATGCTAAATGGACAACTTGGATACAATCTTATGTTCAATCTCCCTCGTTTTCCATATTGATCAATGGGTCTCCATATGCTTTCTTCAAGTCTTCTCGCGGTATTAGACAGGGATATCCACTATCTTCATAATTTTTGTGGTGATCAAGGAAGCCTTTAGCAGGATGTTGCATAGAGAAGAGGAAAAGGGTTAAAGGGTATGATATCCAGCTTCAAAGTTGTAGAGGCAGGGGTGCAAGTTTCTCATTTCAGTATGAAGACGACACGATTATTTTTTGCGATGCAAACAGAGCATCAGTAGACAACCTCTGGAAAATTGTTGTATGCTTTGAAGCAGTCACGGGTCTTTATGTCGGTGTTTCTAACTGCGAAATGTTAGGGATTCATGTTCAACGTGAAGACTTACTGCAGTTGGCAAACGTCTTTGGATGCAAAAGTGGTTCTTTTCCTTCCACTTATCTTGGGTTGCCGCTTTGTATTGGGAAGCTGACAAAACATTTATGGGACAGGATGATCAAAATGGTTGAAAGAAAGCTTTCTAATTGGAAGCATCGGTAATTATCGTCAGGAGCTCATTTGCTTCTTATTAAAGCGGCTTTTTCCAACATGCTGGTTTACTTTCTGTCTTTGTTTAAATGTCCTCGATCAGTTCTGGAAAAGTTAGATAGGATGAAAAGAGATTTCCTATGGAAGCGGATCGAGGAAAAAAAAAAAATCAACCTGCTTAATGGGGAAAACGCTTGTAGGCCAATTAAGGACGGAAGAGCCAGCCTAAAAATTTTGAATGTTATGAATGTGGCTCTTCTCGGAAAGTGGCATTAGAGATTCAGGTCGGAAGTGAGCAAATTGTGGAAGGAAATTCTTACTTCCAAATATGGTTCTCAGGTGGGCGACTGAAGTATAAAGCACTCCTCTTTACGTGCTTCTAGCGCGTGTAAGGCAATTATGTCAACCGAGCATATTTTTCTTGGAGAAACTTATTTTTCTCTTGGAAGGAATAATCATATCTGCTTCTGGATCAACATGTGGTGTGAAGATCATCCTCTGCAAGAGCTTTTCGCAAGAATAGCTAGTCTTGCCACGGACTGGTTTATTCTTGTGGATCGTTGTTACTCTATTCATGCTATGACTGTGGTTTGGTCGCCCCCATGTTGAAGGAATCTCATGGACGAGGAAGTTGAGGCACTTATTAGCTTGCTTGAACATTTATCTCTTTACATGCCTTCCCTCCTTGAAGAAGATGCAATGATTTGGAAAGGCCATAGCTTGGTTGTTTTCTCAGTGCAATCGTGCCATAACTTGATTTCCAAGCTGGCTAGCTTGACATCCTACCCTTTCCATCAATGGTCTTATGGTGCTCCTCCAAGGGTTGTTGTGTTTGTTTGGTTAGTGGGAAGGAAGAGGGTATTAGCCATCGGCAATCTTCAAAAGAAATCCCTTACCATCCCCAACATTTGCTTAATGTGCATGAGGGATGTGGAGATGATTGACCATCTCTTCATCCATTGTTCTTTTGCCAGCAAAGCTTGGGATTACTTCCTTCTCCTCTTTCATATCTTCTAGGTGATGCCAAAGTCAATGGCTTCTATGGGCTTCGCATGGGGGAGGTGAGGGCAGAAAGCAGTTTGGCGGCTTGTCATTATGGGAATATTTTGGTTCATTTGGAAGGGCTGAAATAATTAATGTTTCCAGAACAAGAAATGTTAAGCTGATAGGGTCATTCAGTTAGTTAAATGTGTTTTTTCGGAATGGGCCATTTATGTCCCAGCAGCTAAGACTGCTGATCACTCCTTTTGTGTAAACCTTTGTGCTGCATTATATTCTCTTCCCATTAATTTAGCAGGCTTTCTAATAAATTTTCAGTTCTCTCTCAAAAAAAGATATATAGAGAGAGAGAGAGAGATCTCTTAAAGGAAGAAAAGGCGGCATTCAAGATGGAATGATTTATGAAGATTTTTTATGCCTTTTTCATAATTTTTCAATATGTGAGGGTTTTGTTGTCCAGGTACAGTGGACCGGTTTTGATTTCTTGTTCATGCATTCCCATAACAATTTTTAGTATAAGCTTTTGCACTGATTTGCTGCAGTTTATCAATTGCCATTCCTAGGAACAAGAATCGGTTCACTTCGTTCATTTTTAAAAGATTTGTGGTGAAAAAAGTTGGAAGGAAAAAGTGTTGTTTCTACCTGTTTTTTGTCAGATTTGTTGATTTCTTGTGTTGAGCCTTATAAATACTGCACAAACTGTGTTTGGGTCAAATCTACAGTTGTAAAGATGATTTGGTGATTAATCTGTTGCATTCAATCAGACAGGAAATGTCAGCTTCAAGATTTAGGGCCACCAGTTCATCTGCATCCATGACCAGGGATTCAAATCCTATTCCTACCATAGGTATCTATGGCAACAGCAACCCTAGTGTGCAAATCACAACTGTGAAGTTTGATGGCACAAATTTCCTTGAATGGTCTCAGTCCGTCACGATGTATATCAGTGAGCGAGGAAAATTAGGGTATGTAAATGGCCGAGTTAGAGAACTGAGTATGGAAGATTCCTCATATGATAAGTGGGAACAGGAAAATTTGATGGTGATGTTGTGATTACCTAGTTCTGTGCAACCTCAAATCAGTAGAGGTTTTTTGTTTCTACAGACAGAGAAAGAAATCTGGGATAAAGTTACCTGAACTTATTCTCAGCGATAGAATATTGCTCATGTATGCTGGTTACATCAAGAAATTGCTATATATGATTATATATGATTCCACTCCTCAAAACTTAGGGCGAGAACTAGATCACTATTAGTTATTACAATGGGATACTAAGGCTGATAGGAAAAACATCACATATAGGTTTAACAGAACAGAATATTTGATTTTTTGGCCCTGTTGAATACTGAATATGAGATGACACGGGAGCAGAGTTTGGGTAGAGATGAACTCCCTTCATTGGACCAAGTTTCTTCTCTAGCGCAAAGTGAGAAGAGCAAGAAGAAGGCTATGCAACCAATTCTTCCTCATAATGATCATTCTTCTCTTGAAGCAGCTTCCTCTAATACCTCTCGAGATGGAAAATGACCAAATCAGAATAATAGAATGCCTGATGAGAAGAACAAGTTGAAATGTGATCACTGTGGGAAAACTTGGCGTACACAGGAGATTTGTTGGGATCTTCATGGTAGACCAACAAAGTTCAACCACTCTGGACAGTCATCTTCATCCAGTGGTCTTGTTACTGTATCTGCTCCCCAGTCCTTGGGTTCTACCTCTTCCATCATATCTGCTTCTTTCTCTGGGCCATCCTCATCGACTCCAGAGTGTTTGTCTTCCACACTCAACAGGAAAGTCCATCTGCATCTACTTCCTTTACTCAAGCAAGTGTACATGCATCCGCTAACCTTGTCAATCATCCATCATCCAGCATGCCCTGGATCATTGATTCAGGTGTGTCTGATCATATGACAGGTCTTTCAGCCATTTTTTCTTGCTATAATCTTTCATCTGGAAGAGATAAAATGAGAGTAGTAGATGGATCCCTTTCATCCATTTCTTAAAAGGGGAATATCAATCTTAATGATCAATTATCCCTCTCCTCATTTCTTCACATTCCAAACTAATTAAAATATTTTATTTTATTTTCGAAATTTCCTTCTCTAAATGTTATGCATTTAATTTGAATATAGTTGCATTAGTTCAGTCAGACAGTTCATAGCTTAGGACCCTATGCAAAGGAAACCTATTATGTGCACTTCTTTTTTGAGATGTTATGATTTAAAAGTGTATATTAAGGTCTTTCCTAACAATCCCTGAAGTTTCATTGAAACATTCAACCATTTTCTCAATGTTTACCCATGTTTCTCAAAATGTGTGATAAATTACCCGATACAAACGATTTATCCCATGCGATAACCAATACGTATCTATATCCCAAGGATGCGATACGTAACACGATACCAATATTTCGAATACTTCTTGTGACCGCCTATCTTATAAATTGTATGCCTTCTAGAGTTTTGAACTTGAAATCTCCTTATCAAGTTCTTCGTCCAAATCAGCCTACGCTCATTGTTCCTCATGTCTTTGGATGTGTGTTTTATTCATGTTTTGGGACTAAATTAGATCCAAAAACTATCTGGGGTGTTTTTCTGGGTTATTCTACACTCAAAAAGGATACAAGTGTTTTGATCTATGTCTGGGAAATGATTTATTACTACAGATGTCACCTTTTTTAATTCATGCCTTTCTTTTGTAGTACGCCCACCTCTCTGCGGGGGAGCTTCATGAGAAGGAAGAGAGGCATCTTTGTCCAGCTTGTCCTCTACCTGTTCCTGTTCCTTGCAATCCATCAATGGATGCCTCAGGTAATTCAGAATATTCTACTAATACTACCACTGATACGGCAAAGGAACTCTGAGTGTATTCACGACACCAGAAAGGGGTGATCACTGAGACCCACCTCCTAATTCTGTTTCCTTAGAACCAGGTAATATGTGTCCTTTGTCCATGAATTATGTTCCCAAGGATAGTCTTCCCAATGCCTTAAGGAAAGAGAGGCATCAATGTACTTCGCTCCCTATATCTAAATTGTTTCATATAAATTTGTGTCTCCTACCTATTATTATGTCTTGTCTTTGAATTATTTTGTGTCTTTGCCTTCCAGACTCCAAGAATCGGTTTCCAATCCAAAGTGGCATGAGGCAATGAGGGGAGATGAGGGCTCTAATAAAAAATGTCACATGGGAACTGGTAGATTTACATAGAGGAAAAGAGCCAATGGGTTGCAAATGGGCCTTCACAGTGAAACACAAGGCAGATGGATCCATTGAAAGGTATAAAACTTGACTTGTTGCTAAGGGATTCATTCAGACTTATGGGATTGCTACAAGGAAACATTTGCTCCAATAGCCAAAATAAACTCCATGCGTGTATTGTTGTCCCTTGCTGCCAACTTTCCTTGACCTCTTTCTCAGCTAGATGTGAAAAATGTATTCCTTCATGAAGACTTGAAGGAGAGCGTATATGGCTCCTTCACCTAATTTCAAATTCGCCGATAGTGAAGGAAAAGTTTACCAGTTGAAGAAGTCTATTTAAGGACTTTTAAAAAATTGGCCATAGTTCAAGAGGTTCAATTAGGCTATGAAGAAAACTAGTTATGCCTAGAGTCAATCATTCTCTATGTAAAGCAACGAGGACAATTGACAACCATTGTGATTTTTTTTTCTTTTAAGATTAACCAATGTGATTGTTTATGTGGATGATATTTTGGTGACAATCAACGATTCTGGGGAAATCAAAGACTTGAAGGAATGATCTCTGTACGATTGGTCCAGACTTCAATGGCCCGTGGATAGTGGGAGGTGACTTCAATACAATTCGTTGAGCCATTTGAAAAGATTGGAGGTTAAGAAGCCTGATTAAAAAGGGGAAAGAATATAACAACACCGCAACAAAAACAAAGAAGAAAGATCGGCAGGATTGACTGCTTTTACATAAGAAGTCCATTCTGAAACATTCACTAACACTAAACAAATGACCTCTTCAACTGAAGAACCTTTATTCTGAAAGCACCTACTGTTCCGATTCTAGCAAATAACCCAAAAAATTCCCATCGCGATAAACCTCTAAACTGCTTTATGAGATTTAGCTGCCATACCTCCATGCCAAGCCCACAAGAGATGGTCAATTGATTTCGACATCACCCAAGATGTATGACAAAGAAGAAGAAAGTGCCCCCAAATTCAACGAGCAAAAGGGCAATGAATGAAATGTTGGTCGATCTTCTTCGAATCCCCCATGCACATCAAGCATATGTTGGGAACGATAAGCGATCCCCTTTGAAGATTATCAATGGTAAAAAGCCCAACATTCTAAATAAAATGCAATTTTTCTAATAACCTCCTCAGCCCCCACTCGAACATTTCTAAAGCAAGACCCATTTCTCGCCCCCCCAGATTGCCCAAAACACCAGCATGATAAGAAATCTCCACATTGCTTTTCCGAAGTTCCCTACGCCTCCTTCGTTCCAAGCCTAAGAAGATCTTCCACAGTCACCAACATCACAAAATCCATCTGACAAATGAAGAGGAAGTGGCTCCACACTTTGCGACAAAGGGACAGGGAATGAAGAGGTGGTCGATTGACTCCTCATTATCCATCCACATTAAACAAATATTGGGAAGGATCATAGCCATCCTCTCATCGATAGTAAGGATTCTCTTACGACACACCAATCAAACAAAAACTAAAGTTGGAACGGATGGAGGGAGAGATGTTGCCTTGGGTCTGAAACCAAACTATAGAGTAATTTAATGGAAAATTTCCCGAAAGCATTTTTGGCCCACAAAATAGAATCTTCCTCTTACCCGTCAAACTTGGCATTCCTTATCTCATGGAGGCTCGTGAACTCAATAATATTAGTGTCCAATAAATCTCTGTGACATGAAGGCGGCCAAACAATCAAGTCCCCAATAACTGAGTAACAATCCGCCACTACGACAAATCAGTCGAGAGCCAAGCGGGCAATTCTCGGAAATAGAACTTGTAGTGCTTGATCGCCAAACCAAACGTCAACCCAAAAGCAAATGCGGAGCCCCTTTCCCAGAGCAAAAGACATGCCCCTATGAACAATGTGTTCAATAGACGCAACCGGTCCCCAAATAGCAGAGGCCTGGTACAACGAAGAAGTTTTCACGAACCAGTTGCACTTCTTTCTTTTTTCACACACACACCCGCACCCCGACAAACTCACACCACAATGGGTACTCAAACCCATGACCTCGTGTTGAAACTCTTGTGAGTCTATCACTGAGGCATGAGTATTGATCCAACCAGTTGCATTCCTGCATACTTAGCCGGCGCCACATCTCTCCACAGTTTCCCTTCCTTTACTCCAAACCTCCAAACCCATTTACCCAATAATATGTGGTATTCATATCCCCCCAACAGTTTAATTCATGCCCCTCCTTCCTTAATCGGCCTACACACCGTAATGCAAGGGCATTTTCACACTAGGCTCGAGTGGTGTGGCCTATGTGAAACGGGGGGCACACTTGGGGTGGGCGGCCCGTGTGAGGCAAGACCCATGTGAAGTGGGGCCCACAAGGAAGGTCTGGTCGAGGGCTTGACCTAGGCTATGAGATAAAGGGATTGATTCACCACGCTCTATCGGTTCGAGCTACACCGGGCTCGAGTGGGATAGTGGGATGCCTTGTGTGAAGCGGGGGGCACACTCGAGGTGGGCAGTCTATGTGAGGTGGGTGGCTCGTGTGAGGTGATGCCCACGTGAAGTGGGCCCATATGAAGCGAGGCCCATGAGGGGGGTTCAGCTGAAGGCCTGACCTGGGCCATGAGATAAAGGAATCAATTCGCCACGCTCTATCAGTTCGAGCTTTTAGAGCAAGTAGTTAGTTGTCCTGTGTCAAAAGTGGTATCAGAGCAAGAGGTCTCGCATTCGAGACTCCTCACCAAGAATGATTAATATAGGGGCATTTTCACACTAGGCTGAGTGGGGTGACATGTGTGAAATGGGGGCACACTCGGGGTGGGCGGCCCGTGTGAGGTGAAACCCTTGTTAAGAGGACCCATGTGAAGTGGGGCCCATAAGGAGGGTGACTTAGGCTATAAGATAAAAGGATTGATTCACCATGCTCTATCAGCTCAAGCTACACCTGACTCAAGTGGGATGCCCTGTGTGAAGCGGGGGCACACTCGGGGTGGGCGGCCCGTGTGAGGCAAGGTGTGCCAAATCAGTTACGTATTGGTCGTAACGGCCGATACGTAACAATAACGACAGATACCGTTACGCGTTGCGAGGTTGAAACGAGGTGGCCTTGAAAAAGCAAGCCATAACGGCCGATACAGACCATAACGGTCGTTACCCCATATTAGTGTTTTCAGGAAAAAAAATCAAAAAAAGGACTTACCTTCTTCGTTTCTTCTTATTATTATTATTCTTATTTTATTGTGGCTACGGCTGTAGCTGCGCATGGTACAGCTACGGCTGCGACTGCGAATCCTCATCCACTTCCGCTTCTTCTTGCCACGAGCCGGCAATGCCCTATCTCTCTCCTCTTTTTCTCATTTTTCGCTCTCTCTCTCTCTCTCCTCTTTAAACGAGAGGAGACTATGTGGCTGTTTCACAGCCATACTTTTATATAAAAAAATGAATACTCCGGTGGTATTTTATGCTAAGTGCACACACTGTTTTATGGGACGCACCTTGATGTATGTGTTGTATATCTATGTCGTCCATCAGTTTTTCCAGCTAGTTTTAGGGCATGATCCCTAAAATGAAGCAGATCAAAATCTCAAGTGACCACATGGATTGAATTTCCACTGTTAAAAATTTCTTGGGGGCCACAAGTTTGCATCAAGCTGCTATTTGTGTTTTCCCTTTCATGCGGATCCATGGGTATCAACATGTTGGATGGCAAATAAACATTACATTGGACCTTGGCAAGTTTTAATGGTGGGTGTTCTACGACCACCTTTTCATGTGGTGTGGTGTGGTCCACCTGAGATGTGCATCTGTTTCATTTTTGGGACCATGCCATAATATGAGATGGCAAAACAAATATACAGCATAGATATACAACACATATACTGAGGTGGGCCCTATGCTCACAACCTCACCGACATAGATTGCGTTGACGCAATGGCTACTAGACGGTGCTCTCTGGGCCCCATCATGATGCATGGGTTTTATCCACGTCGTCCATCCATTTTGCCAGATTATTTTTTGGCATGAGCTAAAAAATGAGGTTGGTGGACCATTAGGGGAAACAGTGTTGATTAAACACCAACTGTTAAAAACTTCTTGGGGGCCATAAAAGTTTTGGATCAATCTGAGATTTGTGCTTTCCCTTCATCCAGGTCTGTATAACGCAATCAACAGGTTGGATGGCCAATAAATATTACAGTGGACCATAGGAAGATTTTAATAATGGACATTCAATCACAACTATTTCTTATGGTGTGGTCCACCTGAGATTTGAATCTGCCTCACTTTTTAGACTATGCCTTAAAATGAGTTAGCAACAAATACATCAAGGTAAGCTCCACATTCAAGGCCTCACCTACTAGTGGTCTACCTGAGATTGTATGGACTATGGAGATGTTAGTTACCATATGCTCTCTTCGATACAGCTTTCTCACCAAAGAGTGGACCGTTACTCTACCATAAACATGTTCAAAATCATAAATGAATGCATATTTGGAATATTTAGATTTTTCTGAATTTGATGGATTTTTTTAAGATTTTTTTTACCAAAAAAAAAAAAAAAAAATTATGACCGATACAAGGGGCGTAACAGTCGTTACTCCCTCGTATCGGCCGTTACACCGTATCGGTAATGGTGGGCAGCATTACCACAATGGAACACCTTGGTGTGAGATGGGTGGCCCGTGTGAAGGGATGCCCATGTGAAGTGGGGCCCACGAGGGGGTTCGGCCAAGTGCCTGACCTGAGCTATGAGATAAAGGGATCGATTCGCCACACTCTATCAGTTCAAGCTTTTAGAGCAAGTGGTTAGTTGTCCTACATCAAGTGGTATCAGAGTGGGAGGTCTCATATTTGAGACTTCTCACCAATGGTGATTAATGCGGGGGCATTTTCACATTGGGCTCGAGTAGGGTGGCATGTGTGAAGCGGGGGAACACTCGAGGTGGGTGGCCCATGTGAGGCGGGTGGCTCGTGTGAGGCAAGACCCAAGTGAAGTGGGGCCCACGAGGGGGGTTCGGCCAAAGGCTTGATCTGGGCTATGAGATAAAGGGATTGATTCGCCACGCTCTGTCAGTTCGAGCTTTTAGACCAAGTGGTTAGTTGTCCTGCGCCACACTGCGTCCCAATTGAGGAGAGGGAACTTTTTCCCCTCGTTAACGCGCCATTCCAAAGAAATTTTTGTCTCAACCTTTCAAGTCTTGAAAGAACCATCTTTGGGCATTAGAATAATGACAAGAAATAAATGGGCATATTAGAGATAGCCTACTTGATAATGGTTAAGGGAACTCCTAGAGACATATAGCGACACTTCCAGTAAGCAAGCTTCCTTTCAATTCTCTTTACAACCCTATCCCAAAGGTGAATAGTTGGTTTCCCAATGCAAAGTAGCAACCCAAGAAAGGTGGAAGGAAAAGAGTCGGTTTTACAACCAAAAATGCCAGCTAGAGTTCCTCCTCCCTCCACATGGATGCCAAGAAGTTCCGATTTTGCAATATTAACCTTCAAACACGAAACTGCCTCAAAACAAACTGTCAACTTGCGGAGATTATCAACTCCATTCACCTCTGCATCATAGGAAAGTAAAGTATCGTCCACATACTGAAGATGGGTAATATGGGGCCCATTTCCTGCTACCTTGAAACCTTGGAACAACCCAAACTCCACACCTCTACAAAGCATCACGCTAAGAGCTTCGCAGTTGGCATTATCATAGGCCTTTTCAATGTCAAGTTTACACACTAGCCCACTCTGTCTCCCTAAACCTGACATTGATACATTCGTGAGCTATCAAGGCGTTGTCCAAGATCTGTCTACTTGCTACAAAGGCTCCTGATTGTCTGAGATCACTTTAAGAAGAAGCTCCTTGAACCTAGAGCGAGAATCTTTGCTAAAATGTCATGAGGTGCTCCTACGGGGCTGATTGGCCAGAAACCTTTCAACTACTCGACACCTTCATCCTTGGGAAGCAACACGATTAAGGAAGACAAATGACCCCGCCCAAAAAACTCCGATATAAAATCGATGACATCCTTTCCGATGATATGCCAAATTTTCTAGGAAAAAAATAATATAGGGAATCCATTAAAGTCGGGAGCTTTATCTTCGCACATCAAACATAAAGATGCACAAACTTCTTCCTCAACAATAGGTTTTTCAAGGGACAAAGCTGCTTCAACGAAGATCTCGTTAAAGAGACTATTATCGAATCATGGCCTCCCCCATTTTTCAACAGATAAGAGATTTGTATGGTAGGATGTAATAGAATCAAAAATCCTATCCTTATCCGAAATACAAGAATCATCGATCAACAAGCTACTGATTTTATTGGCTCATGCCTCAGCACTAGCATACTGTGAAAGAAACGGGTGCTCATATCACCCGCTTTGAGCCATAAAGCCCTAGATCTCTACAGTCATTTGATCTCCTCTTCTTTAGCCTTTTGCGCAAATTTTTGGGACAGATCATTCCTCTTATCCCTGTCTTCTTTTGACATGGAGCCATTTTCTTCTAAAAGATCCAGCTCGTGGATTTGTTCAGGTATCTTCTCAAATTCAGCCTCCCTTGCCCTCGAGACTTTTCTTCTTCCACAACCTCAATTTTTCTTTCAATAACTTCAACTTCCTGTATAATCTGAACTCGGCGTAACCCTCCACCCCAAAAAGATCCCCACCAGTCTACCACCAACTGCTCGAATTTGTTGATCTCCAACTATGTCGCTTCGAATCTAAAGGGACTAGGTCCCCAATTTTCATCCAGAACCTCAAGGACAATCGACCAATGATCAAAAGCCACCATAGGCAAGCCACGCCGAATTACTAAAGGAAAATTCTCTGTCCAATCAGCATAAACAAGAAATTTGTCGAGGCGTGACATAGTGACATGCTCCTGCCCATTTGAACTGGTGAATCAGACCCCCTCCATAGGCAAGTCCACTAGCTGATGTCGATTCACCCAATCAGAAAAACAGGCTATGTTGTTGGTGATGTTTCCCACTTGGACTTCTCAAAAGAAGACCAAACGATGCTAAAATCGCCACCAACATACCAAGGGACCACTCATTTCTGCCTAACATTGTCAAGCTCCTCCCACGACTAACTACGTAGATTTTTCGCACACGGACCATACACCGAAGTCATTACCCATTGGAACCCCGATGTCAAGTCACGTAGTGGAATAGAAGGAAGGAAAAGCTCCTTGCCTACACCAGAAGACATCTGCCAATTGCGATAACTCCTCATCTGACACGTGCATCCCCAACAATTCAGTTTTAATGACATTAACATTAGGGCCCGACCCGAAACTACTTCAAAGCAAACGACAATCTTCTGAAGGTTGTCAGACGAAGTTTCCTATCTACATCGCAGAAGAGAATCGTATCATCGGCATATTGAAGATAGCTAACTTCCATTCCCACGTCTAACACCTAGAACCCATAGATTAAACCATTTTCCCTAGCCTTGTGGAGCATCATACTAAACGCCTCCCCAACCACAACAGAGAGAGACAAAGATAAAGGATCACCCTACCTTTTATACCAGGAAGAGCCTTAAAGAAGACATAAATTTGAAATAAAGGATCTAGGGAATTTGAAATATTTTTGGGGAATAAAGGTGGCTCATTCAAAGAAAGGTATCGTCATCTCTACTTTGGACTTGTTGAAAGACACTAGTACGCTAGGCGTTCGTCCTACATATTCTTGCACTAATCCTAATCATAAGTTGCGCGGAAGTGAGGGTGAGTTATTATTGAACAAGGAAATGTATCAAAGATTAGTTGATCGACTACTCTATTTATTACTTACTCAACCTGATATAGCATTCGCAGTAAGCATGATAAGTCGATTTATGTTGGCACCAGGAGTTCCCCACTTAGAGACTGTTGAAAGGATATTCAAATTTCTAAAGAATTCTCCAGAGAAATGTCTTTTATTTGCAAATCATGACCATCTCAACATTAAAGCTTATATTAATGTTGATTAGGCTAGTGAAGTAAATGACAGAAAGTCAACTACAAGATACTTTTGTGGGGAAAAAACTTGGTCACGTGGAGAAGCAAGAAACGGGATGTAATCATATCGTGGCTCAATCTCGTGTAGAAGCATAATATAGGGCCATGGCATATGGCAAGGTAGAGTTAGTGTCGATAAAAAATTTGTTAGGAGGCTTCGGAATTATGACCAGTTCTCCTATGAAGCTTTTCTGTGGTAACAAGGCAACTATCAGTATTACTGAAAATCCAGTCCAACATGATCATACCAAAAACATTGAAGTTAACAGGTACTTCATCTGTGAGCAAGTTATCTCTCAAAATCTGTATCTACCATTTGTAACAACCGAGAATCAACTTGCTAATATTATTACTAAGGGAATTGTCAAGATAAAGGGAGAGTTTGTTCTCAACAAGCTTGGCATGATGGATATTTATGCCTAGCTTGAGGGGGAGTGTTGAGATATAGAGTTATGAGGGTCTTTGTGTAATAAAGCATTCTTGAGGGGTGTATATGTAATTTTTTATAATAAAAAAATTTAGTAAATCATGGGTAGAAAGCTAACACCCTAAGTCTCCCTACTCTTCTCATCTCTCTTTTTCTCTTCCTCCCTTCTTCCAAACTCACCTTACCTTGATCTCTCGTCTTCTACCCCTCTTTCATCCTATCTTGATCTCCAAACTCTAATAACCACAAACCCTAAATCTTCAAGAAGTAATTTAAGCCAAACAATTTCACAAGTTGTATGCACTATTGATCCACATTCCGCCTCAACACATGACTTGGCAACCACAACTGCTTTTTAGTTTTCCAGGTAACCACATTGCCATTAAAGAAGGTGCGGTAATTGTAGTTGGTGTCCATCATATCTTGACCTTGCATAATATGCATCTGAATAACCAGTTATTTGGAGATTATTGCAAAATCTATACATAATGCATTTCCCAACTGAACACTTCAAGTACCTAAGGATTCTTGTAATTGCAGCTAAATGTAGAGCTCTTGGACTTTATGATGCAGGACATGAAATTCAAGTATGATGTGCAAGATTTTCAGGCTTTAGATCACACTAGTTTAGAAACAATTACACAAAATTCAACATCCCACACAAAAGTTCAAACACTCAATGAAGGGGAATCTTATGCAAATCCAGGCCTACACATGCTAGGGCCGGATCAATCAAAATTATAGACCAAACAAGAATCAAAGGAGGGTAAATTCATCCACAAATGCACAGAAATAATTCCCCAAATCCAAGGGATTCAGAAATTTCAATTCGAGGAATCCTAAGATTGAAGAAAGGGCATAAAATTGGGGATTTGAGTAATTTAGGGTTAGGTTTAGGATTTTGGGTGAAAGAGGAGTGAAAAAAGAGAGACGAACCAGAGAAGTACCGCACGTGTGGACAACAGCAATGGCCCAGACGCATGTGCGTGTGATCCCAGCCACACGTATGTGGGGCCCACTACTAGAAAAAGGCCACCTTGGCCCTGGTCAGCCAGGGATGGACTCTAAAACCCCCAAATCTCAGCTCGATCCGATGCACGGTTTGTGCGTGGTGCTCCGCCGAAGTTCCAACCCTCCTGCAGGGCCAGATTCTGGAAATCTATTGTAGAGAGAAAAACGGCTACAACAGAGGATGGATTTGAAGCGTAGATGATTGTAGGAGAAGAGAAATATGGATGGAAGAAGGTGGGACGAATCGAGATAGGTGTGGCTTCGCACTACGGTAGTCAGCCCTTCGAGGAAATGAGGGTTTCGGCGTTTCGCACCCAATTGAATCTCCACAACTCAGAAATTTAGAGGAGCAGAAAAACGTAGCAATTTTATTAATCTTCATTGAGAAAAAAAAAAAAAAAAAGAATACAAGGGGGTGCCTATTTAAATAAAACCCTATATCCCGAAACTCATGCGATGCACGCAACCTATTACTTGGAGACGAAGTAATCAAAAATAACAACTAATCAAAACAATCTAAACCATTCATGATATTCCTAATGACAATAATAAGCAAAACCCAAAGTACTAGATTAATTAGAATAGTGGGCCATGATCATGAGAACCCATGGTAGGATTCACATGACTATCGAGTCCACTCCAACGAACCAAAACGCAGTCCTCTAACTAGGAGGCCCTCCCTGGACGTCGTCATCGATCCAGATCGATGGTGGGGCCCTCCTTGCGTACATGCGTAGGGGGCGTGCGTGTGGGCGTGATGTCCCCATCACTTTACCTAGACTGACTAACCACGTCGACATAAAAGGCAATATTTAGTATGTTGAAGGTCAAATAGATGAGCTTGTCGATGAGTTTTCTATACATACTGGGATCTACCAATAACTCTCCTTTTAAGGCTCAAGTTTGAGATGAGGATCCATCGAAGTATCCACGAGCTTTGCACCTAGCATACATGTCGCTTCCAATGAGTCACAAACATATTTTAATATGAAGTTACGTCTTCCTAGTATACAAGTATGCTCTTCCAATAAGCCACAAACATGTTTCAATATGAGGTTATGTCATCCTAAAAGTTCCTTCGAGAGCTTGTGATACGAAAACTTCATTCAGGTAGCCTCGGTGATCACTTTGGCCTCGACAAAACAACAACCCTAATTGAGGACCATTTCTATTGATCAAGTTTGAAGAAAGACGTCGAAATTAATGTTCAGCACTATCAAGTGTGCCAACTAGGTAAAGATAGTGAGAAAAATACTAGTCTTTATACTCCACTACCTATGCTAGATGTTGCATGGGAAGATATTAGCATGGATTTCATCCTAAGATTTCATAAGAGTCTAAGACTCAATGTGCCTATGACTCTAGTTGCAATCAACAGGTTTTCTAAGATGGCTCATTTCATCCCTTGTAAGAAAGCATCGAATGTGCTACACATTGCCAATGTTTTCTTCAAAGAAGTGACTCGTCTATATGGTGTTTCCAAGATAGTTATATTTGATCGCGATGTTAAGTTTATGAGGTACTTCTAACGAACTTTACGGTCTAAGATGAGAACTAAATTAAAGTTCTCAAGTGCTAATTATCCACAAATGGATGGGCAGGCTAACGTTGTGATGTAGGACAATTAACCACTTGCTCTAAAAGCTTGAACTGTTAGAGTATGGCGAATTAATCCCTTTATTTCATAGCCCAGACCCCACATCTCATGAGTTTTAAGACTTCGGCGAACCCCCTTCGTGGGCCCCAAATCACATGGGCCGCCCACCCCGAGTGTGTCCCCGCATCCCACGGGCTACCCTACTCGAGCCCAGTGTGAAATGCGCATTAATCACCCCTAGTGAGGAGTCTCGAACACGAGACCTCCTCTGTGGGCCGCACCCACCCTGAGTGTGCCCCTGCATCCCACAAGCGACCCCACTCGAGCCCAGTGTGAAAATGTCTCTGCATTAATCACCCCCGGTGAGGAGTCTCGAACCCGAGACCTCCTGCTCTGATACCAATTTGATGTAGGACAATTAACCACTTGCTCTAAAAGCTCGAACTGTTAGAGTATGGCGAATTAATCCCTTTATTTCATAGCCCAGGCCCCACATCTCATGGGTTTTAAGACCTCGGCCGAACCCCCTTCGTGGGCCCCAAATCACATGGGTCACCCACCCCGAGTGTGTCACCGCATCCCACGAGCCACCCCACTCGAGCCCGGTGTGAAATGCGTATTAATCACCTCTGGTGAGGAGTCTCGAACACGAGACCTCCTCCGTGGGCCGCACCCACCCTGAGTGTGCCCCTGCATCCCACAAGCGACCCCACTCGAGCCCAGTGTGAAAATGCCCCTGCATTACGTTGTCAATCGTAGTCTTGGGAGTTTGCTTCGTTGTTTGGTTGGCGATCATATCAATTTATGGGGGATCGTGTTACCACGAGTTGAATTTGCCTATCATAGCTCTATTAACCGCACTACGGGACTATTCTTTCGAATTTGCGACAAGCATGCAACTTCGACAACCTATCAATTTAGTCCCACTTCATATTGTTACTCACTCAAACTAGGACATCGAAGCTTTTGCATAGCATATTAAAGCGATACATAAGAAAGTCAGAAGGAATATCACCTTTAGTAATGAAAATTACAAGGGCCACGCAAATGTTCAACGACATTTTTGCACAATCTCAATAAAGAGATAGGGTTGTCATCTAGCTCAAACCTGACAGGTTTCCAGCAGACTCTTACACCAAGCTCCACCAGCAAACGACGGGCCATTATCGTCTTTTGAAGAAGTCGAGTGATAATGCATACCTGATCGAGCCTCCACCCGAAATGAAAATCAACCCCATTTTCAATGTAAAAGACCATGCAGTTTATCTTAGACATCACGAAGACGACAGAAGAACGAGCTATCTAGATACCTAAGGTACCACACCTACCTAAGGTACCACACCAATTCAAAAAATAAAATAATAATAATAATAATAATAATAATAATAATAAAATCATTGAAGATGTGTTGGATGATTGGATAGTTTCTACACATTAAGGAGGATACCGGAAGTTTCTTGTCATGTAGAAGAGCTGACCTAGATCCGGCAATACGTGGATCTCCGTAGACAATTTCAAGAGCATCCACCTGGAGATCTATCAGTACATTGCTATTAACTCAACGGAGCTGAGTTTTTCCAAGCTGGAGGAAATTGATGCAATTGCTCCACATCCCACACGTGTGCACAAGAAGAGGCTTGCTTTCCATTTTTAGCTTGTTCCTAATTTCCTTTCTTTCCCATTTTTATGTTTGGAAAATATCTTTATGTTAGGAAAAAAGTATTATTAGTTGTTTAATGGGTTTCTTATTTTAGACATCTTGGCTAGCAAGGAATCTTATTTTAGATTCCTTAGATTATGTTAGAGATATTTCGAAGAGGAAACCTTGTAAACACTCATTATAAATAAAGCATTGGCAGTCATTGCATCTTTCCCTTGGGAAACTCAGATTTTTTATTTGGTGTGTTGAACTTCATTGCGATTAGTTTCTTCCGTGATCTAGTTGCATTACACCATAAAATCTTGAAATATGCATACTTCCTTTCTATAATTAATGTTAAAACAGTACAATATCAAAAGCAGAAAATGGTGAATGCATATCAAGAGGGTGGATGTAGATATCAATTTCCATATTCTCCTGGAAGTCGATAGAAAGACAAGCCAAAAACAGGCGCACACCTGCAACATTTTGAATCCATGTAGCCGAATCTCCGAAGACCAATCTTTCCTCACCAACGTAAACGACGTATTCGCCAAAACACGTATATCTCCTGCTTTCACCTGCAAAACCAAAATACACATTCAAATACATACCAATGATACGGCCTGAAAATGAAAGCTATTGAGAAATTATTTAAATTTTTAAAATAATACTAATAATAACTGAAACTCGTACGGATTCTAAGTAGGAAATGGCGGGTTTTCTAGCTTCGGGTGAGGTGTTCCAGTCTAGGGCTGCGGCGATGGCGCTAGCGACGTTGTTGGCGGTGCTGTTGTTTTCGTCCATGCCTGGAAAGCGTATGATGAAATGCCAGTTTTTTTTACCCCGGTGAAATTTCAGAGAACGGGTGCTTTGAAGGGTTTGTTGAAGTTAAATACAAGAAAGAGGAAGAGATGAAGAAATATTGTTGAAGAAAAAGTAGGGTTCTTTCTCTCTTTTTGCTCTGCTATTCTTTTCTGCTGAAGACTGAGAATAGATGGAAAATGAAAAAACAAGGGGGAGAGGGAAGACTGGGAAGAGAGCTGGAAACGTACTGTATATGCATTAAGCCTTCTAAGAGTCGTAAATTACGGGTCAAGCCCTTACGGAAGATAGACGGTGGAGAAATTCTAGAGCGAATCGCACCGGGAAGGGGGTGGAAAGGGACTCGGATTTAGGGACTCCGTGCGCTATAGAGTGCTGAGTAATCTCTGTGGGGCCCACTTTGGATGTATATGTCTTATCCATACCGTCCATCTGTTTTTTAAGATCATTTTAGTTCATTAAAATAGAATTTAACTGTATCCAAAGCTCAAGTGGGCCACACCACAGGAAACAGTGGGAATAATGATGACCACCGTTGAAACTTTCCTAGGGCCCACAGTGATGTTTATTTGTGATAGTACTTTTTCATAAGGTCACCCAGGCGTCTATGAATGGAAAACACAAATATCAGCTTGATACAAAATTTCTGCGGCCCTGATCAGTTTTCAACGGTAGGTGTTTAATGTACATTGTTTACTTAGGTGTGGTGAATTTGAGCTTTGGATATACTTACATTTTGGGTTCATATACTAAAATGAGCTTATAGAAAAGATGGATGGCGTGGATAAGAAACATACATCACAGTCGACCCCACAGAGTTTACTTACTCATCAAGCAATCCGCATCCATTTAGTATAGACTCTCCGGTACTGACGTGCGCCCCACCATGATCCATTAGACGCGCCTACCAGTGAAATTTTCCAGGACAGAAGTTTTGGATAAGCTGATACTTGTTTTTTTCACTCGTCCAGATCTCTGTGACCTAATAAACGGCAGGTTAGATGGAAAAAAGCATTACAACGGCTCTCAGTAAGTTTTTAATGGTGAGTGTTCAATCACCACCTTTTCCTATGGTGTGGTCCACCCTCACGACCTTTTACGATGGTGTGGTCCACCTGTGAATTGGATTTGCAGCCTAAGAATGAGCTGGAAAAATGGATGGATGGCATGGATAAAGTACATAAATGATGGTGGGACACTGACATCAGTACTGGAGGGTTCACTACGAGTGTAATGGAAAGTAAGGCTTAGGGCCATTGGCGACCCAAAATATACCACCCTGGGCGTGGCTCGAAATTTTTATGCTGGCCCAAACTAAGCTTGAGTGTTTCTCTAGTGGAAGAGACCGACGAACTTGTTTGAGGCTTGTTGTGAGGCAAGAATGGCATCAGATTCGGATTCAGTAAGATGAGCAAATGCAACTAATGAGGAAGTCAATAAGAGATTTGAGCTTTAAAAATGAGAGTGTGCTATGGAATGAGTCTGTAGCTCGGGTGTGTTGATTGATGTCTTCAATCAGTCCAGGAATAAGGGAGCTCGATCGATCGAACTCCTAGCTTGATCAATCGAGAAACCCTATTTTTTTAGGGTCCATGAAAAATTTTGGTCATGTTCAATCGATCGAACATGGTGGCTTGATCGATCGAGGATTGCTTTATCAATATTGATTGATCAATGCTTATATCGATAGCATGCACAGCTTTGCATACTTGCGCAATTAGTTTTCTATTATGGGTGTTATACTATATATGTGGTTGTAATTGCGGAATTATGGTATTCGAAGCAAGGCTAAAACATTTTTAAAGTGTTTTAAAGAGATAAATGAGGTTTTGGAGAGGGTTTTCAAGGTCATCATCTCTATAAGTTCAATCCATATCTTTCAATTCGCTTATATATGGTGGATTTGCTCGTTACTTTGTGTCGTGGTTTTTTTCCCGCATGGATTTTTTTATGTAAAACCATGTGTTCTCTATGGTGCTTGTTTGCGTTTATATTTCTTTTGTTTAATTTAAATTCGGAGTTTTCTTACATGGTTCCTCAACAAGTGGTATTAAAGCTAACGTTAGGTTTCGAGTTTGAATCTGAAACTTGTCGTTGAAGGGAACAAATGTAAAGTATGAAACAAGGAAGTTACGAAGGAAAAACAATTTTGAACTATATAATATAAAGATGAGGGGTCATCCGGTTTAGTAAGATTGCAACATTCTCTCCTTAGTAAAGTGAAGCATCATGCGACTAGGAGCGATGAAAAGTGGGTAGTACTTGATGAGAGCGACTACCACAATATAAGTATGATTGGCAAACAGTGCCCTTTATAATGTCATCGATTAAAAGACTACCGCATGACTTTGGACGAAGTTAGACAGTTTGTACACAATGAGATCTATTGGAAATCATATGTATGTGAGGAAATAATTCTGTAATCTGAAGATAGTATAATGGGTGAATATTGATGAACACATCGGCACTTTAATCAGTTGCTTTACAATTTGATAAATGTATAAGTGAAAATCGAATAGGAAGATCCGGCTCTAATTCCATTGAGCTCTATTCCAAAGTCTTGTGAGAATCTTGTAGACATCGGGAGCGAAGGTAAAGAGACCATGGATATCAAAACTATTATCTCAACCATTAATGTGAAGCAACTAATAAAGAATAAGGGTGGCAAAGGTTCCTCTACGAATGCGTTTGTTCATAGGGGAAGAAATTTTGATTGCGAGAAGGGTATCTCGCGATCGAGATCCAAATCAAATGGTGAAGGCATAATGAAGTGCTGAAATTGTGGTATGACAAGACACATGAATAATGATTGTCAAAATCCTAAAGCCCAATAGGGAGAATAATTAGATAATGCACTGAAAGAAACCAACATAGCGGAATCCAGTTAGGAGGTGGGTGGTTGTGACCTTTTAACCACATCTAGATCCCGTTATCTTAATAACGATTGGATTTTGGATTCGACGGCTTCATACCATATGACCTCACACTGAGATTGGTTCATCAGTTACAATGAATGTGATGGTGGCCAAGTGTTTATGGGCAATGACTTATGGCTGTAAGGTGATTGGTGTCGGTTGGCGCGCATCAAGATGTTTCATGAGGTAAAGCGTATCCTAATGGATGTTAGACATATTTCTGACTTAAAGAACAATTCGATTTCTTTGATAGCTCTCGATGTACTTGGGTGCAAATTCATTGAGTTTGATCGTGTCATAAAAGATTCAAATGAGCACTCATAGTGATGGAAGCACAGTAAAATATTAACCTTTAAAAGTTGACAAGTGAAAATGCAAGCTTAAAAAGTCTTAGAGGGAGGGTGAATAGGACTATGTCAAACAAAAAAAAAATTACAGTGCATAAATATTAAATAAATCATAAATCTCAATCGCACTGGTATTGAAAAATTGATTCAAACAAATTCGTAGGACAACCTACACCCAAACCAGGTTTAGGTATGACAACCTTATTTTACGAACGTTTGTAAGAATCAAGATCTCAAACTAAGCAAGAGAATATAAGTCTATCTATTACAAACATTCACCACTTTTGCATAAATGAAATTATAAATATTATCCACAAATGCAAAAAAGGAAACATTCACCACAACACCGAGAGTTATAGCGGTTCGATGTGTACAACAACAGTTCTCAAACAATCATACATATTCCACTCCCAACAATCACTATCCACATGATATTAGCTTTCACTATAAATAAGGTTTTCTCAGGGTCACCTTAAAACATGATACAGTTGTGATTTTAAAGGGCTATTACAAAAAAAAAAAAAAAAAAAAAAAAAAAAAAATCAACAAATGAGATTTTCTGGCTATCTCAATAAAACCAACAAATGAGATTTTCTAGCTATCTCAATAAAACCAAAGTATACTTATCTTTTCCATTGAAGATGTATCAGTCGATGTAGCCGTAAAACCGCTTCTCTTATTGTAAATTGTTCAATGTTCAGTTATATAGACAAGGGTTCAAGGTTCTAGATTGATTTAAAATAGATTTAAATCAAAGGTTACTTGTTTAAATTCCTTAAAATCTAAAAAAATAGTATTTACTCTATTTATAAAATAAGATTCAAAGAATAAGATATCAAGGAATTAAAATAAAAAAGCTATTAAAAATTTATAAATACCATGCAATAGCTTGATAATAATTGAGGCTTCTCTCTCTTTTGTAGAAGGATTTAATAGACTTGAATTATTAATTTCGGATTGAGAGAAAACCTCTATTTATAGGCAAAGAAGTTGTTGCTTAGACTCGTCTAAGAACTGGATTTCGTTCTAACAAATTTTTGAATTTGAGCGCGATAAGATAAAACAGATTTTCGACTGGTCGAAGGCCCTGCTCGACTGGTCGAGGGCTCTGTTCGACTGGTCGAGCAAGGTCTTCAACTGGTCGAGGGTGCCTAAAATCCGAACTAATTCAGTTACTGGACTTCGAGTCGAGCAACCCTCGACTGGTCGAAGGCCCATCTTCGACTGGTCGAGCAGTCTACTCTACTGATTGAAGTAGTAATGGAAAAATCCATTTTTCTTCAATTTAAACCAGGACTGGTCGAAAAATCCTTAGATTAGTCGAGTCACGGCTTAAACTAATCGAACCTTAGCTTAGACTAGTCGAACTTTAGCCTAACATAAGCATAAAAATTCATTTAAGTTATGTTTAGAAAGTACCTAAGCCTAAGGTCTTTTTAGGGTCTGTTATACCTTAAATGACTAAACTTTGAAGTAGATTAGATGCTTGAACATCATGGAACTTATTATTCTACTCGATTCTTCAATAGAACTTGAAGTTGAAGATGGAGCTTGATCTTCTACTGGAATTTTAGTAGAACTTGAACTCAATCATCTTAAACTCACTAGAACTTGAACTTTCCATCTTGATCCACTACTTGACTTGAACTTCAGTAGTGTCTTGAACTTTCCATCTTGATCCACATTAGAAGGCCACTTCATAAGCTGTTTTGTCTAAACGAAATTTGACAAACAAATGTGTGCTTTATACAATATAGCACTTACAATCTCCCCCTTTGTCAAATTCGTAACAAAACACTTATTATTACAACAACTAGAATGACATCTTGTATTCTTGATTCCATGTTGCAAAAGATTTATTGCAGCTTTGATAAATGTGCGAAAAAATTACTACTCCCCGTCAATGTGAGCTTCTCCTGTATTATGACTTACACATTTTTCCATTCCAATGCCAATGCATACTCCAAGCATATATAATCATGTAACATTCATTACATCAACATTCATATCAGCTCATATTATGTTATTCATATCATCTCAACATTCAACATTCATTATAATAGTAATAATTAATCATCTCCCCCTTTTTGTCACATTATGACAAATGAAAGAATAATCATTCAAACAACCATATCAAAATCAATAGAATAAAAAAAAATCAGAATATCAAGATATAAACATATAAGAATGTCAAGTTAAGGAGGTCATCAAGGTAATAAAAAGTCATCAATAAGCGTAAAGGTGAGTAGAATATAAGAGTGATCATCAAGCACGCACTCAAATTTAAAGTTTTACAAGTCAAATGTGTGTTTTAATATATATATATATATATATATATATATATATATATATATATATATTATATATATATATAATTTAAAGAAGTCTAGTTGGATCCAGAGGAAGAGGGGGGAGGTATAAAAGGATCAATCTGGTGCAGTCCCTTGACAATGAGATGAATGTACTTTCGCATGTATTTCATTGAAGATTTGTGACTTTTTGTCTGATTGTCTCGAGATACCTTCAACTCAATCACCTTTTCCTCCAAGGATTTGAGCCGATCATCAACTTGGGAAGGTTAATAGTCTGGATCAGCTTCATCATCCGACTTATCAAGCTCAGCAAATATGTCGTCCATCGATGTGTCCTCTGGTATAGGTGCGTCTTCTTCTTCTTTTCCTTAATTTCGCTGGCCGGGAAGGAATGACAGGTTCATTTTGTACAGATTTGTATCATCAAAGGGTAATTCTGATTCCAGTGCCTCTGTCGAAGGAATGACAATATTGCAATAAAGAGCAATGCAAGTCATGAGATAGGTGAAAGGAATCGATCCATGACCAGGATAAATACGAAATTGAATAGTCAAATAACACACCAAAGAAGGAAGACAAACAGGAAAACCAGATACAATAGAGTGAAGGACACGAGTTATTAAGGGAGTAAATTCAGACTTATTTCCAAATCGTGGATACACATTGGACGTAAAAATACAATATAAGACTCGGTATTTGGGAAGCATCTGGTTAGCACGGAGGGCATTGCCAGACTTCCATTCAGCGTCAAAGCAACATAATTTACAAGTGATCGTCCGTTGCTCAGTACGAGTCATTTTCTCTGTGAGAGTGGCAATGGGAATGCCATCATCATTAACGTTTATGTCAAGTGAACTTGAAATCAAGTGGTGATCAATAAGGATTATCCCTTCTCGAAAATTAATTATAAATGTCAAATTTTCAAGGGATATGTCGCTTATGGACATGTACATGCCTTTCGCTATGGAGCGGTAAGTCGTTCCGCCCTAACCGAAAATATTTTCCCAGCCTATAGCAGTAAGGATAGGCAAAAGTTGATATGGTGTGTGGTCTACATTTACATTCTTTTCAATAATAATTTATCTAACACAAAAATCCCTAACATGCTTCGAATCTTTTTCGGGAGATCTTAGGGTTCTCACCCTAATGAGAGTCTACCTATAGGAGGAGCCTCTAGGGCCCCTGCGAGTAGCTTTCCTCTTAGTACGATGCTTCATTTAGAAATTGTAAAAGAGAAGATTAAAGAAGATAAATGAGTTGAGTCTATATCAGATTTTGGTTCAAAACCTACTATAAAAATGTTGTAAATCACAAATACATCATAAATAGAAGATAAACTAGCAAAGAGCAACCCAAATCTATAAGGAAAATGGAAATAGACCACTTACAACGACTATTTAAAGATGAGTTTGTCAAGAGAAGCATCGGCTAATCGAATAAGAAGGTGGAAAATGAAATAGAAAAGTGATTTTTCTCCATTTATTGTGCAAAACCTATGCTCCTCGACCCGTCGAGCAGGCCACAAATTTGAAAAAAATTATATTTGAAATTTGAAATTTATTTACATGTTATGCATTTAAACATTTAAAAAAATGCATTAACAACACGATTAATTAATTAAAAGTACACAACCCTATGCTTTAATTTGAAATATCTATTCCTGCTGAGCGATTTGGTCATTATGTCTACAAGCTGCCTTTTAGTCTGAATATATTATAAAGAAATACTCTTGTCATCAACTAATTCTCGAATATAATGATATCGAATGTCGATATGTTTCGTACAAGAATGTTAAATAGGATTCTTTGAAATATTAATTGCGCTTGAGTTATCACAACATATTATCATTGTATCTTGCGCAATCCCATAATCAGCTAACATCATTTTCATTCAAATCAGCTGGGTGTTATCATTACCAGCTGCTATATATTCGGCTTCAGCTGTTGAGAGTGATACAAAATTTTGTTTCTTACTAAGCCAAGAAACTAAACAATTCCCTGTGTAGAAACATCCACCACTGGTAGATTTTCTATCGTCGATGTTTCCTGCCCAATCTACATCAGTATATCTGGCAAGTTGTACAATTGTATCATGCGGATACCATAGACCCAAGCTAGTAGTACTTGCAACATATATGATTATCCGTTTAACAACGATTAAATGTGACTCTTTAGGATCATATTGATATCTAGCACATATTCCAACACTAAAAGCAATATCAGGTCTACTAATAGTTAAGTATAGAAGACTACCAATTACAATTTGATATAGACAGGAGTCTATACTTTTACCTGATTCATCCTTAAAAAGTTTGAGAGTTGTACTCATAGGAGTATCAAACTTTTTCTCATTCTCAAACCCAATTTTTTTTACAAGATTCAAGGCATACTTGGTTTGTGAGATGAATATACCATCTTCCTATTGTTTTACTTGTAATCTAAGAAAGTAATTAATTAGTTCTCCAACCATACTCATTTCAAACTTGAATTTCGTTAGATCTGCAAATTCAATGGACAAATTAGTGCATGTAAATCCGTAAATAATATCGTTAAAATAGATCTGTACTATGAATATATGTTCATTATATTTATTGACGAATAAGGTTTTATCAACACTTCCCATGATAAAGTTATGACTAAGTAAGAATTTAGTCAACTTTTCGTTTCATGCCCTGGGAGCTTGTCTCAAACCATAAAGTGTTTTTTTAAGACGGTACACATGATCTGAAAGTTTAGGATCATCAAAACCCTTAGGTCATTCAACATATACTTCTTCACGTAGATCAACGTTTAGAAGCGCACTTTTGACATCCATTTGTATATTTTGAATTTCTTATAGCAAGCAATTGAAATAAATAATCTAATAGATTTAAGGCGCGCAACTGCTGCAAAGGTTTCATCATAGTTAATTCATGTTATCTGAGTATAACCTGGTACAACTAGTCGTGCCTTGTTTCTAATGATATTCCTCATTTCATTAGATTTGTTCTTAAAAATCCATTTGGTTCCGATTATATGTTTATCAGAAGGTCTACGAACTAAGTACCAAACATCATTTTCTGATGAATTGATTTAACTCTTCTTGCTTGACTAATATCCAACTTTCATCGGCAAGTGCTTCTTTGACATTTGTCGGTTCAATTTGAGAAGTGAAGCAAACGCAATTACAAATATTTTCTAACTGTCTTCTTGTCTGAACACCAGTACGAGGGTTACCCAATATATGATCAGTCGGATAGTCTTTGACTAATCTTAATTTTGTATTATCTGATTTAGATGAAGAGTCAAGTTTATCTATAATGCTGACTCCATCATCATCTTGATTTGGTGTGGGTGTGATTAGGTGATCATCAATTACTACGTCAATAGATTCATGAATCATCCTTGTTCTTTTGTTAAGAACACGATATGCTCGACTATTTAGAACATAACCCAAGAATATTCCTTCATCATTCTTGGCTTCGAACTTTTCCAAAATTTTTCGGTCACATAAAATGAAACATTTACTTCCGAAAGTCTGAAAGTATTTGATGGTAGGTTTCTTATTAAACCATAATTCATATGTTGTTTTATCTTTGACTTTTCTAAAATACACACAATTTATAATGTAGCAAACAGTATTAACAGCTTCAGCCCATAAGTTTTTCGGTAAGTTCGTGTTATTTAACATTACATTGGCCATTTCCAGTAATACTCTGTTCTTTCTTTCAACAACTCCATTCTATTGAGGTATCTTGCGAGCAGAGAACTCATGTGATATACCATGGTCGGTACAGTACTTCTCAAAATTGTTATTTTCAAACTCAGTACTATGATCACTTTTAATTTTGATCACGTGCACTTCCTTTTTAGTCTGAATTCGTTTTAGAATTTTTCTGACTTCATCGAGAGTATCCGATTTCTCTCTTAAGAAGGCTACCCAAGTATATCTGGTAAAATCATCAGCAATAACTAGAAAATACTTCTTTCCACATCTACTCTTCGTTATCGTTGGTCCCACCAAGTCCATATGGAGTAGTTCAAGAGGTTTGGTTGTGGCTAAGCAGTTCACTTTCTTGTAACTACTTCTATTTTGTTTGCCAATCTGACATGCGCTAAATTTTTTTCTACCTTTTTTAATTTGGGTAAATCATGAATGTGATATTTCTAGCTCAATCTACAAAGGTATTTAAAGTTAACATGTCTAAGACATTTATGTCATAATTCTATTTCGTCTATTTGGACTTTCCTAAGGAGTTTACTTTATTGTGATTACTCCTAATTTGCTTGCCAATCTGACATGCGCCATAATTTTTTTTTTTACTTTTTTTAATTTGGGTAAGCCATGAATGTGATATTTATTGCTCAATTTATAAAGGTCTCTAAAGTTAACATGTCCAAGACGTTTATGCCATAATTCTATTTTGTCTGTTTAGACCATGTAACATGAATAGTTAGAAGAGCATGAGTCATCAATAATGTAACAATTTTTAAAGGTCCTACGACCGTTTAATATCACACTACCCTTCTTATTTGTAATCTCGCATTCGTGTTTTGAAAATCTTACACTATGTTTGTTATCGCATATTTAAGATATACTTAAGAGGTTATGTTTTATACCTTTAATAGACAATACATTCTTAAAGGGAAGAAGATTGAAGAGTTGAACAGTGCCTTGGCCTATGATTTTGCAGTTGCTTCCATCTCCAACAGTAACCGAGCCGTCGTTTACCTTTTTGAAGTTGGTGAATATCACTTTGTCACATGTCATATGTCTTGAACATCCGCTATCTAGGTACCATTTTGAATGACTAGTGGCTTTGAAGGCTGTGTGGGCAACAAGACATGTCACCTTTGGAACCCATTTCAATATGGTTCTGGGTTTAGAAGTTCCATTGGATTTTATCTGTTTTTGGAAATTAGAATTTTTCCACTTTTTATTAACTCTTATTCCATCTGAGTTGGATTTTAGAAACTCTTTGAGTAACTCCATGCTTTTTTAAGCTAAAGGTGATTTATTATATCTTTGTTTTCTATAGTTGATGACATTAGAGTTAATTTTAGGAACTTGAAGGAGTTCTGTGTTTTTGAAATCATTTCAACCAAAATCTCTCAAAGTTTTACCTTTAGAGTTTGAAGATTCTCCTTTTACAAATGTAGGAGATGAATTATTGATTTTCAAATAATCATTTTTTATATACCCCAGACTTGATTTATCACCACATTTTCTAGATGAGGTTAACAAAATTTTCAGTTTTGAGTCTTCGTGGGCATATCTCTAAGTATCCTTATAACTAAAAAGGGAGGAAACTTTAAGTTTTGGTTTTCTCATTTTCAGTTATAAGTTTTTGTAATTCTGAGGTTTTGAAATTTAAGTCTAGTTTTATTTTTTTTTCAAAACAATCTGAAAGATGAGATTTTTTTAAAACATTATTTTCAAGTTCTTCTTTTAATTTAACATATTTCTCTCTTTAAATTTTTAGTTTGACGGCAATTTTACAACTTTCCTTGTATAGGGCATTGTAGGTGTCTTGAAGATCGTCCTCATTTTCATTTTCAGGGTCACTCCTGAGATTTTCATAATCAGATATGTTACAGCTATCTAAGGAGGTGACTCGGCTATAGTCATAAGGGCTTTTACATCATTTGCATTAATATTTTCTTGTTCTGATTCATCGGACTCCGAAGAACTTTCAGAGCCAGACAATTCATCTCATGTAGCTATCATGCCATTTCTCTTTGATTTATCTTTTTTAAGACATTTATTCGTCAAGTACCCATATTCATGACAATTGAAACATTGACTGTCCTTACTTTTAGTTTTTCAAGACTTAGATTTTTATTTTCTTTTATCAGATGGTTTTTAAAAATCTGATCTTTTCTTCTTTTTGAAAATTTTATAAAATTTCTTAGCTAGCAATACCATATCATCTTTTGTATATTTGAAAGCAGAATTAGCACAATTTTCTTTTGAAATAGATTTAGAAGATTTGAGAGCAATAGACTTACCTTTAAGAGATTTAAATTTTAACTCATATGTTTGGAGAGAGTCAACTAACTCCTCAACCTTCATATTATCAGTATCTCTTAATTCTTGAATGACAGTGGACCTTAAAATTGAATTTATCAGGAAAAGATCGCAGTATTTTTGCACAGACCTTGCTTTCTGCGATTCCATCTCCTATACTCCACATGGAATTTACTATACTATTTAGTTTCGTATAGAAGTCTATGAAAGTCTCATTTTCTTCCATATGAATTTCCTCAAATCTAGTAGTGAAGAGTTGAACTTTTGATTTCTTGACTATAGTAGTTCTTTCATGTGTCATTTCAAAAAAATCATAGGCTTGTTTAGCCGTGTCGCATGAAATAATTATTTTGAATTCATTAGGTGATAGAGCACAAGTTATGACATCTAAGGCCTTAGCATTAGCACTCCTTTCACTTTTATGAGTTTCAGTCCATAAGTAGAATGCAATTTCTCTCATAGACTTGGTTCCATCTTCAGCTACTACCTCAGTCATAGGAAGTTTCCATTTGGTTACAGTGGCTTGCCACATGCTTTCATCTAAGGATTTTAGAAAAAATCTCATTATAGTATTCCAGTAGGCATAGTTGGAGCCATCAAAAGGTGGTGGCCTGGTAATAGACAAGCTATCGAAATTTGACATTATAAAAGCTCTAGATCTTTTAACTCAAGAAAATTAATTTTAAAAAAATGAGCAAATTAGCTTTGATATCACTTGAAAATGTGAGCTTAAGAAGTCCTATAGGGGCGTGAATAGGCCTATGCCAAATAAAAAAATTATAGTGCTGAAATATTAAATAAATCAAAAATCTCAATCGCGCTAGTATTGAAAAATTGATTTAAACTAATTTGTAGGACAACCTACACCCAAACCAAGTTTAGGTAGAATAACCTTATTTCACGAACATTTGTAAGAATTAAGATTTTAAACCAATCAAGAGAAAATAAAACTATTTATTACAAACATTTACCATTTTTGCGTAAATGAAATTACAAACATTCTCCACAAATGCAAAAAAGAAACATTCACCACAACACCAAGAGTTATAGTGGTCCAGTGTGTACAACAATTGTTTGCAAATAGTTACACCTACTCCACTCTCAATAATCACTATACACGTGATATTGGCTTTCACTATAAATAAGATTTTTTCAGGGTCACCTTAAAACCTGATACAGTTGTGATTTTAAATGGCTGTCACAAAAAAAAAAAAAAAAAAACTCTCTTTGAGAATTTCCTGGTTATCTCCGAAAAATCAACAAATGAGATTTTATGGTTATCTCAATAAAACCAACAAATGAGATTTTCTAGCTATCTCAATAAAACCAAACTATAAAAGCAAAGTATACTTATCTTCTCCTTTGAAGTTGTATCAGTCGATGTAGCCATAGAACCGCTTCTCTTGTAGTAGATTGTTCAATGTTCAGTCATATAGACAAGGGCTTAAGGTTCTAGATTGATTTTAAATAGATTCAAACCAAATGCTACTTGTTTGAATTCTTTAAGATCTCAAAGAAGAGTATTTACTCTCTTTATAAAATAAAAAATCGAGGAATTAAAAAAAAACTATTAAAAATTTATAAATACCATGCAGTAGCTTAACAATAATGAGGGTCTCTCTCTCTCCTCTCTCTCTCTCTCTCTCTCTCTCTCTCTCCCTCTCTCTTGTGGAAAGATTTAATAGACTTGATTTGTTAAATTCGAATTGAGAGAAAGCTTCTATTTATAGGCAAAGAAGTTGTTGCTTCGACTCGTCTAAGACAGTCTTCGACTCGTTTAAGAATCGGATTCCGTTCCAATAAATTTTTAAATTTGAGCGCGATAAGATAAAACAGATCTTCGACTAGTCGAAGGCCCTGCTCAACTGATCGAGGGCCCTATTCGACTGGTCCAGAAAGGTCTTCAACTAGTCAAGGGTGCCTAAAATTTGAACTGATTCAGTTGCTGGACTTCAAGTCGAGCAACCCTCGACTGGTCAAAGGCCCATCTTCAACTGGTCGAGCAGTCTACTCAACTGGTCGAAGGCCCATCTTCAACTGTCGAGCAGTCTACTCGACTGGTTGAAGAAGTAACGAAAAAATCTTCTTCTTTTTTTCAATTTAAACTAGAACTGGTTGAAAATTTTTTAGATTGGTCGAGCCACGGCTTAGACTAGTCGAACCTTAGCTTAGACTAGTAGAACTTTAGCCTAACATAAGCATGAAAACCCATTTAAGTTATGTTTTGAAAGTACCTAAGCTTAAGGTGTTTCTAGGGTTTGTTATACCTGCAATGACTGAACTTTGAAGTAGATTGAATGCTTCAACTTCATGGAACTTGTTCTACTTGATTCTTCAATAGAGCTTGAAGTTGAAGATGTAGTTTGATCTTCCACTAGAACTTTAGTAGAACTTGAACTCAATCATCTTGAACTTGGTAGAACTTTAACTTTCCATCTTGATCCACTACTTGACTTGAACTTCATTAGAGTCTTGAACTTTCTATCTTGATCCACATCAGAAGGCCACTTCATAAGCTCTTTTGTGTGAACGAAATTTAACAAACAAATGTGTGCTTTATATAATATAACACTTATAATAAGGAATATCATATCAGGTAGGGCTACATCATCTTTAGTAGAATCCACATCGACACGTGTGTGGCATGCGCGCCTAAGATGCATGAGCGAGCGTCATCTGAAGGTACTTTCTAATTGTTGCTTGATTCATGCATTTAAAAGTGTCGATTTAAACATATGCAAATACTGTATACATGGTAAACAATCATGGTTGTCTTTTAATTTAGGAAATGTGTTAGTAAAGCGGTGTTTGATTATGTGCATTTAGATGTATGGGGACCGTCACCCATGGTTTATGTGGGAAGATCATTATGCTTTGTCACATCCATTAATGATCATTCTATAAAGGTGTGGATTTATTTTTTGAAAAATAAATACGACATTTTTGTCACACTTAAGATATATAAGGCAATGGTAGAAAAATAGTTAAGATTGAAATTGAAAGTGTTAAAGAACAACAATGATGGTGAATTCACTTTTAAGAAATTCAATCAATTTTTAAAAGATAAGGGGATCGTACCGCATAACACAATCAGGCACACATTAGAGCATAACTATGTGGAAGAACGTATAAATTGGGCTCTCTTGGAGATAACCTAGAGTATGTTAAGCAACGCTGGGTTAGGTAACAAGCGATGGACTGAGGTCGTTAACACGACTTGTTACTTAGTGAATCGGTCTCTGTCTACTCCGATTGGTTGTAAAATTCCAGCATAATTGTGAAGTGGTCATGAAATTGACTACTTAGGACTGCGAGTATTTGGTTGTTATGCTTACTCTCACGTACCGTAAATTCAGAAAGATAAGCTAAACCAAAGGGCGAAGAAGTGCACATTTATTGGTTATGGTGATGATGTGAAGTGAAGTGATATAGGTTGTATAATTGGGTCACACAAAATATCACGATTAACCGCGACATCAGGTTATATGAAGATTATTTGTTTTGTAAAGATGAATACAATGAAACAGGGAAATCGATGGTTATTGAAGTCGGAAGTTGAAAAAGGTGAGACACTGGATGGAGCCAAGTTGCATAATGAGGTACAGGAGCCGGTTGAACAGTCGCCTCTCATAAGAAATTTGTTGAGATATCGCAAATTATCGACTGATACATAGATGATTTAAATGTTACATTTACCCTTATTACAGATGAAGGAGATCTGTCTACCTTTTACGAGGCACTGGATGATTCAGATGCAGAGATGTGGATGGGGGACATGCGAGACAGAATAGACTCTTTATACAAGAATGAGACATGGGAGCTAGTGGAGCTTTCCATTGGACGTAAAACGATTGGTTGTAAATGGAATACATGAATAAATATAATAGATATAAGGCCAGATTGGTTACGGAGTGGTATGCTAAAAAAAATGCATCAACTTCAGTAAGATATTCGCGTTGGTTACCAAGCAGGTATCTATTATATTTGTGTCGACGTTGGTCGCCCAATACAACCTTGAGCTGGAACAATGGATGTGAATAATAATTTCTTATATGGGAAATTGGAATAACAAATTTAAATGAAGCAACCAGAGGTCTTCGTGATACAAAGAGTAAATAATAAAGTTTGCAAGTTGAGAATGTCATTGTAAGGCCTAAAATAATCGCATAGCCAGTGGTAGTGGTATAAAAGATTTGATACTTTCTTGATGGGTCGGCAATTTACCAGGAGTGAATATGATCATTGGGTCCACTTCAATACACTAAGTGATGGATAAGGTATTATATGTTGATGACATTCTTATCGCCAGCCAAGCATATTTATGAACAAAATTTTAAAAACTCGGTTATTATGAACATTCAAAATAAAAGATATGGGGGTTGCAAAGAGAATTCTCGGCATTGACATGAATAGGGATAGGGGGAGGAGCAGTTTATAGTTACCGTAACGACCTGCATTTTGACCGCATTCGACCCGAATAAATACGTAAGTGTTGCCACTAGATAATCGAAATAATCTAATTAAATGCCCTTAGGTAGTAAATAAAGCACCTTATAAACTACATCTTATGCCGATTAACGTCTGCTATAAACTTATTATAAAGACCTATAAAGCCCTATTCCCGAAATGACCCTATAAGCACCTAAAATGCTCGGAGGAGCTCCGGATCGCTCATTAGTGGGCTATCAATCATGAAACTATAGGAATATGTTCATTTTAGTGGACTTAACATTTTTATTGAAACAGATGTTTGAAACTCTACCCCAAATCGTGCAACTTGAATCGAGACCAATGAGTGTGAGTTGCATGACCCACTTTTATTTGTTATAAGAAAAAACTACTAATAGGAATCTCAAAACCATAAATTTTAAGGTTTTGGAGAAGGGTGTTTTGTCATATTCTATTGATTTTGATGTCGTTTTTTCTAATTGATCGAACCCTAACAGTAATTGAAGGTAAAGTAACATTCTATCATGAAAATTAAGATCTAATTTGGGTTTTGTTGAAATTAGGCAAGAAAACTGACTCTTCTTATCCTAAACGTTGTTTACACGTGAATTCACCTACGCAGGTGAAGATTATTTTCTTAAATTAGCATTTATCAACCCCTGATAGTTACAGTTAGTGAATTTTAAAGTTTTATTGAAATTATTTTTATTTGAATGTTATGATTATTATATGACTATGATTCATATATTATATGTGTTACTTTGATAACATATTTGTTGAGAGATGTGGATTTGGGTTTCATCTAGGCCTGATTTTGTAAATATGTTAACTTACATGTTTCACACGTCAAGTGTTTGGTTAAATGTCTAAGTGATAAAATTGATGTTACACTATGAATTTGTACTTCTTAACATGCTTGAGAGATTATATACATGCATTACTATAGATTAGTCTTTAGAAAATCAGGAATGTGTGGACTGTTTGCCTAGGATTTAGTTGTCATAGACTTATTTGGTTGATTTGGGTGGAACACGACTGACTGACTCTGACCTGGCCGATCTCATCAAAGTTCGCTCTATCCACTAGATCAATTTAATTCAAAATTGATTATAGTTGTATTGAACATTGCCAAACATCCTATGAAATATAGAATACCACGATTATTACCATTGTTGTGCATTCATTTACAATCGTACGTATCAAGTCTCGTGAGACAAACATGGTGGTATGGAACACTATTTCTGAGATGTCGGCCTGTGCCGAGTAACGAGCCCCACTGAGAGCTTTAAGCGTTGAATCCTACATACTGAAGCTCGTGATCCAATCATGATCATATTAGACACTGTGTTTATGTTGTATTTGGCATGTGTTGATTTGATAATCTTATATTAAGTATTGAGCACTGAAGGAGGTAACGAGTTTGCAATCATTGATCTTTGGTGACAACCCATTACCATATTGATATTATCATGGGACATTAAAATACCCAAATTGGGTGAAAAACCCAAATTGGAAATAGAACGTTGGTGATGAGCCATGCGATCCTACCTAGTTTACTCTTGTTATAATTGACGTATTCTTAGTTCCCCGACATTGTTATTTGAATTTGGATTGATAAAGACTTGATAAATTATACATTATGTGTTGTCTTGTGCCTAGTTGACTAATAATACTAAAGACCAATGTACTCTGTCTCCCGTGCCTTGTTGACTATTTATACTAGAGATTAGTATATTCCGTCTCTTGTGCCTTGTTGACTATTTATGTTAAAGACAAGGTACTCCGTTTCTTATGCTCTGTTGACTATTTATACTAAAGGCCAATGTACTATTCAAGTCTTTTATGTTACTTATGGAGCATGCGTTTGTATATCATAACATGCATGCGTTAATTAACTAGTTTAGGAAGTTATTTATTATGTTGTGCTTAATTACTTGTACTTGGTTGTGTTAATAACATATGAAACTTAAGAAATAATAATAACTGAGTTAGTTACTCACTCGCACCTACTATGATATTTTAAAACATCAACCATATCTCATTTGATGCAGGTGTTACCGTGACGGTGTGATTCATGTGTCATGTCGTTGTATTTTTTTAGATTTAAAACTAGTTTCGGAAGGCCTTCATTACAATTCTACCATCGGTATTGTTATGCAGAGTCGTTGAATCTCTAGTTTTTGTAGATGTATACATTGGGCCCCAACTAAATAAAATTCATTGTTGGTTTTAACGTGTAATTTATTATCATTGTAGTGGTGTGATGCCACCTAAATTTCAGATTGTTTAGTTTAAATTCCTCTATAATGAGTTAATATAATGTGACTTAACTATTAAAGTTCGCTATCGCATTAAAATGTGACCATCGGGAATTCGGAGATCGTGGATGTAACATACTCATGAATTTTTAAGGCGTGACAATTATCTCAGGCATAATACCTTAAGAAGGTGTTGGTCAAGTTTTTGATGGATAAGACTATGTCAATTAGTACGCCCTGTGTTACTCACTTCAGGCAGCAATGTCCAATTATAGATAAAGAAAAATAGGTTATATCTTGTGTGCTCTACTCGAGTATGATTAACAGCTTGATATATCTCATGGTCTCTATAATATCAGATATTTCACATGTAAACAATATTATGAGCAAATATATGTCAAACCCAGTAAGCAACATTGGGAGGCAGTGAAAAGGCTACTTCATTATCTACAAGGTAAATGGACTATGATTTAACATTTTAAAAATCAGAAGAGAAACTTGTATGTTATGTGCATGCCGATTACGTGGGGAATGTGGACGATAGAAGGTCAACTTCCGGTTACTCGTTTGTACTAGCGGGTAGAGCGATCAATTGGATGTTGAAGCTTAAGTATGTGGTTGCTCTGTTCACACCCGAGGCTGAGTATACGACAGTGACATAATCATTCAATAAAAGGTATCTGGTTGAGAGGAATGATGAATCAGCTTGAACTTCAGCAAGATGTCGTGCCGGTTAATTGTGACAACAAAAGCATGATTAATTTGGCAAAAAACTCGATTTACGATTTTAGGACTAAGCATATTGATGTTCATCATCATTTTATCCAACAGATGCTTGAGGGTGATGGTGTCACTATATAGAAAATGCACACGAGCATGAATCTAACGAATATGATTACAAAGGTAGTTCACGCAGAGAAGTTCAACTTTTTTTCAACTTCTCTAGGTCTAAAAAAGGTTTGATGAAGACAGAGTGTGCAAGAGAACTGACGTCAATGGTAAAATTATGATAGAGATAATTGGAGATGGAATTTTGAGTTGTGGTTCATGATAATTGAAATCATAATGGAGATTGTTGATTGATGTCTTTAATTTGTATAGGAACAGGGGAGCTCGATTGATTGAACCCTTGGCTCGTTCGATCGAGAAATCCCCTTTTTCCATTGTTCTCTCTGGAATATTTTGGTCATGTTCGATTAATGTTGATTGATCGATGCTTAGATCGATAATGCATGTAGTTTTGTGTAATTGCACAATTAATTTTCCATTACAGGTGTGACGCTATATATATATATATATATATATATATATATATATATATATATATATATATAATATTATGGGTGTACTTGTAGAATTACAGTATTTCAAGCATGGCTAAAACGTTTTTAAAGTGTTATAAAGGGAAATATAGGATTTTAGAGAGGGTTTTCAAGGTTATCATCTATGTAAGTTCAATTCATCTCTTGTAATTCATCAGTTATAGTGGATTTGCATGTTACTTTGTGCCGTGGTTTTTTCATGTAAGTGTTTTCTATGTAAAATCATGTCTCTGTGGTATATGTTTGTGTTTATATCTCTCTTAGTTGATTTGAATTTGGGGTTTGCTCATGCAGTTCCCTAATAGGGTGTGCCTCTGTCACGCCCCAGACTCGGTAACCGGACTCACAAGGAACCCGATGGCCGGTTCTGGCTGCAACAGCCTCCGTAGTACCCCATTCTCGGCTCCTGAGGCAGGTTCTGATCCTGGGATCTTACAAGGAGGATTTTCATAACAGTATAATCATTACCAATATGAGCACACCCAAGATCACAACAAGTACATCTGGAAGTAACAAAGGATACACATCACAAAATCCACTAAGAATTTGAACTTTTACAAGCTTACATCAGGTCCGAAAGGACATACATAAGATAATGATAAAAGAGAGAAAAGAGTCAGCAACACTGGAGTCCTCAAGCTCAACTCTACTCCACGCTCTGCTGCTACTACGCCTGCCTAGAATCTCCTGTACGCATCAATCGTGCATAAGCTTATGGAAGCTTAGAGGGTGGTGTAAGTGCGTGATAATAGTGTTCAGAAGAAGATAGAGAATGCAGAAGGGAGTCATGATCAATACCAATACCACTAGCCTTACCAAGGCTATCATGAATGCAAGAAACTATACTAAGGTAGTACGATCATGCAGGAAGCTGTACCAAGGCTATATAATGTAATGAGTACTGTAATGCGATGAGTACTGTAATGCAATGAGTACTGTAATGTGATGAGTACTGTAATGCAATGAGTACTGTAATGCATTATGAGGCTTACACAGCCGATGCAAATACAATGCGAAATAATGTCAGTGCTCATATCCAATCCACATATCAAGTACATTTCCATTATAAGGAAATCACCGGGGTCCATTACACTGCTGGATGACTGCCGCTCTACAGACCCCGCACAGTCAAACGAGCGTAAGAGACCTCACTACCCTGGCTGTGGACAACCAATCACCAGCAAGGCCTGAAGGTAGCGGACCCATTCACGAGCTGGTCAGACTCAGCCTAGCAATGTCCCCTTACGTCAGGCGAGTAAGGGCACACCCCTATCCAACCGACTACACGACAGTGGGAGTTACGGCCTAACGGTATAAGGCCCTCGTGCGCTCATATATTCCACTCGATCACGGCGTTGAAGCAGATCCTTGGTACCATGGAAGTTTTGAGAATTTCACCCATGGGCATCCTATGCACCCGGTATGCCCAAGTAACATTTTCGGTATCCAAACATGGCCATCCACGATGTATCTGTGGAGGCTACAACCCTGATGAAGCAAGGGCAAAAATGCTCATATGTTATGCGATGCCAGATGCATGAATCACACAATCAAACATGCATCAATTCCAAGCATCCGATGTGCTCAAGAGGGAATACTATATCCCTCGAAGAAGGTAACATGCAATGCCCAATGACACAATATGACCATACACACACAGTGGTTCAGTGTCAACCAAGCATATAATGATGTACATGGGTCATGAAGATGAATTTAATCACACTATATGGCGATATACAATGTAGTACACTCCTCCTATCTAAGAAGGGACCAAGACTAGGTATTTAGACAATATCCATAAAGAATCTCGCCTCTAGTGGGGGTCCATTTACCTGGGGTAGCCCACGAGACTAAACATACAACTACGTGTCTAAGTAACACAAAAGTAAGTCTAGCAAGAGTTTAAGATGAGCATCTAATTACATTTAGATACAATCGGGCCATAGGGGTCCATAATGGGGACATTTAACCACCATTCCTCAAAAACTATATGGATACAAGGCCCAAGGCCCTACATTCAAGATAAGAACACAGGTAACCACATACATATATCCCTCATAATAGGCCATAAAAAGATATAATCTCAATTTTAACAACGTGGGCCCTAAGTGGAGAATTAAGGCCCAAGGCTCAATTTCTAATGGCCATAGAATCCATGCATTAAGTTGGACTTGGTGGGCAGCCTGCGTACGTAATATACGGCCCAAAAATAAGTTTAAGTTTGGATGATGAAATGGGCCCAACTACATCAGCCCAATAACTAGCAATTTAAGTGGGCAACCAAGGGCCTAATACTATCCTTATCTTAGCCCACAAGTCCATCAAAATGGTGGAAGCTGGCCCAATATATGGTTGGGCCAAGCTGGGACGTCCCAACCCACCCTGGACCTATGGGATGCCCAAAAAATCTGATCTAAGATGGGGTCCTCATGTGATCACTAAAGGTGACCCAAAAGAATGCACTGATTTAGCCCAAAGATTATAAGAAAACACACGCATGCAATACGTACACAAGTTCTCAATATGGTGGGTCCCATGTCCAATAAAGTTTCAACCATAACAATGTACATTTGAGACCCCTTGATAAACGTTCGGCTCACTCAGCTTCTTGAGCCTGCTAAAGCCCAGAAATTAGTCAATTAAGTGGGAATAATCTCATGAAGGCCAACTATACTCACTGGGGGACCCTACCAGATGGAGAGTGTGTATATATCATGAAAAGATCAAGTGACCCTATTACTGGGTTGTGAGTCCAGCAGCAACTCAAGGCAGAGAGTGCCTCTATGATCGGGTGATCCAAGGCTTGGACAGCCTAGACCAAACATGTGTTAAGGTAGGTTCCACATATATACACATTGAGCCTTAAACAAATGGTCTAGGGTCAATGGTGGGCCTTTAACCATCCATAGAGAAACCTATGGGCCTACCTTAGGATCACCCAGGAGGACATCCAACCTCAACTGGTTTCCAAGAGGTAGCCCGCCACTACTCATATAATGTAAGGTCTAAAGCCCAAGCAATGCATGGCCTAATGGGCCATACACCAAGCCCAACTTATAGGCCATATAGTGGGCCCTCAAGTAAGGTTTGGGTCCAACCACAAAGGTCATAATTCCACATGTTGTGGTGGGATTCATAGGTAGCCCAGTAGTTCATTTACATGGGCAAGTTTCACATTTAACACAAGTGAGTTGGGCCTCACTCTTGGCCCAAGTACAGGGTCAGTTTAGTGGGCAGCCAAGGGCCCAACCCCTTGTGTATTATTGCCCCTAAGCCCATCACAATAGATACGAGAGTGTAGGCCCAAGATTAATGAGCCTATCCAAAAGAACTGAGTCCACAAGGCCTACTTGCTAACATAAACATGCATATAATATATCACATAATGGGCCCAAAAGAAATGGCTCAAACAAAAGCCATCCAATTCATACATTATGGTAGACTTGAAGGCAGCCCGTAAGCCCAAGAATACACATGGGCAAGGCCTATACTGACAGTGTGGGCCTTGCCACACCAGCCCAAAGACTTAGCAAGGACCTCCACAATATGCATTTATGTGGGCTTTGCAAGTCAGCCCACAATTAAGCATTTTATGAGGGCATCAAGGCTAGTAAATGTACATGATCAGCTTGTAGACGGCCCATTGGGCCCGTGAATCAATAAGGTCAGCCCTTGCACAATCTTGGGCTCAAGGGATAGGTTTCCAGCCTATTGGACCTATAAAGCTATCAAAAATTCTGGTTAAGGCTAGCCCACAAACCACCACAAAGGTGGGCCTCAAGGGGCACTAATTAAGCCCAAAATGTCTAAGGAAGGAGGGCAAAAAGTGTGTGCAATACTCCCTTAAATCTGGTGGGCCGCCACGGCTCCAAAAGATCAACTATGCACAAATTTGGGCCCCTTACTGGAATTCCAGCCCACCCACTTCCTGGGCCTGCTGGAGTCCAGAAATTTATTTAATTTAAATGGGTTACTGACCCTTGGTGACCCACTCATATCACAGTGGGTCCCACCTGATAAGAAGGGGGATATACAACACTTACTTCAAGTGGGCCATGCCATTAGAATGCAGGCTCAGCAGCCCAAGGTAGGGGCATCCCATGGTGGTTAGTCATATGGGCCTGGGTATTTGGCCCAAAACTGACCCAATTTACAGGCCATACCACGGTCAGTTCAGGGGCCTGATGGCCCTAAAAATTTGTAATATGGTCCTTCCATAGGTGGACCACAACCCCACAAAATTTCAAAATTTTTGGACATCTAGAAATAATTAAATTAATTTGAATGAAACAATCTGTCCAGAAAATCGGACTGGCCTGGACGTCCCAACGTGATGGGCCAGTCCTGGCCTTTTCACGGTGTGCACAAGGGTCCATTGGCCCTAAAATTTGGTAGGTGAGTCCCACCATGAGTGGACCAGCTCCCTACAAATTTTCATAATTTTTGGATACTCAGAAGTATTTTAATAAATTCAAGAGTTACAATGTATCCAAGGTGGAATGTTGCTGAAAATAACCATATAGAATTTGGACAATCCAAATGGGTGAGTTCTGGGCATCCAAAATTCCTAAAATTTAGACCCAAGGTCCCTCATCAAGCATACAACAAGGTGGGATCCAGAAATATGGCCTACCTTCTGAGAAAATATTTTTTTAAAATTTATTTTTATGATGTGTATTTTGTGATGTGTATCCTTTGTTACTTCCAGATGTACTTGCTGTGATCTTGGGTGTGCTCATATTGGTAATGATTATACTGTTATAAAAATCCTCCTTGTAGGATCCCAGGATCGGAACCTGCCTCATGAGCCGAGAATGGGGTACTACGGAGGCTGTTGCGGCTAGAACCGGCCATCGGGTTCCTTGTGAGTTCGGTTACCGAGTCTGGGGCCTAACAGAAGTTGGTATCAGAGCATAGCAAGTAATTTTGGAATAACTTGGGATAATATCACATATCTGTTGCGAGCTTAGGACGAGTAGTGTCCCAAGTATGTTTCCCTCGTTCCGTTTGAGCCTTCAAGGATTCTAATTCCTAGGTGTCCATCACCTTTGTTCTTTCTGTAGACCATGCCGTCTAGTCGAGGTGCCCATGATTGTGATGCCCGTAGTCGTGGTGCCCATGGACTTGGTTCTCATTCTGCTCCAACGATCTGAGTGACATTTGCTCCATCATCTGAGATTCTTGTTTCCCCTCTGGTGCCTGTCGTACCTATTCCTGAGGCTCCCGCCATACCTGTGTCTCCGCCAGAGGCCAGTGCTACTCCTGCTTATCTGACGATTCCTGTAGGAGCTGAGCATCTCCAACAGTTGATGCAGGTCGTCATTGATGTTCTTCAGACCCTTCAGCCCGTTCCTGATATGCCCGGACAGGCGGAACAGGAGCGTGTGAGTCCCCTTTTGCAAGATTCGGCTCTGCAACGTGCTCCGTTGGTGGTAATTTTACTTCAGGGCAAGGCTGAGTGGACCATTTCACAGAGGGATCGTGATCAGAGGAGAGGCCGGACGAGTCAGACCCCCTCTAGTAGCTCTCGGCAGCGTCGACAGCGGCAGAGGTACGTAACCTATCGAGCCGCCAGAGCATCAACATCACATGCAGTAGCTTCTTCATCATCATTAGCACCGCAGGTTGTTTCATCTTCCAGCCCCTTTTCTGGAGTTTGCTTCAGTTGTGGGCAGACGGGACACCGTAGGCGCGAGTGTCCCCATCATCAGGATGGACCTTCGCAGCGACCGCAATAGCAGCAGAGACCGCATATGCAGAGTAGACAGACACCCCCCAGCCACCTCAGGCTTGATTTTGTACGACTCATCAGGACCCTTAGTTATTAGGAGAGTTGTTATGGGTATTCTCCTTGTCTCCGTAAGTAAGTCTTGTGTTTTTGTGCATCGCACCCTTTTTGTATCCAAGGGCTTTTATTCACTCAGATTGCTATTAGAGTCTGCCGTAAAGGATTGTCAGTATCGACATTTTTGGGAAGATCGTTGTGTTAGGCCGATGATATTATCGTGTTCCGTTTTGGTTGGTGAGATGTTCTTACCCGCTGAATAGTTTTGTATTGCCAATGTTGAGCTTGTTTTGTTGTCAATGCAGTATTCCTAGTTAGGGATGGTAGGCCAGATTGCTAGTTTTGTGGCCGAGTGTGACACTTGTCAGCGTGTCAAGGCAGATCCTCTGAGACCCCCCTAGTCCCTTGCAATCGTTGAGTGTTCCAAAGTGGAAGCGGGAGAGTATATTGATGGATTTCATCGCAGGTTTGCTAAGATTAGGAAGCGTTATCCCCATTTGTTGATGATTGATTGCATGTATTGCTTGTGTTGCCTTCTCTTGATTGACGATTGATATATATGATGATGTTATGCATTTCGTTGTCTCAGTTTGGTCAATTTTGAGGATGAAATTTCTTTGTTGGTGGGGAGGATTGTGAGACCCGAACCGAGTCCGCATGTGTGCATGTGCGTGTGTGAGTATGCATCTCGTTCATCATGGTCTCGTGGTCCTACCAATTAAATTTCGGTGACCCACGACCATCGAGTAGTGTTTGCATCATCCTTGAGTTTGGTCATGTAAACTCGACTCGGATTAACCCAAGACCTATGCCATTGGGACCGCATCGTCGCCGCGGTTCCAACGCCGCGTCTCGCGCATAAATCCGATATGCAGATCAAAAGTTGTGTACATTTCATTGTATGACCCTTAATCATGTGGCCCACTTAAGTGTCATGCATGTGGACCCCACTCCTCTTGGCACAAGTTTCCATGCAACACTATACACACCACTAAAATTCTATAGCTAATACTGCCCACCTCACACACACCACCCAAAAGCCTACTCTACCCTACAACCTTGTTTTCTCCTCCCATAGGTAATTATTTCTCTTCTTACAAACAAATGATTTCTCTCTCTCTCTCTCTATCTCCTTATCTCTCTCCCTCCTTCTCATTCTCTCCATGGCCAGCAAATCCCCCATTTTCTCTAGCCCCTTCTTTCCCTAATCTCTCTAAATCCATCCATTTCAATATCATCTCATCCATTGATTTCCCTTCCTTGGAGCTAGAGGAGTAAGGAGACCTAGATTTTTGTAAGGATCAAGGTGGGTGCTCTTAGATCCTTCTTCATTTCTTTCTTAGGATCTTGTCGGACCCATCAAGTGGTGATGGAGGTCCCTCATGTCTCCATGGTTGAGGCCAATGACCCTTTATCTTGCATGCATGATCCATGGATGGGGCCATTCTCCATGGACCCCATCATGGCATTTTCCTTTGATGCATGTCATTTTCTTCTCTTGTGGCTGGATTATTTTTATTTTTCATTATTCTATTCTTGATTTCTTGATGTGTGTGGCCCACTTAGTGGCCCCGGAATATCCAGACCGTCCAAGCAAAGTGGACGCCCATGACTGTCCATTCCTTGGACATTGGCACTCTATTTGCTCCATTTTTGGTACATGCAATGGGTTTCATGGAGGGGGTATGGTCTGGATGTTTGTGGGGCCCACTGGGGTGGTCCATACCACAATTTCCATGGATTGATTTCCTCTTTTTATAGTGATTATAATTATTTTAATTCAGTATTATGTTGCTGTCCAAAAGCCATCTGGACAGATTTTTGAGTTGTCTTGAGTTCAGTTTTGGGGATGATTGGTGGGGTGTTTGGTCCCATTTGATATATACCTCTTAAATGTGGGGATCCCACCTAGATGTTTCCCAAATTTCACCCTCATTCGTCCCTGTTTGATCACCTCAAAGGGTGGGCCAAGAAGGTTGGACGGTCCAGATTTTTCTGGACTGTCTAGCCATTCTGCTGCTGTAAAAACATAAATATCAGCTTGTTTTTGAAGTAGTGGGCCACCTTTGTGGACCCCACCTTGTTGTATACTTGTGTAGGGATGTTGGTCCTACATTTTCTTAAAATTTGGCAGACCTGGGCCCACTCTAATGGGGTGCACAAATCAGGGGCAGTAACATTGTTTCAGCAGCAGATTTTTTTTTTGAAATACCTTGCTGTCCATAAATTGTAGGAGTTAAATAAAATACTTTTAACTATCCTAAAAATTCTAAAATTTTGCAGAGAGGTGTCCCACCCATGGTAAGGCCTACCTGCAAAATTTTAAGGCCAATGGACCCCATTTGGGCATCCAAAAGGGTGGGCCAATATAGTGGGCTGTCAGAAATTTCTGCTATGCAGTCCAGCAGCATAGTTCCATAAAATTAAAATTTAAAAATGCAGTCTCTCTCTCTTTCTCTCTCTCTCTCTCTCTTTCTCTTTCTCTTTCTCTCTCTCTCTCTCTTCCCTGATTGTATGACCCACCTTAATGTATATTTCATCCACGTCGTCCATACATGGCGGGCCTCGATCTAGATGGACCAGATGGCTAGAACCTGCTGGATGGGTTGCTGTCCAGACCGTCCAATAGGCCTGGACGAACGAACAACACAAATATCACTTGATCCAGGCTCGGGTGGGCCACCACGTGGCACCACACCATGACGTATGTATTTTATCCTTGGCGTCCACCATCTCCAGGCAGTGCTGGACGTGGACCCAAGCACATCACACGTTTAATCCAGACCGTCCAGATGTTTGGACATGGTCTTGGACCACCGTTATATATATATATATATATATATAATATATATATATATAATATATATATATATATATATATATATTATATATATATTATATTCCACCAATCTATCTGGACGGTGGGCACCAGCAGCTTAGCTGCTATGTTGCAACAAGGCCCTGGGGCCTGATCATGAAGTATGCGTTTTACCCCAACCGTCCCTTGGAAAGCCATCCAGACCGTCTATCATTTGGACGGTGAATGTGGGGCACCACTGCGATGTACATTTCATCCATGCTATCCGGTGATGAGGTGGTGTCCACCGTGATGTATTTGCTTCATCCACACCGTCCAGTGCTCTAGACGGTGGGACCCACCAGATGAATGTATTTTATTCACACCGTCCGGAGTCTCTGGATGGTGGAAATCTCCATTATGCATGCTTTGGATCTACACCGTACATGTGTGGGTATCCACCATGACATATGTGTTTTACCCCAGCCGCCCACTGTCTGGACGGTGGGTGTCTAGCATGATGTATATGTTGTTTCACACTGTCCATTTGTATGTGTGTCCCACCATGATGTGTGGATTTGATCCACACCGTCCATCAGTGTGGACTCCACCGTGATGTATTTATTATCTACACCGTCCAGATGACTGGATAGTGGGACCCACTATTGATATATTTATTCTATATCCACGCTATCTATTAGGTGGACCACACTACAGAAATAAGTGGAGATTGAACGTCTGCCATTGAAACCCCTTTTGGGTCACAAAAGTTTGGGATTTATATGGAAATTGTTTTCCCTCTTAATCCAGGTCTTTGTGACCATACGAACAGATTGGATGGAAAAATAATGTTATGGTGGGCCCTACCTTGATGACACATGTGGCCCACCTTGTATGTATGTATTGTATATCTACGCCACCCATTGATGCGGCCCATTTGATGTATATGAGGCTCATTGGTGCGGCCCATTAGTGCAGCCCATTGATGCGACCCACATATTATTAAGGCCCATGGGTCGTGGCCCATTGAGATGTATTAATGGCCCATGTGCAGGGCCCACCTGTTATGTATTTGTGGCTTTGTCGAGGCCCAATATGATGCTTTTATGGCCCACCTTGATATATTTGTGGCCCATCCCTGAGGCCCACCTTGATATATTAGTGCAGCCCATTTGATGCAGCCTACTTGACCGTATATGAGGCCCATTGGTGCAGCCCATCCATGAGGTCCATCATGATGTATCTTAGGCCCATGAGTGAGGCCCACCTGTTGTGTATTTAAGGCCATGTGATGGGACCCACCTGCTTGAATCTGAGGCCTATGGGCAAGGCCCATTGTGATATGAATTAGGCCCATGACGCGTGGCCCTTTTAATATATTCAAGGCCCAGTTACATAGCCCATTTGATGCATATGAGGCCCATTTATGTGGTGCATATGTGGCCCTTGAGTGAGGCCTATTGCGATGTATATTAGGCTTTTGTGTGAGGCAATGGGTCCACTATGATGTTTGGCTCTATATAGGCCACTACTTGAGAGCAATGTTGGTTAAATGTCCACATTGACGGGCGATGATGGTTAGATGTCCACATTGTGACCTTCCCTTATACCTTGTTCGGCCGATTTGTCGAGGCCAATTGTATATGCCGATTCCGATTTGTCGAGGCCGATTGTATAGGCCAATTTCGATTTGTCGAGGCCGATTGTATATGCCGATTCCGATTGTCGAGGCCAAGTGTCGAGGTCGATTGTCAAGGCCAATTTCGATTGCCAAGGCCGATTTCGATTGCCAAGGCCGATTGTCGAGACCTATATGATGTATATACGACCTGTAGTTGAGGCCCATTGTGATGTGTATTCGGCCTGTGTGATGTATATGCAGCCCATGTTTAAGGCCTAATGTGATGAATATGAGGTCTATGTGATGAGGCTCATTGTGATGCATTTGAGGGCCAGACGATGAAGCCCATTGTGATGTATGTTAGGCCCATGTGAAAGACTCATCGTGATGTATATTAAGCTCTCGAGTGAGGCCCATGGTGTTATATATTTGGCCCTTGTGTGAGGCCATGGGTCCACTATATGTGAGGCTCTATGTAGCCATTCCTTGGGGACAATGTTAGTTAAATGTCCACATTGTTGAGGTCGATTGTCGATGCCGGTTATTGATACTGATTATGAGTATGTGACAATATAGCATCATGATCCATGCCCATACACATGAAAAAATGAAGAAAGCTTGAAAAGGAGAAGATCAAAAGAGGAGTTGAAGAAATAAGGAAAATAGAAGCAAATCAAAATATCATGTATAGTAGTTGCGCGGGTCACGTAACCAGTAATTGGTTGCGCGAACTGCGCAAACAATTTCATTCATTATGCAAGTTGCGCGATATTTTCTCCATTGCGCAGATCGCTCAAGTGACTTCCCCGTTGCGCGAGTCGCGCAACCAAGATCAGATAACAATTATTATGGACGGTCAGATCTGATGCAAAGTAGGCCCCATGACACAATAATCGAGGGTTCGCACGTGTGGAGGCCTATAAATACCCCGCTCCCCCTCTCATTTGGGAGAGACAAGAATTTTGGAAGAGGAGCAGAGCTATGAAGGAAGACTGAAGGTGAGAAGGGAAGTTAGAGATTAGTTGCGGGGGCCGCGCAACCAACAACTTGTTGCGCGGGTCACGCAACCAGGTCACCATATGACCAATTATAAAAAGGGTCAAGATGCTGCCGAAATTGTCCAGTTCGATCTTCATTGCTCCAAGCTCTCCTTTTGAAGCAGGGACAAGTTCAAAAGGGGAGAATTGAATGAACAAATTAACACAACATTCCTCCTAAGGAGATGATTGAAGCAACTGTCGAAATGCTACCGAATTCGAGATTCGACATTCAAAATTTGTTAATTTCAATTTATATATTTCAAATGATCTATCTTAGAATCAAGGGATACTAAAGGATGTAAATGAACTCAGTATTAATAATACGATGATTGTTCTTCATATACTCTCCTTGTTATGTTCGAATAAGATAATTTCCCCAAATCGAATGCATTTGTTTCTTGTTCGAAACAAGTTGCCAACATGAATCATGGGCTAGCCTTATTTGTTAGTCCAAAGCCTAATGGATTACACATTAAACAGTTGGAGTGGATTTTACATACACTTCACCGTAAGCTCTAATAAAAAAATCAATTCCGGGCCTTAGTAAAATTAAGGTGTAACAATTTTTTTTTTTCTGTAATATCACCGTTGTAGGGGGGTGCCCCTTAAATTTTGACGAGCCTACCTGATGTGTACTTGAAATCACTCTAACCATTAAATGTATAATCCCACTTACGACCACCGTGAAAAAAAAAATAAAATCAAGTTGGCCTGTGTGATTCATGTGGGTTGCACTAAAGAAAACAGTCGAAAGAGAGATATGCACCCTCGATTTTTACAAGCTCACCATGGTGATTATATGCAATCCAGTTGACCATTAGGTGTCACACCAAACTTTTTCAAGCCCATACGTAGTTCAGATGGGCCACACCAAAGGAAATTAATTTGAAGGGTGAAAATTGCCTTGTAAATTGCTTATAATTGTGCAGTCCACCTAAATCACATATAGGTAGATTTGGACTATGGGCTTAAAATGGGGCGATGCGCCTGCTAGTCAGGGTGGATTTCACATAAACAATATCAGACCCTATTCCGAATTAATGAGTAGGCTTGAATTTTAAGCCCCCTTTTAAACCTCATGCCTAATATTCCAACCCAAGTCTAACCCAAGGTAGGCAACTATCGAACGACCACCGTGAATTGTGAGAGATTGAACAACTATCGTTGAAATCTTTCTGAAGCCCACTATGCTATTTATATGACATCAAAATGATCATAAAAGTTATTCCAATACCCATAAGATCATATGAAGAAACCGATGCACAAATGGATATTTTAAAAATGTGACTGTAAATGGGTCATCAAACCCAATGGGGTACCCAGACCTGACCCATTTAGACCTGCCTCGTTTGTTAAATGGTTCAAGTCTGGGTTCAGGAATATACCCCAATTAGGGGTGTACACTGAGTCGAGCTGGCCTCAGCTTGACTCAGCTCGACCACTAGCTGACCCCAGCTTAAACTCGGCTTGGCTCGGTCTTCGAGCTTGACTAGCCAGCTCGGCTTGGTTCGGTCAGTAGCTCGGGCCAGTTCGAGCCGAGTTCGAGCCAAAATTGAGCCTCTGCGACATTTTCACAAACACATGTTGTGCACTTTCAATTTCTCACTGTGTGTAAAACAGCAGTAGCTGTTTACAAGTATTTTCATCAAACATCTTCTAGGCAACATCAAAATCAAGAAAAAATGATATTTGTTTCATACGCATACCTTCCTTGCCATTAGTCGTCACTTAATTGAGTCATTTCATCAAACACTTGGTGAGCAACATCAATATTAAAGTAACCGAGTCACTGAACTAGTTCGATCCGAGTTCGATTTGAGTTGGGGTTCGATTCGAGTCGAGTCGAGCTCGGGCAAGTTCGAAGTCTGTTCGAAAATTTTTTGAGCTCAAAAAAATCAGCTCGAACTCAACCTTGAACCGAGTCGAATCGAGCTTTTTCGAGTTGAGTCAAGCGAGCTAACCAAGCTAACTCGATTCGTGTACACCCCTAACCCCAATTGTGGAACGAGTTTGGATCTGGTTTCCTTTATATTAGGCTTGACTCGACGCCAACCCATTTAGTAAATGGGCAGGTCTAATCTATGTTGTATGGGACCCATCTACACTTGGACCCGTCTAAACTCAATTTTAAACCCGTTAAAAATGCTTGCATACATTGACACGTAACATGGGAAGACGAGAAATCCACCCCATGTTTGGCTGAGAATATGAGGCACCACGGAATCTGAATTGACGCGTCAAAGGTATGTAAATTTAGTTAATAAGATTATATATGTATAATTAACTTAGTATAAACAACTATTTTCTATATTTATTATATAGTATTTACTATTTTATGGATAACATCCATAGATATTGAGTCATACACTCATGTGATATAAGTGGATGATGATTACAATGAGTTGAATGATTGGTTTAGAGTTGAATCATAAAGTATATATATTGTTTAAAATTTCAAATTATTGATTTTATTTCTTAAAATTTCAACTTTTATAAACATTTTCTTTTGAATGGTATTTGAGATTATTTCAAATTATTGGACAAGGCTTGCATCAGAAGTCAAGATGTAACCCACATAAAAAAGAGTTCATAAAGATTATGCATCTTGGCGAAAGTGGAGCAACTGACCAAGTAAAGATAATAATATATATTGTTCTGATCTTTACCTGAGCCATTATTTGCTTTTTGTTATTATGAGAAGTTGTTAAATTTAATTGTCATTATTAATTGGCATTGATTAATTTTGACATAAAACCCATTAGACCCAACCAAACCTCTTTATAAATGGGTATGGTTCAGGGTCTAGATATCCCTTAACCGGACCGTTAGACCCAACCTATTTATAAATGGGTTTGGGTGTATCTCCCTTTATTAGACCCATATCCATTTATTAATGAGTCTGATGGGGTTAACTAATACCTGACTCGGATTCGTCCCTTTAGTAAAAGGACATGGGTCTAATATCTGAACTCGGACCCATTTAGTAAAATGATGTGTGTCTAAAATTTGGACCCATACCTATTTAGTAAATGGGCGGGTCTGGTTTTGGCTAAACACGCCTCAGACCTAACCATTTATATAACCCTAATAAGCCTCGTGACTATTTCAACAGTGAAAGTTTAATCCTATTGTTTGAAGTGGGGTGGCCCACTTGAGTGTTGGATTTATCTCATGTTTCGGCTAACAACCTAAAATGTCCTAAAGAAGATGGTATACAAGGTGGATTTCTTTTTTTAAAAAATCATAGTGAGACACTCCATTTTTTTAAGCCCCTCCATACTGACAATAGGGGTTCAATAACACTGTTTCAAGCCACTTGGTCTACTTGAGTTTTGGATCTTCATTGTATTCCAATATGCCAATTAAAATCAGCTAAAAAAAAAGTTGGTGGACAAGTTGGATTCTCATAAACATCATGGTGGGGCACACAACAATGGGTGCAATTCGACAGTGGATATTCAATACCATTGTTGTACGTCATGTGGCCCCACTTGAGTGTTGGATCTACATCTGTCATGCCCCGAAAAATTGGCACCTGAGTACGGAGACTCCGATCCTGAGTTCTTGAGTGTGAACTTAGAAAAAATGCACGTGGGCGAGTCCCCATGTGCTCGAGCAGTTCGGTTAACGGTTACCCATGATCAACAATCAGAGTAGTTTTAAATTAGTGGCATCAAAAGTTAAGCAGGGATAACTAAGCCCGCAAATATATGACTAATATTCAAAATGTACATTTCCAAGAGTGGTTTCCACCCAAATAGGGACTATACAAGCTACAATAAACATTATACGAAACAACTAACGAAGTCCACCTAGCTGGGGACTCAAAATATACAAATCCTTAAGATGTACAAAAAGAAGAGAGGTAAAGCGCTCTGCCCAAGCCTGCCCATTTGTCAACTGAGAGTATGGGGCGTGAGTAGCATGGTCCATTATGTCTTATCTAACGTGTTGGTCTCAATGGTGCCTGCATCAATAGTATTGTTTGGTTGGTGTTTTAAAATATTGTCCTAGGTGGGAGCGAGTGACTAACTCAGTGGTTCTATTTTCTAAGTTACATATGTTATCAACATGATCAAGCATAGGCAATGAAAGCATTACAAAACAAATAATTTATAAGTTAATTGTTTAAATGAGTGGATGACATGATGATATGCGTAATGGTTGGCCCGCAGCACAACCCAACAAGGTTTAACATGATAAATACCTGGGAATACAACAATCATAAACTTTCCACATCAGCGTTATTGTTAGCGATGATGTCAACATGTGAATAATGGTTGGTTCACAGCACAACCCAGCAATGTAATGATATGCATAATTAGTTAAGCAGTTATTATTTTTGATTTAAAGAACAGGTTAATGAAGTTATGATACCTCCATTTTATCAATAGTCGCTAAACGGATTCATATAGTTTGTGGCAGCACGTAACGGCCTCTCATTAATGTCACTTGATCCAAATTTGGGTTCATCACCCAAGAGCCTATACAACTCAATCGGGTTAATATTAGGACTTGTCGCCCAAGGACAATTACAACTAGGGTGAAGGTCATCACCCGAACTCCAAATTTGGAGAAGGCACACCACTCAAACCATTAACAACATGATAGGATCGCGACATTCATCGGTGCTCGATGGTCACCGGTGAGAGGTTCGTCACCCGATGTTTTACCAACATGGCGGGCTAGTCACCCAATGTTTTGCCTATGTGGCAAACAGGTCACCCCAGCGTAGACCGACAACTCGGATACTGTGTCCCATGCCACCATGCCTGACTCATGAGTCTTTGTGGGATCGTAACACAGTAACGCTTTATGAATGGACTTGATTCAATGGTAATAGTGGTATTATATATTTCTTTAAATGTTATACAACTACCAAACATAAGAATGATTGAGTCATGCATTGGACTGATCTGATCGATAATGGAGGACCCCGAGTAAAACCGACATTGGGTGCGAAACATCCCATGTAGCTCTCACTACCACCAGTCGTTCGTGTTCAACAACGGTCGATCATATAAGTTTGAGATAGTCAAACCCAAAGTGGGTCATCCACTTACTGAACATCTTGCATGGCTCGATCCATATGACTACAGATCAAATTATCAAATACAAGAACATAATCACGAAACAACTTAATACCACAATAGGGTGCATCAACTGAACATATGTACAAATCGGTACAAATCAGTACAATTTAATGTATATAAATATAATCTAACGTATATCAACATCACTTATCAATTTACATACAAGAGTTCCGACCATAGGAGTTTCATCTTATTTAAGCATTTAATCAAACACAAATAGCATATAACATCTTATAATCAACCACAAATAGCATATAACATGTTATAATCAACCAAAAATCATTATCTAACACAATTAAGGGTTGGTAAAATGAAACCTATAAGAATGGTCAACACCTTAAGAGAGATTATGCGATCTCATTACACCAGGGTTAGGGTTTTAGAGAAAATGATCGATTCCTATTGAAACATTAAGATTATTGTGAGATTCATGAAATTGAACATAGGAAGACCTATATTGGAAAGTGAAATCCAAATCTTATTGCCGATTGTCGATTTAAGGAATCTGATGAAGAACCCAAGAGTGCCCAAGGCCTTGGTTGAAGGGGAGAAGGGCAAAGCGTGTACAACCCCCGCTTACAATATATTTTTCTCTCTTTCTCTCTTCTCTTTCTTCTTTTTTCTCTTATCTTTCTCTCCTTCTTTCCCAATCTTATGGCACAAATTCCTATGGGCAGAGGGGGTGCCCAAATGAGGACCTTATATAGTGTCATGAGTGGTACAAATGGTCATAAAGACTATGTATTTAATATTATAAACATATGGGGGGTTGTTTATAGCTTTTAAGACATATATGGAGGTGTATGGGATATATGGCCCTAGCGATAATCTATACATAGATACGATCGGCTCGTCATTTGGATGCGTTGATTGAATAATATGATTAAAAGTTAGTTTGACAATCATCGATCGTCGAACGGGGTCATGACCATAGCAATCGATGCGTGCTTTTAACTTAAGTTGTTCCCTAAATTTGGTCATGATATAGCGGTGTGAAAGTCACAACTTTGGCAAAGAACGGATATAGACAGTTAACTTAAGTTCTTGATTAATTTCAGGAATATGCACACGTCTGGTGTATTAACCTTGCGAGTCAAAGTTGAGCGATTTGAGACGTGACATTGGCTCGATATCCCATGATGGACGTCAAGTCCGTTACGACGAATGTTTTTCTATAGTTTCGGGTCTAATGGTCCACTAACGAGTAATTTATATCTTATTCAAATAATCAGGGCATTTTTGGAATGAATTGGATAACGAGGTTTGTTGTGCACGTTATCAGGGTTTAGATTAACTAAGTTCACAGTGCAGCCTATTCGCAATTGATAAAAATGACAATTCGATCATAATCACCTTAAACCGTTGGTTCTTACGCTAAAAGAGTAACTAGGTCAATTTGGTTTGTTAACTAAGATTTGACCCCTGGTTGTTTTGACTTTACGTAAGTCTTTATTTAGTTTTGGTTGTCTTGATTAGTCAGTGATAGGTTGACTAGATTTAGGCCCTAGATGAATAAATCACGAGGCTAGTGACAAACAACCAACACTAGTGGCGTTGCATAATAGGCCGTAATTGTCTACAGGCCTAGACGGTTATTTCCACATCAACAGATATAGGAAGTTACTACGAAAATCTCTCTAACTAATACTTCAAAGTTTTATAATTAAGAGGAAGATCGAAGAGTTCCAGGCCCTCGCAAACACAACTCTACAACGCGACGTTGCCTATCTTAGTTATTTGGCCTATGAGTAATGTAATCAATTCATTTATGTTATTCTGTTGGACCAACTTTAGCTCATGAGCTGTGAGACCTGTATCCTAGCCCGTATCGTTCCATAGGCTTCTGCGATCCTCCCACAACTTGTAATCAGTAATTGCGTGCAGCCCTGAGTCGTGTCCCATATTCCAGAGTCGGCTCGACACGAGACTTGTATCCTTGAGACCGCGCCGTCGCTGCGGTTCTAATGCCGCTTCTCACGTGCCGATACGATACCCAGGCCAAAAGATATGGGCTCACGTTCATTTCGAGGAAAACGCCGCGCGTTGTGAATTCCGAGAGAATCTCTACAACCCGTCACATCAATCAATCAAGTATACATCAATCACAAGTCAAGTACACCACCCATACCCCATGCCACCTCACCCCTCACAAGTCAACTCTCTCTCTCTCTCTCTCTCTCTCTCTCTCTCTCTCTCCACCCATCCCTCTTTCATCTAAATTTCAACCAAGCCCATACCCTAACCATCCCTTCCTTACAACATCTATTCCACCCATCCCTTATCATCCCATCACTTCTCTCTCTCTCCCTCATTTTTCTCAAACAATCTCCCAAGCGACAAAAAAAATCCAACGTCCAAGCCTTTCAAGAGCAACCCAAGTGTGGCCCACTTCTCTACTACCCAATTTCTCATCCCCACCATCAAAACTCCATCATCCACCGTCAAAAGTTGAGTATAGGAGCTAAGGAAGCTAAAGGACCAAGAAGAAGGCCGATAGGTGGGTGATCCACCGTTGATTCTTGTTTTAAGGGCCCACTTGTTGTGGGACCCACTTGATGTATGCATTGTATAAGGGAGGGCCCAATTGTGGCGAGGTCCCTCCCCTTCACGTTTCTCTCTCTCTCTCTTGTATGGTGATGATGGTGTAGAGGTGTGTTGTCACACCCCAAATCCGGAAATCAGATTCACAGGAATCCAGATCGCCGAATCCGGTGCCGACAGCCTCCGTAGTATCCCATTCTCGGCTCCTAGCGTCCATACGTCATATTCCGATCCTGGGATCCTACAAGGAGATTTTTTTTTTTTTACATTTAACTCGTAATAAGCATAACTTCAAGATTACCCAATTCACAAAGGCAACATCATCATCATATATCCACTAATATAATCATTTGAGTACAATGCTGAAAGGGAAATATATAAATCGAAAATCAAACCCTGGAAGACCGTTGCATGCTCCATGCTCAACGCTGCTGCAACTTAACACCACCTGCACGCATCTATCGTGCATAAGCTTATAGAAAGCTTAGTGGGTGATGAAAGTGTGTGCACAAGGTAAGTGTCAAGTAAGCAATATCAGAGTAGTTAGAATAAGCGAAAATACTAACAAGCCCATAAATCATACAATATCAGAAACACTGACAAGTTCATAAATCATACGAAATCAGAGTAATGCGAAGACATGCTGATCGGCCCATAAATACCATCAGCCTTATCCAAGCTATGTGATGCAAAATTATAATAAACCAATATCATATACTGAGGAAGCACTGTAGATCAGCTATGCAATGCAAAGACAATAAGCCAAATACAATGTGCTGAGGATGCAATGCAATATGTGATGCGAATGAAATGACCAAGCAGGAGTGTGAAGTCGGGATGATAGTACGTAGTATCGCAGGCTACGGGGTCCATCACAATGGACTTTTATCCAAATCAGTCTCATACCTAAATTTGGATAGTCAGACTCAATGTGGTAAACTCCTGATCTCAGGTTAGTCACGTCCCTCAACCGAAATCCTGGCCATGCGAAGGTACACAACAATTAGTTGCACACCACCAACCCAAGTGGATAGTGAATGAAATGAATGCGTGAGTATGCAACTCCTACTCAATAAGTCCACATAACAGTACGGTTCCTCTCTGGAAAATCACCGGGGTCTATTACACTCCAAACCAGATTGCCGCCCTATCGAGCGCATCAAGGTGAGTGGAAGAGACCTCACTATCCGCCTGCCAATATCGGGCTCGAGTCGTCGATAGCGGACCCATTCCTTGAGCTGGTCAGATTCAGCCTAGCATTGCCCCCTCCTCTCGGGCAGGTAAGGCTGTACCCCCTTCCAACCGACCACGACACAGTGGGAGACGCGACCTGACGGTATATGGCCCTCATGCGCTCATGCATCCATTCGGTCTAGACGTTGGAGCAACTTCTGGAACCAAGAGGGTTTAGGGACTTTCACCCAGGGATATCTATAGCACCCCATGTAGAACAGATTTTCGGTGTCCCGTCTGGCCATCCACGATATGCCTGTGGAGGCTACAGCCCTGATGTTGTTAGGGCACACAATGCAAGATGCATGAGCCATACAATCCAGTCATGCATCAATTATGCGCATACCTTGCGCTCATGTGAGATAATCTCTGCCTATCAGGAAGTCTCATGACAATCTGCTTAATGACATATGCAATGGTCAACCACATCTCATAACAAACATGCAAATGATGCGTATGGGCATGTATCATGATGTTATGCAGTCACATACTCATAATCGGTATCAATAACCGGTATCAACAATCGGCCTCGACAATGTGGACATTTAACCAACATTGGCCCCCAAGGAATGGCTCACACAAAGCCAAACATATAATGGGCCCACGGTTTCACACAAAGGCCTAATATACAACACAATGGGCCTTACTTAAGGGCCATATATACACAATAGGTGGGCCCTGCTCAGGGGCTTTAAAAACATGACATGTGAACCCTATACATGGGTCTCGAATACATCAAATGGGCCATGCGTCATGGGCCTAATACATATCACAATGGGCCTTGCCCATAGGCCACGAATATATCACAGTGAGCCCCAACTACGGGTCGCATATACATCATATAAGTCTCGACAATCGGCCTCGACCTCAGCAATCGAATTGACACTGGGAATCGGCCTTGATACGCGGCCTCGACAATCGGAATCAGCCTCGATACTTAGCCTCAACAATCAGAATCGGCATATACAATCGGCCTCGACAAATCGAAATCATCGGAATTAGCCTTGATACTCAAAATCGATTGATAATCGGAATCGGCAAATCGGTCACGTCAGTCGAAATCGGCAATCGGTCACAACAATCGCACCGATCGACAGTCATAATCGACAAATCGGTCACGTCAATCGGAATCGGCGAGCGATCAAGATAATCAGAATCAACAAATCGGTCACGACAATCGCACCGATCGATAATCAGAATCGGCAAATCGGTCACGTCAATCAGAATCGACAATCGGTCAAGGTAATCAGAATTACCAAATCGGTCACGACAATCGCACCGATCGATAGTCGGAATCGGCAAATCAGTCACGTTAATCGAAACCGATAATCGGTCAAGGTAATCAGAATTAACAAATCGGTCACGACAATCGCACCGATCGATAATCGGAATCGGTAAATCGGTCATATCAATCGAAATCAACAATCGGTCAAGGCAATCAAAATTGATCGATAATCAGAATCGGCAAATAAGTCACGTCAATCAGAACCAGTAATCGGCCACAATAATTGGAATCGGCCTCAACAATTAGAATCAGTGAGAATGGTCCTAACAAGGCCTAAGGGAAGGTCACAATGTCGACATCTAACCATCATTGCCCAGCAACGTGGACATTTAACCAACATTGCTCCCAAGGAATGGTTCACATAGAGCTAAACGTATCGTGGGTCCACAGCCTCACACGAGGGCCTAATACACATCATTATGGGCCTCACTCATGGGCTGCAATTGCATTAAGGTGGGCCTCATGGATGGGCCATAAATACATCACAATGGGCCATGTCCCATGGACCTTGAATACATCACAATGAGCCACACCAGTTGGGCCTCGAATGCGTCACAATGGGCCGCATTACATGGACCACACCAATGGGCCTCAACAAGGGTCTCATATATCACATCGGGCCTTATTAAACGGGCCCCAAGTACATCACATCGGGCCCCTTCCAAATGGGCCCCAAATACATCAAAATAGGCCATATCAAATGGGCCACTTCAGCTACACCTTCATCCATCTATAGAGATCATTTTATAGCATTATCCTGACAAATAAATCATATTAAAATATCATCTGGACCATACCACAATTAACGGTGGAGATAATGATTTTCACCATTAAAGTACAAAGGGCCCGCCACAGGAAACCATGGGAGCAGCCACACCCACCGTTAAAATATTTATAGGACCCGCTGTCATGTATTTTGAGATCCAGCCTATTCATCGGTTAAAATTTCTGAAGTGAAAACAAAAATATCAACTTGCTTGGAACTGTTATGGCCCTTAAGAATTTTTGAACGGTGGATGTCACTATCCCCGTTATTTCAAATGGTGGGGTCCGCTGGAATTCCAGATCCGACTCATTCTTTTACTCATGCCATAAAACAACCTCTCAAATGGTTGGACGGGATCGACACGGCACATGCATCATGGTGGGTCCCACTGTCCAAGTCTGGACGGTGTGGATAAGACCCATACATCACAGTGTGCTCCGCATATGGATGGACGGGAAGCAAACATCATCAAGGTGGGTCACTGCACAGACAGTGCAGATACAACACTGCATCATGGTGGGGAAGACGGTGCAGATGAAACACATGCTATTAAGGTGGGTCCCACGGAACTTGCTGACGTCCATCAGCCAAACAGATGGACGGTGTTGATAAAAACCCATACATCACGTGGTCCACCAGGTACGGACGGTGTGGATTTCACACGTCCAGGCAAGAGTCCCACCGTCCGGTGCATATGGACGGTGAGAACGTAAGTCACATACAGCAAGGGGGTTCCCGCGTGGGGCCACCAACCCATATATATATATATATATTATTGTTGAAAAGCAGATACATCACATGATATAATATTATATAATATTTATTTCATTGTTTGAAAAGGTCCAGCGTCCAGACCTTTTGGACGATGGACGGACGGTTTAGATTTAGGACGGGTGCATCAAGGTGGGGTCCACATGCTGGATGCACGTCTCCAAGGTGGCCCCACATCCAATGTGGCACACGTGCTGCTGTGCAGCATGGAAGAAATGCATATATCCTCATGTGGCCTGTCAGACGGACGACGTGGGTGCAATGGATGGACGGCGTGGGACGGAATACATACATCATGTGGGCCACGTCCACAGATCTCGCCGACGTCATGCAGTGGGACCCACACCCAAAAGATGGACGGTTGGCGTGCATATAGCACATGCATGAGATGGGTTGGATGGTGGAGATGTATATATCAAGGTGGACTCCACCGTCCAAGGGTCTGGATGGTGGATGCTGTGAATGAAACACATATTCCATAGGAGGGTCCACACGTGTGGAACCCACCAGCCTTTTTGGAAAAAAAAAAAAAAAAAAAGAAGAAAGAGAGGCTGATATTTGTGTTTTACATCGTCTAGGGGCTGCACACCTAAGGAATGGACGGCCCTGGATGGGGCGCATCACTCGATGTGGGGTTCGTATCAGGGTGAACGGCATGAATAAAATGCATACATCAAGATGGGTCCCACCATAAGTGGACCCTTAAATCATAAAATCAAAATATAAAATCACCCACCTTATGATCTTCTTGGTCCTCCACTACCATCAACGCATCTTAAAGCTCCGAGGGACGCATTTCAACAGTGGAGATGATCATTGGAGGGTGGAGACGGGAGGTAGGAAGGTGGGCCACACTTGCTCTCCATGGAAGCCTTGCTCCATGGGAGTTGCTTGAGAAAAAAATAAGAGAGAAATGAGAGACAGTGAGAGTGATGGGAGAGAAGTGATGGTGAGTGATGTAAGTATGTACTTTGTTGTAAGAAAATGTTGACTTTAAGGGAAAGGTGGTTGTACTTGGGGATGGGTGTGAGTGATGGGAGTGATGGGTACTTGATTGATGTGATTGATAAAATTGATATGATGTTTTCTAGGGATTGCAACGCGCAACATTTATCCTCGAACTGGACGCGGGCCCACATCTCCTGGCTCGGGTATCGCCTCGGCGCGTGAGTCGCGGTATCAGAACCGCGGCGACGGCGCGGTCACTAAGATACCAGTCTTAGGTTGAGTCGACTCGGGTTGACGGCGTGTGAATCAGGGTCGAGCGCAAACGCCGGTTAAGGGTCAAAGGTTACCGAAATTTCACTGGGAAGACCGCAAAAGCCTATAGAACGGTACGGTCTAGGATACGGGTCTTACATGTGTGGCCCACCTGGTGTGTATGTGGCTACCATGAAGTATGTTTTATATCCACGCCATCCATGTGACGGGCCCACCTTGCTGGACCGTCCAGCAGCAAGCCCGCTGGCCTGCCTGTTTGGACAGGCCCAGTTGAAGGGAAAATACAAATAGCAGCTTGATCCAAACGCGTGGCCCACTGGACGTGGGGCCACCGTGATGTAATATCCACACCGTCCGTGGGATCTGGACAGTGGGGCCTGCTACACGTGTGGCAGTCCACACCGTCCAGTCCACTAGATGGTGTTGCTGCACTGTTAAGAAAAAAAAGAAAATGATATCTATATATAATATAATGTATAGAGAGAGAGGATTGGAGTGGGTGGCCCACCACGTGGGACCCACCCTGGTGTATGTATTGTATATATATATAATATTATATAATATAAAGAGAGAAAGGATTGGAGTGGGTGGCCCACCACGTGGGACCCACCTTGGTGTATGTATTGTATATCTACTCTGTCCATCCATTTGATCCAGACCGTCCAGCGATCTGGATGTGGACGTGATCCACCAGATGATTGTATGTGTTTTATTCATCTGTCCATTTGGACGGTGGTAGATGGGACCCACCGCTGATGGATGTGTTCCATCCAAACCGTCTATCCATTGACAAGCTCGTCGAAGGGATTGAGACAAAAAAAAAAAAGAAGCAGATCCAATTCTCTGGTGGGCTACGTATGTGGACCCCACCCTGTTGTATGTGATTCGTCCAAACCGTCCATCCATTTGGTGAGCTCGTCCTAGGACTTGAGAAGAAAAATAAGACAGATCTAGTTATCAAGTGGACCACACTACCATAGACAATGGGGATTGAACGTCCAGCATTGAAATCTTTTTGGGTCACAGAAGTTTTGTATTAGTATGAAATCCGTTTTTCCTCTTAAGTCAGGTCCATGTGACCTTATGAATAGACTTGATGGAAAATAAATGTTATGATGGCCCCTGTGATTTCTAATAGTGAAAATCACTATCTCCATTGTTATTGTGGTATGGTTCAGATGATCTTTTGATATGATGCATTGGGTAATACTCTATAATGATCTCTAAAAACAGATGTATAGTGTATATAGTGAGGCCCATTGTGATGTATTCGAGGCCCAGATACGTGGTCCGTTCGATGTATTCGAGGCTCAGATACATGGCCCATTCGATGTATATGAGGCCCATTAGTGCGGCCCATATGATGTGGCCCACTTGATGTATATGAGGCCTATTGGTGCGGCCCGTGGATGTGGCCCACTTCGCGTGTACAAGGCCCATTGTTACGGCCCATGTGATGCATCCAGATTTGATGTATATGAGGCCCATGTATTACAGCCCATTGTGAAAGATATGCGGCCCGTATTTAAGGCCCAATGCGATGTATATGCGGCCCGTATTTGAGGCCTAATGTGATGGATATGCGACTCGTAAATGAGGCCTGATGTGTTGTATATAAAGCCCATGAGATATGGCCCATTCTGATATGTGAGGTTCATGGTGATGTATATTAGTCCCTTGTGTGAGGCCATGAGCCCACTATATGTTTGGCCCTATGTGGGTCACTCCTTGGGAACAATGTTGGTTAAATGTCCACATTGATGGGCAATGATGATTGAATGTCCACATTGTGACCTTCCCTTAGGCCCTTTGTTAGGCCGATTCCGATTGTCGAGGCCGATTATTGATGCCGATTATGAGCATGTGACAACATAGCATTATGAAACATGCTCATACGCATTATCTGCATGTTCGTTATAAGATATGATTGACCATTGCATGTGTCATAGTGCAGGTGGTTTATGGGACTCCCTGATAGGCGGAGTTATCCCACATGAGCGCACGGTATACGCAGGATTGATGCATGATTGGACTACATGACTCATGCATCTTGCATTGCATGATTGTGATTACTGTATGCCCTAGCGACATCAAGGTTGTGACTTCCACAGACATGTCGTGGATGACCATATAGGACACCGGAAATGTTTAGTTCGCGCATCTGGGCACTTTGGATGTCCGTGGGTGAAAGTCCATAAACCTCCGAGGCCAGGAGACACCCCAACGTCTAGACCGAGTGGATACATAAGCACCCAAGTGCCGATTACCAGTAGGTCGCGTCTCCCACAGTGTCATGGTCAGTTGGGAGGGGGTGTGGCCTTATCTGCCCGAGTGAGGGGGTTGTAAGCTAGGCTGAGTTTGACCAGTTCCCAAATGGGTCCGCTATCGACGAGCCAGGTAGGCATTGGTATATTACTGGCAGACGGGTAATGAAGTCTTTTCCACTCGTTGGGCTACACGGCCGGTTGGGGCGGTAGCCAGCTTGGAGTGTACTAGACCCCGGTGATGATCCCAGAGATGTACGATACTGATATGTGGACTTATTGAGCAGGAGTTGCATACTCATTCATTCATTCATTCACTATCCACTCGGGCTGGTGGTGCGCAACTGATTGTTACCTTCGCAATGGTCAGGATTTCGATTGGGGCGCACAACCAACTTGAGATTAAGAGCCTACCACATTGAGTCTGACTATCCAAATTTAGGTATGAGACTGGTTTGGATAGAAGTCCCTTGTGATAGACCTCATAGCCTACGATACTACGTACTATCATCCCGACTTCACACTCCATCATGGTCATTCCATTCGTACCGCATATTGCATTGCATTCTCAGCACATAGCATTTGGTTTACTGTGCTCCTGTATTACATAACCTGATTAAGGCTGGCGGTATTTGTGAACTCATCAAGAATTGTATATTGCATTTGTAATGTCTTGGAAAAATCCATACAAAGACCCGAGTACCACCTCAGTCAGAAATCACCCAAGACTGAAACCTTTAGAAATTAGACGAAGATTAACTAAGTGCTAAACTATATTACGTGTGAAATTAGCACTAATCGCTTTAAATACGATTTGTAAGACCCAAAACGAGTAGAACAGTTAACGCTATATTACCTTATAATCTAGGATCAATCTCAAAACCCAGTTGCTCTCGGGAGCATCACGAAACTTTGTATCAGACCTAAACCGCGCGTCAAAAGTCCGATTACCGCGAAACTATACCGTTATGACCAATTTATCGGGCTTGGTAACCACCTCAAAAATCAAATCCAAATAGTATCCATAAATGCACAACTTGAGCCCGAAACAAAGTGTGTGAGAAACGCGAATATTTTTAGGAAACGTGCTCAGATTTAAGTAACTTGAGTCGTTCACTTGATGGCCAAATATAAGAACTCAGACCGATAGAATCTGACCCAAATACATCCTCGGATCAGGAAAAATTTCATACACACGTCAGTGTACTTGTGGCTCTGATCGAGTGGCGGTGACTGTTGAACTGAAACTGGTCCGCCACGGTCGATATGTAAATTCGATTGGACCGAAAACTTAACTTGACCTAGATCCAATGCAAGGGAACTTAAGTCCGACCGCACGCAGAAAATGGGCCTCCAAAAGTACTCCATTGGGTCGAAATAAACGTCATTTGGCTATAACCTAACTATACCATGACCCTGGGCCATTCCGGTCAGTTCCGGGCCTATATAAGGGCCTAAACCCACCCCTTCCTCATTCCATACGAATTCTTAACCCTAGAAGAGAAAAGAGAGAGAAAAGAGGAGGAAAGAGAGAGAAAGTAAGAGAGAGGGTTGACGTTTGCTTCTAGGATTCTTTCCTGACGCTCCACGTGCTTAACCACCACATCTGAATCGCTTTTTCGGCGATTCCGACACCGTTCTTAGGTAAGAAAACTCAACCCTAATCTGTTTAAGGGTTTCAAATAGTGTAAGTGAAGAAGTAGCTAACTTATTTCATACTATAGGTTGCCATTGTGCCGTAGACAAAGACTCGGTATACAAACTGAGTTCGATACTTGTTTATCGGTGAAAGGTGCGGACTGTAAATGTTTAGGTTATGGTTTTCAAGGCTTTCAGTTAATGAATTATGACTGACTTGATTGCTGTTACATGTGTTTAGATTCGATGTCTTTCATAAATTACATATATATGTAAACTATATTCTTTTTAATGCATTCCAAGTGTTTGTTGAAATGTTTGAATGAATGTGATTATGATTTGTGCATGCTATAACTATTGATTACAAATACATGATTGTTGTATGCGTGGCATCTCCTATGCGAAAGGATTTGCTACGATATGTGGTTTAACAAATTTATTACATGTATGTAATATGTGTGGTCTGAGTGTTTGATAAAATGCCTGAATGTGAAAATGCCTGTTAAATGCATGTAATGAGGGTGTTGAGATAGGATTCTCAATCCCCTTAACTACGGCTATAGTATCCTTTATGTAACCCATCTACTATGTATTGTATGGATGAGGTGTCTACGTATGATAATATGTGTAGTAGGTGTTTGTTGAATTGCTCACATAGGATTTATATCTAATTTCAGTGTCACATGTTGTTTTGGATTACTATATGTGCATGCTATTGGTTGGAATGTGATTGGGGCTACCATGTAGTCCACATAAATCGGTAACCATCTGTGAATGGTGGTTGAACTACTTAACCACGACAAACACACCCGACAAATCCGAGTCGTACGCTACTTGTCAACAGTGATTAGGCCACGCGGAGTGCTTACACACTCCATGTTGATCGGTTCGACGAACGCTCGTTCTAGTCGAGCTTGTCAAGTAACCCGATTTGCCCTATATATGTTCGCTATGTATGGACGCTACTGTTTAAATCTAAGGTACCAAACTCACCAGTGAATTCCGTTTAACCTTGGTACCTCGATCCGCTAAGACTCATGAGCCGGACATGGTGGTATGGGACACCGTGGTCGAGCTGTCAGCCTACGTTGGGGCGACGAGCTTCCCCGTAGTGTCCGGTGAGCAACACAGCCTCGTGAGCCGAATTCAGTGGTATGAGATACTGTATTCGAGCTGTCGGCCTACACTGATAAGGTGACGAGCCCTTTGTAGTGACTTCGAGCATACTCTGAGCCTGCGTAGAAGCGACGAGCCTTTCCGTAACAACTAAAGTATAATTAGGCCTACACTGCATCGAGGTGACGAGCCATCTGCAGTGACCTAGAACCACAACATCGTATGGGATTTACTAGGACCGACGACCTAAAATGGATCATAGTTTGAGAAATGATATAAGGAAGGTACCTTAGTTTTCCAATTCTGCTGTATGAAAAGGACTAATAAGAACTTGGTAACACGCTCATGCACCGCATTGCATGTACCGTTTGACGTTGGTTAGAGCACTGAGGAAGTGACTGACATGCGCGACCATGAGATAAAGATCGCAAAGGGAGTGTAGGCGAGGGCATGCATCAATTATACATATCATTCTTGCATTAACCAGAGTACTTAGGATTGTTTGTTGTATTGTCTTATCATTACTACTTGACTGAATTGATAACATGTTAACCTTTGGTTTATAGTTCCACTGAGTTGATCACTCACTCCCACGTTACGGGACGGTGTTGTACACACCAACTAGACCTTGTCTTAGTTGCAGGTGGAGGCGATGCCTACGAGGCGAAGCCGGACTACGAGGATGACGAGGAGGCATTCTCTTACATGCAGTTTTCAAGCGGGTTCATGTGAGTCGTGTCCTGATCGACGGGGATCTCTGGGATGTTGACTAAATGCCATTACACTTGCTATTTTGTCTTTTTTAAACACACATGTATATTCATTTTTTGTCTATTTTGGGAAGTATACATGTATATATTTAACCTGGTAATATGTTCACACTTTGGAGACTTACAACAGTTTATATATATTATATATATATCACCGTTCTTCCGTATCTATCACAGTTCTTCCGCTTGCGAAATTTAACTGTATCTGGAGTATGATATGCTGTTTTGGTGTAATCTCACTCATGTTTAATGCACTAACAAGGACAACATTTAATCACGATTATTTATGTAGCATAAGTGATGTGTTGAAACTCGGGAGTAGAGCTTACGCTCGACCCCCGATTTCCAGGGCGTTACAACATTGCATCCTCAACATCTGATATATGGTTCCTTATAACTCCTCATTTGCATAGCTGATTTATATTGCGTACTCTGATATTGTATGACTCATAGACTTGTCAGTATTTCCGCTTACTCTGATATCGTATGATTCATGATCTTGCCAGTATTTCCAATATTGTATGATTATTGCATTGTATTGAATACTTGACACTTATCTTGTGCATACACTTACACCACCCTCTAAGCTTTCTATAAGCTTATGCGCGATAGATGCGTGCAGGTGACGTTAAGTCGCAGCAGCGTTGGGCTTAGAGCGTGCAACGGTCTTCTAGAGCTTTGATTTTAGATATGTGTATATTTCCCTTTCAGCACTGTATTCAAATGTTTATATTAATGGATATGTGATGATGATGTTGCCTTTGTGATTTGGGTAAACTTATAGTTATACTTATTGTGAGTAAAATGTACATTTGAAAATCCTCCTTATAGGATCCCAAGATCGAAATATGGCATATGGACGTTGGGAGCCGAGATGGGGTACTACGGAGGTTATCGGCACCGGATTCGGCAATCGGGAATTTTATGAGTCCGGTTTCCGAGTTTGGGGTGTGACATGAGTAGTGTTATCCAGTTTGTCTTTGTTACTACGTCCCAAATCATTGAACTAATGAAGACCATTGCTCAATGGTTTCATTATCTATGCCACAAACGTTAGATTGCCAAAGATTATCTCTCTTTTGTAAGTTTTTTATTTTCATTAAGGGCTTGTTTGGAGCTTGTAAATGGAGGTCGATGGGGGAAATGGAATTGGTGGTAAATGAATTGTGAGTAAATGGCATACTTAATCATGTTTTGATGAGCGTAAATGAAGTATAGTTGAAATCCAAATATTATGTTTGGACGGTAGTAAATGAGATGAATTGTAATGTATTGGAACTTTATAATATATTTACAATAACATATGCGATATCCCAAATCAATTTTAATATTCCAAATATGTGTATATATGTGATATTTAATAGAATGATTGTAATAGGCCTATTGAAATATATATGTTGGCAAAAAATAAGGAAGTTTTGAGTTTAGGCGGGCCACAAATGTAAAGATTACAGACAAGTAACATGCAAACATATTTTAAGTATCCATTTATATGGCTAACCTTTGGACGGTTTGGATCATTTTATTGGTGTGATTTTTTGTAATGCAGTTGATAATTGGATTGTTTCAAAGTATCATCAATGTGCCACGTATGTGGTGGACATGTGCATAAAGGTGTCATTGTTTACTCATGCGACTCTCCGAGAGCAGCACCATTGTTTACTAGTGCGGCTCTATAAGAGAGCTCACAAAGGCACTTTATCTCATTTATTTCCAAATCCCCTTTAAAAGTAAGGTTTTCTTTTACATGCTCATTTACTCCCATCTCATTTTATTTTTATAAATTTACTCATTTATAAAGACACCTTAAATGCTACCTCTATTTATTCTCAATTCTTCTTATTTACCTCCATTTACTCCCATCCAAACAGCCCTTAATGCAATTTTCATTCATTATACTCTCACATTGTTTTAGTCAATCAACTTTTGTTATCATGGTGAGAGGGTATGGGAGTTCGATCGATCAAACCCCTGGCTTGATTGATTGAGAATCTCCATTTTTGTACATCTTGCTCTCTGGACATTTTTGAGCATGTTTGATTGATAGAAACATGATGGCTTGATCAATCGAAGATTGCTCGAAAAAAATGTCAATTGATCGATGCTTATATCGACAATGTGCGTAGTTTTGCGCAATTGCATGGATTTTGTTCTCATTCCTGGTGTAACACTGTATATGGGTGTAATGCGAGATTAGGGTATTATAAAATAGCCTAAACGTCTCTAAAGGGCTTTTGAAGGAAGACTAGGAATTTTTGAAGGGTTTTGCATCGGTTAGTCAATTAATCTCTTATAGCATCGTTTCATGGTGGATTTTGCTGTCACTTTGTGTTGTGTTTTTTTTTTTTTAAGGATCTTCCATGTAAAATTCGTTTGTTTTATGTGATGCTTGTTTGCATTTTATCTCTTGTTTGATTCGAATTTGGAATTTGCTCCACAATTACCCCAACTTATATTGCATTTAATCCATTGGTCGGGTGAGCCTTGCTGGGGTGAAGAAATATTGTAACAAATAAGCATGATTATAAAACTTGGCATGCAATACCATACATGTTTCCTTGTAACGCGACCCACCTAATATATGGAATATGCAATGAAGACGAGAAGTAGCAACTGATGGACGGAGTGGATGTAAATCTGCACGACATGGTGGGCTACAAAAAGTTGGTTGGTTTCATTCCTCCACTTTATTCACATGGACCGAGCATCCCGCAATAAATGATGTAGGCGGGAGACAAATTCTGTATTGAGTAAGCACACCAGCTTACTAAGTAAACTTTACGAGGCCTTCTGTGATGTATGTGTCTCATCCATGCCCTCCATTTGTTTTAAAGCATATCCATAGTTCAAGTGGATCATGGTGGGATAATGACGGCTATGGTTGAAACCTTTGTATGGCTTGCAATAATGTTTGATTTGTCATCCAACCAGTTTATCAGGTTGCATGGACATGGATAAAAGGAAAACACAAATATTAGTTCATTTAAAATTTTTATGACAACAAGAGGTGTTCAATTCCCATTATTTCTTATGGCGCTTGAGCTTGGGACATGCTTCAATTCTAGGTTATGTTATAAAATGAGCAAAAAGAACAAATGAATGGCAGGAATAAAACACATACATTAGAGTAGGGCCATAAAGAGCATGGTGAGCATGCAATCCGTGTCTGCACGGAGATGGCCACGCACGACAATGCTATTCTCCCACGTCTCGCCCCAGGTTAAATGGCCCAAATGCAATTTGAGGCATGGGCTGAAAAATCAGGCCAGTCCAATTGTAAGGCAGGACACATTCGCATGAAAATGGACAGTTTGAAGGAACTGGTCCATGGCCCACCCGATGAATAACAACCTGATTGACACCTAGGGGAGTGAATTAGGTGGGCCCAGCCTTACCCAAGACCATGTGGTCCTTACCGTGGGGTCCATCTTGATATATGTATTCTATATCCATAGTCTCAATCTATTTTAAACAAAAAAGCCTTTCAGTGGAAGTTCTTGCGTTGGGAACCAAGGGAGGCCCACTGAGATCTTTATGAGAAATCCACCTTGTTCATCCATTGTGTGAGTTCATTTAGGATATGAGGGAAAAAAAGAAATCAATCCAATGCTTAAGTGGGCCCAAGACGTGAGAATTGAACGTCCACAGTTGAAATATTGGTAGGGCCACAAAAGTTTTGAATCATGCTAATATTTGTGTTTTAAGTTAATCCCAGTAGGAATGAGGTTCTGAATAGTATATATGACATGTAAACATCATTGTCGACCCAGGGAGGTTTCAACAATAGGAATTTTCCTAACCACCTTTTCCTTTAGTACAACCCACTTGAGTCTTGGATGTTGCTCACTTTTGGTTTCATATTCGAAAATGACCTCATAAAACGGATGGACGGAGTGGATTCCTCAAAAACATCGAAAGAGGATTGCGTACTGAGTAAACTCTGTGGGCCCCACTGTCATTCATGCATTGTATCCACTTTGTCCATCTCTTTTACCACATAATTTTAGGGCTTTATTCCAAAAATGGAGCATATCTAAACCTTAAGTGGACCACACCACTAGAAACAATGTGAAATATTGAACATCTACCGTTGAAAAATTCTTGGGGCCAACAGAAGTTTTAGATCAAGCTGATATTTGTGTTTTCCTTTCATCTATGTCTTTCTGATCTTATGAACAGGTTGGATGACAAATAAACATCACTGGGGCCTTAGAAAGTTTTCAACGGTGGAAATCAATATTTCCACTTTTTCCTGTGGTATGGTCCACTTGAGCTTTGTACATGCATCAATTTTAGGTTGAGCCCCTAAAATTATCTAGAAAAATGAATGGACGGCGTGGATAAACTACATGCATTCACGGTGTGCCCAACAGAGTTTACTCAGTCCGATAAGAGCGTACTGAGTAACTCAGTACGCAATTCGATTTCGAAAACATCACGATAGGCCTCACCTCAGTTCCCAGCGCAGGAACTTCTTGCTTTCACGGGAAATTCGTGAACAGTGAAGGAGCTCAAAATTGAAGAAGATCCAAATCTCAAGTGAACCATGTTGCAGGAAATAGTGGCGATTAGACACCCTGTCATTAAAAACTTCTTAGGGCCGATGTAATATTTATGCAATGTTTATTTTTTCATATAACCTATTTATAAGGCCGGGTAATCCTAAATGAAGGGGAAAAAGAATATTAGCTTGGTCGAAAACTTTGGTTGTTCACCAATGGCCTATCACTACTGTTTCCTACGTTAGTCCACCAAATAATGAGATATGCTTCATCTCTGAGCTCATGTTGGGATGGTGGATACATGATACATGCATCAAGGTATGCCCACGATAAGGTTGGGGCACCATTGTGTGAGTCCGGCTCCACCCACATGTCCCACTGGCACATAAGATGGTTTTACTATCGAGCATCTGAAAAATCTACTCTCCTGTACTAGGGACATCCATCAGGGAAGCGGATTGGCTGGTGTACCACACACCAACTATATAGCTGCTGTAGGTACGTGTCGTGCGAAGACGAGCACTGATGCTCCTCGAACTCCGAGTTGTACGAACAGTTCAAAGGATATCAAAGTTACATGGGCTCCACGGTGATGTATTTATTATATTTATAATGTTCATCTATTTTTAGAGATTATTTTAGAGCATTATACAAAAAATAAATCATATCCAAAGATCATATGGACCACACCATAAATAACTATTGAGATAATGATTTTCACTGTTAAAAAATTCATAGGGCCCACCATAACATTTATTTTCCATCTAATATGTTCATAAGATCACAAAGACATGAATTAAGAGGAAAAACAAATTTCATATTGATCTAAACCTTCTCTGACCCCAAAAAGGGCTTCAATGGTAGACTTCAATCCGTTACTGCCTTTTGCAGTGAGATCCACTTGATAGTTAGATCTGTCTTATTTTTCTTTTCAAGCTTTAAGATGAGCTCGCCAAATGGATAAACAGTTTGGATATAACACATTACTCATTATCAGACCCATAGAACTTACTGACGTCAATACAGCAGCTATATAGCTGGTGCGAGGTACATCAGCCAATCCGCTTCCATCCATCGAGTGTGGGCGCGGATTGGATACTGACTAGGTCAGTAGCCAAATCGTTACTGAAGTGACAGCACTAAGCTCTGTGGACCCCACCATGATGCATGTGTTGTATCCATAACGTCTAACCATTTGTAGAGATCATCTTATAGCATTATAAAGAGAATGAGATAGATATAAATTTCAAGTGGACCCACCACAGAAAACTGTGGGAGCAGTCACACCCACCGTTGAAACATTTATAGGGCCTACCGTGATGTATTTTGAGATACAACCTACTCATAAGTTAACATAGAGATAAATGAAGTGAAAACAAAAATATCAACTTGATTGGAGACTACTGTGGCCCCTCATAAGTTTTGAACGGTGGATGTCACTGTCCCCGCTATTTTCTATGGTGGGGTCCACTTGAACTTTAGATCTATCTCATTCTCATTGTAACTCCATAAAGCGATCTCTACAAATGGTTGGACGGTATGGATACAACACATGCATCAGGGTAGGGTCCACATATCTTGGTGACGTCACTTCGATAGCGATTTGGCTACTGACCTTGCAGCATCCAATCCGCGCCCATCAGGAGTGGTCCACCACGGGCATGCCCCGGCAAAAAAGCATGGACATACGCCATCAGGCGGGCTGCACATGTATCTTAAAAAGCAGTCTGATAGAGCAACGGGCAGCAGTACACATTCAAGAGACACACGTTCGCGCATCCAATCAGCGGACCATCCTCCCACTTTGGATTGGACACGGATTTCTTGCGAAAGGCCCGCGCAGGAAGTTCCTGCGAAAGATGAGGTGTTCCAATGAAAACAAGCCATTTAAGTAAGTGACGTGGCATAATTTAAAATATCCTAACAGAGTCTCCGTTACCACGGGTGCCTCTTGGTATTCCGTTTTCTTTTTTATCCATCTCCGTTAGTCCAGTCGCCTCTTTGTTTTCTAGTTTTTTTTTTTTTTTTTTTAGATGAAACTTTTAAAAAAAGAAAAAAAAAAAACCCCACCAAACTTTCCTTTACTGCATGACACATTTTGCACATGGCAGGGAGATTACCCGGTATATGTTCTCCCATTTGATTAGGAAAGGATTTAAAATTTTCTCATCGAAAATTGGAGTTTCTGATTTTTATTGGAATCTGAAAATGTAAAAATGTGTTGATTTTTTTTTTTTTTTTTTTTTTCATACCGACATCAAAGCAGAAAATGGTAGAATTTGGGTGGTCTGTGCACACATTCAACTAAACTGCAGGCGTACGATGTGCGGTACTGTGGATTGCCTTCTACTCAAAATGGGTTAGTTCAAAGCCGTCCGTGCCTCTAGGACCTTGCAAGAAGACAACCCTCTTGTACATATGCTAGTCAAAGATTCCTCACAACATCTCCACAAGTTTCTCAAGCATCCATGGATGATTCAAAAATGCAGATCCATCAGGCATTTACAGAGATGATTTAATGAAGGGTTTTTGTCTCACTAAGGATCCCCCCCCCCCCCCCCTCATAGCACTAATGGAAGACCTCGATAATATTGTTTAATTGTACTGGTGTGATGGTTGTAATATGGAGGAAGAAGCTAATTGACATTGATGGATTATATTGTAGTTTATTACAGTGGCTTAGTGATGGATATTACAGGTGTTGAATATAAAAAGTTTATTTTTATCTTTTTAATCACAGATGTTTATATATATTACAGGGTTTTTGTTGCTTTATTTAAGCTTTCATGCTAGACCCATTCTGCAAAATTAACGAAAGAAAACATGACTGGTCTTTACTGCAACGACTGAATCAGACATCGAAGAGACCATCAAGAGGCTTCAGTCCCCTGAAGAAGTATTCGATGCTCTGAAGAATCAAACTATTGATCTGGTCTTTACTGCTCACCCTACTCAATCTGTCCGAAGATCTTTGCTTCATAAGCATGCAAAGATGGTTGATCAACTACCAAAGTAATTTTAATGTTTTTTTTTTTTTTTTTTTTTTTCCATTAGGAATATCACTTCTGCTGACGTGATATCTCCTCGCCAAGGTGTTGTGTCCTCGCCAAAGGTGTTGTGTCCTTGATAAAAGCTTGGTGAGTATTTTTTTAAGCTTTCGGGTCTAGAGAGGAGATGGAGAAAAAACGAAAAAAGAAAACAAAAAACCAAGAGGCGCCCGTGTACAAACTCAAGTCGCACGGCTAACGGAGACCCCGTTAGGTTATTTTAAATCACGCCACGTCACTTACTTAAATGGCTTGTTTTCATTGGAACACCTCATCTTTCGCAGGAACTTCTTGCGCGGGCCTTTCGCAGGAAGTCCGCGTCCGGATTGGACGCGGATTTCCTGCGAAAGGCCCGCGCAGGAAGTTCCTGCAAAAGATGAGGTGTTCCAATGAAAACAAGCCATTTAAGTAAGTGACGTGACATAATTTAAAATATCCTAACAGGGTCTCCGTTACCACGGGCGCCTCTTGGTATTCCGTTTTCTTTTTTATCCATCTCCGTTAGTCCAGTCGCCTCTTTGTTTTCTGGTTTTTTTTTTTTTTTAGATGAAACTTAAAAAAAAGAAAAAAAAAAACCCCACCAAACTTTCCTTTACTGCATGACACATTTTGCACATGGCAGGGAGATTACCCAGTATATGTTCTCCCATTTGATTGGGAAAGGATTTAAAATTTTCTCATCGAAATTTGGAGTTTCTGATTTTTATTGGAATCTGAAAATGTAAAAATGTGTTGATTTTTTTTATTTTTATTTTTTCATACCGACATCAAAGCAGAAAATGGTAGAATTTGGGTGGTCTGTGCACACATTCAACTAAACTGCAGGCCTAGGATATGCGGTACTGTGGATTGCCTTCTACTCAAAATGGGTTAGTTCAAAGCCGTCCGTGCCTCTAGGACCTTGCAAGAAGACAACCCTCTTGTACATATGCTAGTGAAAGATTCCTCACAACATCTCCACAAGTTTCTCAAGCATCCATGGATGATTCAAAAATGCAGATCCATCAGGCATTTACAGAAATGATTTAATGAAGGGTTTTTGTCTCACTAAGGATCCCCCCCTATGGAGGAAGAAGCTAATTGACATTGATGGATTATATTGTAGTTTATTACAGTGGCTTAGTGATGGATATTACAGGTGTTGAATATAAAAAGTTTATTTTTATCTTTTTAATCACAGATGTTTATATATATTACAGGGTTTTTGTTGCTTTATTTAAGCTTTCATGCTAGACCTATTCTGCAAAATTAACGAAAGAAAACATGACTGGTCTTTACTGCAACGACTGAATCAGACATCGAAGAGACCATCAAGAGGCTTGTAACGCAACTGAATAAGTCCCTTGAAGAAGTATTCGATGCTCTGAAGAATCAAACTATTGATCTGGTCTTTACTGCTCACCCTACTCAATCTGTCCGAAGATCTTTGCTTCATAAGCATGCAAAGATGGGTGATCAGCTACCAAAGTAATTTTAATGTTTTATTATTATTATTATTTTTTTTCCATTAGGAATATCACTTCTGCTGACGTGATATCACCTCGCCAAGGTGTTGTGTCCTCGCCAAAGGTGTTGTGTCCTTGATAAAAGCTCGCCAAAGGTGTTGTGTCCTTGATAAAAGCTTGGTGAGTATTTTTTGAAGCTTTCAAGTCTAGAGAGGAGATGGAGAAAAAACGAAAAAAGAAAACAAAAAACCAAGAGGCGCCCGTGTACAAACTCAAGTCTCACGGCTAACGGAGACCCGTTAGGTTATTTTAAATCACGCCACGTCACTTAAATGGTTTGTTTTCATTGGAACACCTCATCTTTCGCAGGAACTTCCTGCGCGGGCCTTTCGCAGGAAATCGGCGTCCCTTTGGATTTGGACACGGCATGCCTCCTGGATTCTTCACACGTGAAAGGCAGATATCTCGCATGCGTTGTGAGCTGGCACGTGCCGCGAATAAAACCCATACTAAAAGTCGCCATGTGGCATATATATGGTCGTCACTCGTCAGCCATTTCTCGCAGGAAAGCGCCCAAAACCCTACTTATATCTCTCTCAAGGTTCTCCTCACTTCTTTCTCTCTTCGTTCGTTTTCTAGGGTTTTTTAGGTTCTTCTCCTCCCCTCTCCGTTTCATTTCTAGGGTTTATATATCTCTCTCTCTCAACCTACCTCCTTACATGCTTCTGAATTTCATTTGGTTTTCTTCTTCTGCAGTCGTTCAAAGAATCGGAAATCATTTGGCAGCATTAAATGGCTCCTCCCACGAAAGGTAGGCAAGGCATTTATCTTTTATTCTCTCTCTCTCAAACATTGCAACGCATGCTCCAGGGTACCTTAGATCTGTAAGTGCGCGTTTGGCTGCACTGTTGAATTTGGTTGCAATTGGTAGTCCAAAGAATTTGAAATAACTGAATTCAAGTCGCAGCTTCCTTCAAAGGCATTCATATCAATGGCCTGGTCTGTGAATTGCAACAACGTCAGTTTGATCTTGTTAAGAACCTATAGCAATATGCCAAAATCCCCAGTACTGATGGAACATGTCAAGCTAGGAATTAAATCACTGAGATTGTAAAAGACACTACGTCTATGGTGGTACTCATTGGTCTCTTGTCCATGTAGTCCTTTACACCACGTGGTGGTATGGCAGCTTTCACTCCGAACCAGGTTGCCCCTCCTGGATTCAAATACTGGACATAGGACTGTCAGCAGGCCGGTCTTAGGGTTTTCCAGGGTCTGGATTTTTAATTGCTCTGCCCTGGGTGTGCTACTTATTATTATTATTTTTTGCATTTGCCAGTCCCAGGTCCAGGCCATTGAGACCTAAATAATCATGCTGTTTGCTTTGATACCAAATCTTAAGAAACTAACTTATTTACCCAAAACTTCAGTGCATGATGGAAGAAATCAAGGTAGGCGAAACCATTGAGGATTGCAACAGAGTTTGACTTGGAGGATGTGTTTGGACTAGCTATCGAATTGAATTGCAAATATCAGTACAGTAAAATTGGGTTCTGTTTGGTTTTGCGGTCTGACAAATCAGGATTAAGCCCAATCTCGCTTTTGGTGGGCCCCATACAGCCACATCATATTTGCATTGCTGAATCCTCCACTCCATCACCATCATAATCATCCAAGCCTTTTTCCAACTTATTGGAGTTAGCTATAGGATTCCAATTTTGCCATTCCACTTTATCACGGACTATGTCCTCAGTCAAACAATAGGTCTAATGCAGGGGCATTTTCACACCGGGCTCGAGTAGGGTGACTTGTGGGATGCAGGGGCACATTCGGGGTGGGCGGCCCATGTGAGGCTGGTTGCTCATGTGAAGCGGAACCCATGTGAAGTGGGGCCCACGATGGGGGGTTCGGCCGAGGTCCTAACCCATGGGATGTGGGGACTGGGCTATGAGATAAACGGATTGATTCGCCATGCTCTATCAGTTTGACCTTTTAGAGCAATTGGTAATTATCCTGCATTAAGTTCCTATGTCTTTTCTTATTACATCTACCCACGTCCTTTTGGACCTTCCCCTTACCTTTTTAGAGCATTCAACTTGAACCAACTCACTACTAGAGCTTTTGCTTAATCACGATGTTTGGTGTGTTTTTATTTTTATTTTTAATTTTGAGAGCTTCCAAAACTGTGTTTAATTGGAGAAACTGCTGCTTTAGCAATGCAAAATCTGATGTGACGGGACCCGAAAGTAGGGATTATGCTTTGTCTTAATTTTGTAGGAGTCCTTTTACAATAATTGAGCCTTATAAATAACCATTATATTGCAATTTCTTTAGCATTTATATTGAGCATCTAGGGTCCAACAATTACATTAGTTGTTAGTAGGGCTTGAATGGAAATTAACGTACCATATAAAAAATGAATGGAACTTACTCCAATTTTAGGTATACTCCCTCACTATGAATACTATGAAAACATCACTGATTCCATTTTTTTTTTTGTTCCCCTTGATTATTGCATTCCAATTTTCTTGTGCATCCAACCACAAGCGTAAGAAAGGTGACTGCAGTTTGAGGGCTACTTCCTTGCTATGAAATGAAAATGTTTCATTGATGTTTGTTGTTTCCTTCTGTTTTAACTGAATGCTCTCGGTTCAATTTGTTTGTTCACCAAGCACAGCCTAACATATTTTTCCATCGATTGTGCTTCCATAAACTATTTCTTATTGATATTTCCATGTAATTGCCACATGCATCAGGTTAAATTCTTTTGGTCATTGTTGAGATGTGTTCATTTTTGCAGCACCCTCTTCATTTTAGAGATCTTCAGTTTGTTAAACTGATTCTAGGTCCATGAATGGTGCTGTTGTTTGCTTCTAGCTAACTTTATAATCTGTCATAGTTTGAATCATGTTAAACATCAATTTAAAAGTAGAAAATTTGAAAGCAATATAAAGCATGATCTGTTTTAAATGGCTAATAGCGTGTAGCGTAGCGCTCACTCCTTTGAAGCGTGAGGAATAAGCTACATGGCGTTTAGCGTAAGCTACATAGCGTTTGGTGTAAGCTACATGCTACTTTTAGATTTTTAATCAAGGCTGAACCTATTTATACCAATTTCATGATATTTTGCACCAACTTATATTGATAAATAATGAAATTTAACAAAACTACATGATATTTGGTGCAAGGTATTTTGTAACAGTAACGGTGGCCTTAACGGCCATCACCATTACCTTTACGATACGGGTTGTAACGGCCGTTACGGTCTCTTACTGTCTCTCTCTCTCTCTCTCTCTCTCTCTCTCTCTCTCTCTCTTTGAATAAAAAATCTGAAAAACATGCATCGGCTCAATAATGGACGTTACATCCTTTACAGGGGACGTTACAAGCTGTTACGGGGGCTGTAATAGCCATTATAGGCCGTTTTTCCTGTTACAGTTTCAGCCATTACGTCCCCGTAATGTGTAATGGTTGCCACTGTTACCTTTGCGTAATGTCCTTTATGGCCTCATAACAGTTATTACGACACACCATGATTTGGTGCAACCAAGCGCAACCTTAAGTGATAGGAAATCACAATCATAAAGTATGGCAGTAAAGGAAGAGCAACAAAACTGACAAATGGCATTTAAGTGCTTTCAAGCATCAAAAGTTACTTTAAATGGCATGTTCTTCTTTCATACTTTTATAGTTCTATATTAGGCCAACTTTGGCATCTTTCAAAAAATATTAGGCCAACTTTGGTGTACATGAGTTTTTATTTATTTATTTATTTAATGGGAGAAGCTAAAGTTTGTTGGGGAGAAGAAAAAATACATAAAGGGATAGAGGCAAAGGAATTTGCCGCCTCCACGTTCGTGCATACCACCTCCCATGGGACGAAGTGGAATTTGTTTGCATCTTCATGATCTTTCAAAAGAACTGTTTTTGTATAGCTTCTAATTAGCTTCTAATTTTGCGGCAGCAAGTAGATAGGATGGAAGCCAACACCGATTTTAGAAACAATATCCTGCCCCCAACCAACTAGAATGTGCTCTTCCATGTAGATCATGACCTACTACATCTATCTAGCTCAACATCCCAAACCTTCGAGGGAGCTCTATTGGTAAAAACAGGAATGCACTAGATGCTTTATAAGTGTACACAAGGTTGCCAAGAAACCAGTGTACACTGTACACTCGCACGACAACCATTTACTATGTGGGAAGCTTCTTGTAAATTCAAAAATGCTGATTGAACTCCTATTTTGGAATTCCCTTGCGCTATGGATAATAGCAGAATGGTGTATACTGCTTGTTTTTTGTGATGATCATTACTATTACAGGTTCAATTATGGTGTGTGGTGTATGCTTCCTTGGCCATACTGAGAAGGAACTGGAAGCAATTGAATTGCTTGTTTTCTAGCAAGATTTCTATGGACAACTATAAGTTCATGTTGGTTCATGGGCATTTTATGGTTGGTGTAAGATTTTTAGATAGAAATAAGAGTCTAATTGTTACTTGTCACTCGAGTTGTGTGATTCCATGTGTGAGGGAAGGGATGATTCTAATGTTAACATCGGTTGGTGTATCGGCCTGACTGAAAAATGATATGATACGGTGTCGCGTATCGGAATTGTTGCTCATATTTTTTAAAGCAAAATAACATGGAAAATATTAGAAAAATATGAAAAAAATGAGATATCCAAGAAGATAACTTTTTATTTTTTTTTTTGTATTTTGTATTTTGACCATGCATTCAATGGTGTATCAGACCATTCTTTGATGAGAATATTGTCTTTCGATTTGACTTGTTGAAGGTCAACTAAATTGGCCATAATTAAACACAAATGAAGCATGATTTGATGAACAATGACCCATTACATTAAATACAACAAAATGAAGATGAAAAAATAAAAAAGAAAGTGAATGTTTTCCTGTCTTTCTGAAGTTTCCATGATGGTCTACTTCGCTTTGATTTGTCCAATTTCGTTCAAATTATTTGTTTTGATCCCAAAATAGGTATAGATTTAGCCTAAAATAAGTTTTTAAGCTTCTTCAATGGTTTAAATGAAAAAAAAAGAAAAGAAGATGTGAAATTTTGAAAAATAATAATTCAAAATTGGGCATTTATGGGCGGAGCTGGTATTAAAGATTTAAAACTGATGAATCAGGCTCTTTTAGGTAAGTGGATATGGAGGCTTGGCAATGATAAGGATCGCCTATGGAATAAAATTATCAAGGGTAAATATGGGAGGTCTACAGGAGGATGGTGGACGAGTGAGTCTTCTTTACATAGGGCCTCTTCAATCTGGAAAGGCATCTACCGTATGAAAGAAGTGGTCATGCAGGGCATTGGTTTTGAAGTTGGAAGGGGAGATTCTCTCCACTTATGGTTAGGCAATTGGGTAGGCGACTCCATGCTGAAAGACAAATTCCCATCTATCTTCCGGATTGCAGCGAACAAGAACAGTCTCATATCTGACAATTACTCTATGGAAGCGGCCAAATCGGTATGGAATATCCAAAGTAGAAGAAACCTACAGGACTGGGAAATCAACGATCTTGCGAATCTGATGGAATGCATCCATCATATTCACCCCAGCCCGCTTCGGGAGGATACCATCGTTTGGAAAGCAGAAAAATCCTCTACCTTCTCTGTGAAGTCTCTCTTCAACTTTCTCTCCAACTCTAACGGTGCTTCCTATCCTCAGCGCCCTTACTCTTTTTGGAAATACGACATTCCTCCAAAGGTGCAGGTGTTCGGGTGGCTGGCTGGAAATAACAGGATTCTCACAGTTAATAACCTTCGGAAAAGAGGAATGATCCTACCCAATGTTTCCGTCTGTTGCCTCGCTGTAGAAGAAACGGTGAATCATCTTCTGATCCCGTATATTTCTTCCATCTGGGCTGACATCCTCCCCTGCTTCAACGTCCATTAGTGCTTTCCTAAAGATGTCGATATTCTCCTTAAGGCATGGCATGGTGTTGACATAGGAAAACATCATACCTGGGTCTGGTGTATGACTATAATGGCTATTCGGTGGGCCGTTTGGATTGAAAGGAACAATAGGTGTTTTCAGAACAAAGCTCGCGCTCCCCACCTTTTGTCTTCCCTGATTAAGTGCATGATTGCGGAATGGGTTTCCCATATGGATGGGATCAATGTAGATTTTCTTTCCCTTAAGGATGAGATCAATGTAGATTTTCTTTCCCTTAAGGATTAATGGTCTCTGCCATCTCAGCAGATTTTGTTTCTCCTCTGTTTTCTGTTGCCCTTTAATACAAAGTTATCTTTAAAAAAAAATAAATTGGGCATTTATGGGCGTATCGGCCCATATCGGCCTCTTATCACTTATCAGAGTCGACATGCCCCGTATCGGCAGATGCAAGCTGATACGGAACGATAAAGCCGTATCGGCCGATACAATACCGATATTCATATACATGATCATTAGAAGCCATGGAGAAGAAGACAAAGGAGACAAGAAGGATAACAAAATCTAAAGAGAAAAGGAAGAATGATGAAAAGATTAGACAAGAGATTTCTTGGAGGTCAAAGAGGGACAAAAATGAAGGAACGTTTGAATAAAGGAAACAAGATAGGCTCACTACCTTAAAACAAGGGCAAAAAGTAGCACTCTTGAGTGAGTGCCGCCCACATTAGTTTTCGTGCTTCGCTTTCGGTGTGGGCAGGGTGCAACGAGAGGGTAGGTGAGTTCGCAATACATGAGTTAGCAGGCAACACTTCGAGTGCCGCCCGATGATGGGGACAGTTTGAAACTTTTACAACGGGCTCCCAGAGGCCCCAAAAGCTGTTTTATGCAACACTTGATGATAGAGGTTACTTCCTACCCCACTCGGACAGACCAATGTACCCTTATGGCTGGAATCGAGCACCCAAATTCTTTGATAACATGCATTTGTGTGGAAGGAAAGTACTAGGAATTACAATGAATTCTCTAAGGCAGACCAGAAGAAGTGTGAAAGTATAATGTTTCATTATTAATTGGCAAAAGGTACATCATAGGGAAAGCAACAAAAAAGAAGATGCATATGCGGTCAGCTAACACTAACAAAAAAGAGTGAGCCCGTCACTCTTCAAAATCGTAGGCTTCTTTGTCTTCCTCTCATCCAACCTTCTCGAAGCGCGACACCATCGTGCTCCCGCCAACAAATCCAAAACCCCCATAAGGAGAGTAAACAAGATCCAATATGTGGCTGACCCAAACTCGACATACCAAGTCTCATAATCGTGCAACATATCGATGAACAGGTTGGCATTGAAGCCGGCCACAACTGTGCTAATTTAGGTGGTTGGGATGTTTGCCCAATTCAATGGCTACCAGGGAGGCGACTGTGGCATATGAGTAGTGTTGATCAACTACCAAAGCAACCTTTTCTCAAGATAACATTTAATCACCCAAGGTTCTTCAAGAAAACATTGATGGTGTGAGGCTTGAAGGGTGATAAGGGTTGCCGGTGTAACCATTGCTAGAGTGTGATGATACAATTTGTGGGTAAACTAGACAAAACAAAGAAGAACATAGATCCCCCAAAAGCTATGTAAAAAGAAAGGTAAAAGGTCCACTTACATCCCTTCGCATGCCACAATCAATATTGGATCGACAGGCGAGATCGGAGTGGCAACGACTATGGTCGTGTGGTTATCCTTATGCCATAGCATCATTAGTATGGTGGCCTGGTGGGTGGTGTGCGGTCCTTAAGGGCTTGGCGGGGCCTAGGGTGAAAATGATTATAAAAGCAAGCTTCAAAAGGCTATTAATTTGAGCATATGCACGCAAAGATCGCCATGCACCAAACCAAACTGAGGAGAAATCTAGATACCTCGACGAGGGGAAAGAAGCCAGTAAGTGACGAACTATCCCACCAATTGGCCTTGTCCAAACCATCAAAAAGGTGCGCCAACAGTGCAGCATGCCGGTCGTATTGAATTGGAAAACAGAGGTCGACAATCAAATTGAGAAGGCGCAAACTCGCGTGCTTATTCCCATGGTTGAATATCAGGGCACCCAAGGTAAAAAAGATCAAGGCTCGAGACTTTCTCGCCTCCTCCATGGTCTGGGGGATTTTGTTTGGGGAAATTGTTGGAGAGTCAATGCAACTTCAGGCATTGTCACTGGATCTCGGTGGGAGGAGGTGTGATCCTGAGTCACCTGACCCACATATTAGTCGTAGGGGTAGACAAGTCACGCTCAAGGGGAATGGAACTACCCTCAAATCTCAAGCCTATCATACTATAAACTTCAAATAGGGCGATTCTCCATTCCCCGAAGGGGAGCTGGAAGGTGTGGTTCTGGGCCCTCCAATGCTCTATCAGGGGCGTCATGAACGTCATGTTGGTGTAACCTAGGCGTACCTGGAACAAGCCACTTAAAAGGCGTATGCTCCATCACCCAGGTGAAGAGGGGCTACTCTTTCACAAACCAATCATTCCAAGCAGAACAAATGCTCCTCTCCTTTAGCATAATCAGAGAGATGATTGCCCCTCTCAGGGAAAGAAAGCAAGATCATCCGACTTAGCTGCTCTGCTGGCAGAAGGTTTAGCCTCGCCCATGCCGCGCCAAGGCATTTTATGTTGCAAAATCGCTTGGAGGGATTGAAAGCAAGATCATCTGATCCAGTTGCTCCCTTGCCAGAAGGGTTGGACTCGCCCCTACCGCATCGAGGCATTTTATGTTGCAAAATCGCTTCAAGGTCCAAGTAAGTACAATTTCAACGCTTCTTCTTTGTATTTCTAAGCAAGGGCCCACAATGTGTCCCCCATGACCCTCTTGTCCGCATGGGTGGGGCCCCTCATGCAAATCTTGGAATGGGCCCAGAACGGGCCCACAATGTACCCTACATGACCCTCTTGGCACATGGGCTCTTCTCTAAAATCATTTTGGTGGGCCAAGCATGGCCCGCGAATGAACTCCACATGGCCCTCTTGGCCACATGGGCGGACTCTCCTCTCAAATCATTTTGGTGGGCCAAGCATGGTCCCAGATGTACTCTACATGGCCATCTTGACCACGAGGGTGGGGATTCATGTCACATCATTTTGGCAGGCCAAGTCATGGGCCCAAAAGAGAGCACATGGCCCTATTGGCCATATGTGGAACCCCTTAACCATTGGGAGTGACATGGGATTCTTAAGTAACCCATCATGGACCGTGGTGCGAATTTCATGAACTCAAAGGACCAATGGGCCCATTGTAGACCGCACTTGAGTGCTTAATGGATAGATGCGTTCAAACTGCCACGGGTCCTAAAATTGTGGCCCCATGTGTACACAATTCAAGAGAGTCTAAGATGTATTAAAGGACTCTAATATTTCCATTGGGCGGACCATGTGGTCCACATGTGCATGTTCAAGAAGAGCCCAAGGCATGAGGGGCTAGCTTTCAAATGGGCCCTACCAAGTGGCCCACATGTGTACATTCAAGAAGAGCCTAGGTAGGAGGATCTCTTAACTCTCAAATGGGCCCACCAAGTGCCCTGCGTGTGCACATTCAAGAAGAGCCCAGGGCATGTGGGGCCTTAACTTTAAAATGGGCCCACCAAGCGGACCACATGCCTATATTCAAGAAGAGCCTGAGGCATAAGGGGCTCTCACTCTCAAATGGGCCCACCACGTGTCCCACATGTGCACATTCAAGAAGAGCCCAAGGCATGAGGGGCTCTAACTTTCAAACGGGCGCAAGTTGGCCACATCCATGCATTCAAGTAGAGCCCAAAAGCATGAGTGGGCTCTAGTTTCCAAATGGGCCAAAATTGGCCACGTCCATATATTCAAGTAGAACCCAAAGCATGAGTGGGTTCTAGTTTCCAAATGGGCCCAAATTGGCCACGTCCATATATTCAAGGAGAACCCAAAGCTCGAGTGGGTTCTAGTTTCCAAATGGGCCCAAGAGGGCCACATGCATCGATCAAGGAGGAGTCTGCAAATGTTTTGGGCTCTATCTTCTAATGGCCCTAGAATGACCATGAGCAAGCATCCAAGAGAAGCACCCTACATGTGAAGAAGACCTTTAGGGCGTGTTTGGATTCACGTTTTGGTTGTACTGCATTGTATTCCGGTACTATTCATGTATACGTTGGGCGATATTCAGAATACATCCATCAGAAACGCGTCACTAACCAATGTTTGGATAGGACATATTATCCTAGCATGTATATAATTTCTAGTACAGATCAATGTTTGGAAACGATGTATAAGGGCCACACATTGCATCCAGTCCTAAAAAAGGGATTTTGCCGAATAATAAGCAGCTGCCATACCTTGCTATCCAAGCATTACAGATTAAAAATCCATAGCCATCGGAGGTAGAACATTGGGCCTCATCAGGATTCTTTTCCTTGGATTCATGTAGTGCTGTTAGCATTCATCTTCAGCAATCATGGCAGCCGCCACCATGAATGGCAACCTACCACTTTCGTTGGCAGCCATGATCACTGGAAATGAAATCAATAAGATCGAGGTGAAAATGGGATGCGAACTTCTGGACTTAAAGATTCCAAATAAAAAACAAAAAAATCTTGTTTCGTGCGCTAACATTTGTGGAGGCAGGATCACCGATCGTCGGCACTACTAACAGAGGCAGCGGCTGCGATTAGGGTTCGACCGCTGCGTTTCAAAGGGAACAACAGCGGCATCGGTGTCGTCATCTTCTCCGGCGTCTGTTGGTGCAGCTGCGTTTCAGCCATTGAAACCGGTAGTCATCAATCATTGTCGCTGCTGCTACAAGGTCGTGTGGCCATTGGAACCCAGCGACAGACCCACCATCTCTTCCTTCGTCTTCTTCAGCGCTAACGCCAATACCATCATCCTCTTCCATCTAAATCTCTGTTGCGTCTACCATTATAGTCTGCAATCAACGGCATTGAGAAGGAAACCATGGATTCCGGTCATCGGTCGTTGGTGGTTATGAGTTTAGCCGCAAGATGCAAGGGGCTGAGGGTTTTGCGATGATGGTAATAGGATGCGACTGCTTTGTTTGAGCAGGATTACTGGCAAACATTCTGACGCTTTTTGAAATTAGCCAGTACGCGTTTACAACGCAACAAAGACATTGTACAGATGGCAACGGATGCCTCTGACAGTACAATACCGCCCGTCAGAAGTTTTGGCTCGACCATGTATTCGCGCGCGTGGTATACCAGGGTCGACTACTCCAAACCAAACAGTGTTAATGTCACATCAGACCCATTCATACAATGCAATACACCCTTAACCGTGAATCCAAATAGGCCCTTAGTGTACAAATGGGTTTTAATGTACACGTGCCTCAAAAGTGCATATGTGGGCCACTTGGTGGGGCCATTCGAGAGTTAGAGCTCCTCATGCCTTGGGCTCTTCTTGAATGTGCGCATGTGGACCACCCATTTGAAAGTTTGAGCGCCTCATACCTGGGCTCTTCTTTAATGTGCATGTGTGGGCCACTTGGTGAGCCCATATGAGAGTTAAAGCCTCTCCTGCCTTTTGCTCTTCTTGAATGTGCACGTGGGCAGTAATTAATGAGCTAGAGTGAAGCGCGAAAACTGATGTGGGATGGCACGCTGATTGCCACTTTTTTGCCGCCCTTTTAAGACTGCAACCTCTAAGAAATCCCTTTTATTTCTCCATCATTATTCTTTCTTCTCTTTAGATTCTTCTTTATCTTTCTTCCTTGTCTTCTTCTTGTCTTTTTGTCAATGGCTTCTATTGGTAGAGTTGGGGCTGGTTCTTCGAAAGGGGAGGGCTCTCTTGGTGATGATGATAAAATATGGCTTTGGTTGATGCTTGGCATGGCACGCATTATTGATGGTAGTGTAGTTGGTGGTGAAGGGTTCTTTGGTTATCTGAACTCCAATGATGGTGGAAGCTTGAATGGCATTGATGATACTTGGAATGGGGTTGTGATGGCCTTAATGGCATGGATGGTGTAGGTTTTGGCTTTAATGGCATGGACTTGGATTTTTATAGCGGGATCTTGAATGGTAGTATTGATGGGCTTGATGATGGTGCTTGTGTGGCTTCACTGTTATTGATGGTGAAAATGATGAAGGTGGAGTTTTGAATCGTGACAGTGACACTGAGGCTTTTGACGGTTATGGATCTTGAGATTTTAGGTGGCCTACCCTCGTTGGGTTCATCCTTTTCAGGATTTTCTTCACACTACAATGGGATCAGCCGGTTTCTATAATAGATTCCAGAGGAGCTAGTCGATGGTCTTGATTCATCTTTCTTGATGGAGGGTGTCCTAATGATGCCGTTCGATAGGATATTTGACCACGTACTAGAAGAGTGAGTTGCGTGAGCTTGGTTTTCGAGAGGTTCGAAACCTGTGATGGGTCAACCTTGATTGGCGCATGTTGGGGGTCGCCTTGCACCATTAGATTATTTTCTACCCACTAATTGGTATGTAACTTAGACACTTGGCCTTGGATGTGGATATGAGTTGTCAGACATGGCGGGACCTTAAAAAACGTAACACACTTATACATCTGTAAATATTAGGAATTTAAAAAGGCATTATGAGATAAATTTCAATTCATAAATGCATAGGATAAAAGGTTTAATGATTAACATGTGGAGTCCATGGTTTTATTTGCAATCCAAGCAGCTGTTAACATCAAATCAAGGGAAAACCAATTGTTTCTTTGTGGATTGCTTGTATCCAAACACGAAACGACCTTATAAGTAAAAGATGAGGTGTACAAAATATTGGGGTCTATTTGCTTCACCAATTACCAAGGTAAAGGAAATGTGCAATGATTACATATTATCTCTCCTAACAACATTTACATTTGACCACCAATTCACATGGTTGGTTTATCGGCGGTAAAATCATACTGATGGTATTTTTACATTAATGTCAAATCATCACCAAAATTCAGTGATGATGCTATTTGAATTTGAAAATTTCATGCTAATGCCAAGAAATTACAAATTCCTTTACTTTGTTCCAGAATACATCTCTGCATTTGACTGATGATTCTTGTTTTTGGTTTGGCGGCAGTAAAATCATAATGATGACGGTCCTTAACAGGACTGGAGTATTTGGTGATACAAACAGGCCTGTAATGAATTTGATGCAATCAAAATTTAAATGCCAAAGATATGCATGTCTTTCAGCAGCAAATGGTATTCTTGTGGTCCAATTCGAATTACCTATTAAAAGGAACTATAATTAGCCAGTTGCTGTTGATTTTGATTTTCATGGAGAATAAAATAAATCATACATGCACTTTTGTGTCTACAACATGCACACAAATGCACAAGAAAAAATAAATTCATAGTCTGTGATCGTAGGTGAACACATTAATGCAGAGGCATTTTCACACCGGGCTCGAGTGGGGTAGCCCATGGGATGCGGGGACACACTCGGGGTGGGTGACCCATGTGATTTGGGGCCCATGGGGGAGGTCTCATGTTCGAGACTCCTCACCGGGGGTGATTAATGCGCATTTCACACTGGGCTTGAGTGGAGTAGCCTGTGGGATGCGGGGACACACTCGGGGTGGGCGGCCCATGTGATTTGGGGCCCACGAGGGGGGTTCGGCTGAGATCCTAACCCATGAGATGTGGGGCCTGGGCTATGAGATAAAGAGATTAATTCGTCATACTCTAACAGTTCGAGCTTTTAGAGTAAGTGGTTAATTGTCCCGCATTAAATTGGTATCAGAGCGGGAGGTCTTGTGTTTGAGACTCCTCACTGGGGGTGATTAATGCAGGGGCACACTCGGGGTGGGCGGGGTCCATGGGGGAGGTTTCGTGTTCGAGACTCCTCATCGGGGGTGATTAATGCGCATTTCACACCGGGCTCGAGTGGGGTAGCCTGTGGATGCAGGGACACACTCGGGGTGGGCGGCCCGTGTGAGGCGGTACCCATGTGATTTGGGGCCCACGAAGGGGGTTCGGCTGAGGTCCTAACCCATGAGATGTGGGGCCCGGGCTATGAGATAAATGGATTAATTCGCCATGCTCTAACAGTTCAGGCTTTTAGAGCTAGTGGTTAATTGTCCTGCATCAAATTGGTATCAGAGCAGGAGGTCTTGTGTTCGAGACTCCTCACCAGGAGTGATTAATGCAGGGGCATTTTCACACCGGGCTCGAGTGGGGTAGCCTGTGGGATACGGGGACACACCTGGGGTGAGTGACCCATGTGATTTGTAGCCCACGGGGGAGGTCTCGTGTTCAAGACTCCTTACCGGGGGTGATTAATGTGCATTTTACACCGGGCTCGAGTGGGGTAGCCTGTGGGATGCGGGGACACACTCGGGGTGGGCAGCCTATGCGATTTGGGGCTCACGAGGGGGGTTTGGCCGAGGTCCTAACCCACGAGATGTAGGGCCTGTGCTATGAGATAAAAGGATTAATTCGTCATACTCTAACAGTTCGAGCTTTTAGAGCAAGTGGTTGATTGTCCTGCATCACACATGTAGCCATCTGGCTCATTATAGATTTGGAAAGTGAAAACCTTTAAAATTTTGTAAGCTGGGAAACTTAAAAAGCTTCATTTTCACGCGTTTATCTGCATACATATGGTATTGCAGTACTGTATTTCTTGGCTTCAAATGGTGCGTCTTTCTTACACTTGTATACCTCTCTGTTCAGGCAAATACCCCTATATATTTGAAAGTTTTACTTATTTATTTATTTATTTTTTAAATAAATGTTGAGAGCATCATGTAGAATGACCTTGTTTTGTACTCTTCTAGCTTGCAAGGATGTCTTCGGCATCCATGCCCCCATAGATAGCCACATTTGGGTTTTGATGTTATTTAGATTGAGCATCTACTCTTTTCTTCCCATAACCCTTGAGCATTGTCTGCAAACAGCTACCCCGAAGAAGCCTGATCCAAAAGCACAGGCCTTGAAAGCTGCCAAGGCTGTGAAGTCTGGAGCTTCTACGCTGAAAAAGAAGGCAAAGAAGATCCGCACTTCTGTAACCTTCCATAGACCTAAGACACTGAAAAAAGAAAGGAACCCAAAGTATCCTCGAATCAGCGCCCCTCCAAGAAACAAGTTGGACCACTATCAGATCCTCAAGTATCCTCTGACGACTGAATCTGCCATGAAGAAGATAGAAGACAACAACACGCTTGTCTTCATTGTTGATATCCGTGCAGATAAGAAAAAGATCAAAGCAGCAGTGAAGAAGATGTATGATATCCAGACAAAGAAAGTCAATACCTTAATCAGGTTAGTGTATTTTGGGTTTTTTACCCCGCCCATTTGTATCAACAGCTTAGTTTGGATGTTGCCATGTTGGATTTCTCTTATGTTCAATTCTGTTTTTTTTTTTTTTTTGAAACAGACCTGATGGCACGAAGAAGGCATATGTGAGGCTGACACCAGATTATGATGCTCTTGACGTTGCAAACAAAATCGGCATCATTTAGATTGGACATGTGTTTTCTGCTCTCTTTCTCATTTTCAGATGGAAGTTTTGCATTTAGTGTTTAATAGAAAAGATGGACTGGTTATAAATGCTGGGAAGGTTATGATTTTTATATTTATCTATTAAGTTAGCAGGTGGGTTTCTGTTTGCCAAAAAGAAAAAAGAAAAAAGCCAAGAGAGGAGAGAAAATCCTGCTTAATTGATGGGTTTTGTTCATTAGTTTGAGAAAAGTTCATACAAGTAGACCTTGATATCAATGCAGTAGTTGGTTGTCCCCAGCCTCGGGTGGTGGGGTTGATATGAGGTAGACACCCTTGTCTGTAGCAAAAATGATTCATCTAAAATATCTATTTACAAAGAATATGACTACTGTGATTTTCCCAGTGCTCTTTTGTATGTCTATTCCCTTCGTGGGAAATCATTTCCCACCACTGTTGTTAATTCTCTTTCTAAAATTCATTCATGTATTTGCTATTTGTACCTATTATGATGGTTTTCTGATTTCACTCACCTGTACAGTCATCATCATCTCTAAGCCGTATCCCAATTAATTGGGGCTGGATACGTGAAGCCTGTTCCACCGTTCCGCTCTATGAAGATCCGTAACCTTTAGTTATACCATAGGTCATCGAGTCTTTTCTTATTGTATCCATCCATGTCTTTTTTGGTCCTTTCCCTTGCCTTCTTACTCCTAGAGGCTGCAACTTGTACCAATTCTCACTACTTTTAACTGATGCGGTCATAGCACATGTTTAAATCATCCATGTCTACTTTCCCACATTGTATTACCTATTGATGCCCCACCAATGCAATCATTTCTGGTTCTTTCCTTTCCACGTCATGGGGTCCAGCCTCATGGCTCAGCGGTAGACAAGACTCTTTCAACACAGAGACCAGGGGATCAGAGTGCCCATGTGCTGTGGGTGAGTGTCTGGGGTGTCTGTTTGTGTGTAATAAAAAGAGTAAAGGAAAAGAATAGCTACACTACCTATCAACACGTGGTTTCGTAACGGGTTGGCTGTGTAGTTAGAGATGCATTATCCCATCTGGGCCCTTTGGATATGTTAAAGTATTCTCAGGCTTCAAGACTATACAAGTGGGTGGGTCACGCCCGGTGGACTATGTGCCAAAGATAAAATCGGTTGGAATATATCATGGCCATTCTATAATTTTGATCTTTTGTTCTGTTTAGTGGATTGATGCTGTATTTTTTTTTAAAAAGCTTTTAACTGTATCTTGTAGACTGCAGATCCAAGTGTGTGAGGATGGTTGTCCAAAAAAACTCTTAAGTGGGCCAACAGATCCATACCTGTGGGGGCATGCCTAAAAAGGCCTGATTGTTTGCGGTGACTTTAAATGGAGTTTAAAACTGGTAGGAAAAGTGGGCTAAAGCATGCCTACCAATGGATGGTGGGTCTCAGGTTAAGCAACAAAAGAAAAACGGTGCACGAGCAGTGGCTGAACCATGCACATAAGGGATTTTTCAATTAAAACCGTCTGAAGCAGTTCATCAGTGGGGGATAAAACTGTAAACCTTGTGGTCCGAAACCAACCCGGTCTGCTAATTAGGTGGGCCAGCCACCTTCATCTGTTTAATGTACTGCCTACCTGATGGGCCGATCAGGTGCATCATTCTCACGAGCTGTATAGGTGGGGTGTGGTGGCGTGTAGGCGGGGGACACCATTATTGAGATGCCACACAGCTGGATGGCATCACAGTCCCTACAGGTTGGAATCGAATTGGGCTGAACTGTCTGCCATGACGTTTGAGGTTCAGGTTCCAGTCTGATTTTGGGGCAAGGCCTATCTAGTGGGCTATCAAATCAATGGTCTTGATCAACAATCTATGGCCCTACTTAATACCGGATCAATGAAGCCTGCTACTCTTGCTGTCCTCTCTCTATAACCTAAGTTGATTTGATTCCTTGTATTAAATTGAAGGTGCACTGTACTTTCCGCACTAGTTCAGCATACTTCTTCTAATGGGAATCACATGGTTAAGCCCAAATTCACCAGATATAAGGGCCCCACTAATTCCATGAGTTTTTTGAATGCACTGATGGGCATATCATCTTTTGAATGGTGGTGTCCTCCCTATGAGTCATTCATTAGATTTGCAGGCAGCTATGTGGGTCCCAATACATGTGGAGGAAATGAAGGGTTATCCTTGTTGGACGCAATTTGCACTATATGGCCCATCCATGTTGAGGCCCCCTTGGCCCTAGATTAACGTGATCACTGGGGGGTACAAGGGCGGTATTTAGGACAGGTTGCCCATTTTCTTGATACTCAAAAAAGAGGAAATGCAGTGGAAAGGAGCCAGAAGAACAATTCCTAGGCCTGGTCCCAGATATTCTTGTTACTTTTAGCTAGGGCTCTTAAGCTAAGTGAGTCATGAGTAAAATAAACAGCTACCAGGCTCTGGCCAGGCCTCAACGGGATAGTTCTAAACACGGGCCAAGATCCTGGCCCATGATTCAGTCTCTCGCTCATGTAGAAGCATCAAATGGATGTAAATTCAACTCTAGCCAAAGCTCCTCTTTGGTTGCCGTGAATGGCCGTTTGTAAACTAGTAAATTTTGGGTGATTGGACTGAAATGTCCGCAATTCCATTCCAGAAATGAAATATGGGTGCCATCCTAAAACATCCTTCAGGTCCCACCTAAAAAAAAAAGTTACATAATTGCAATTTTGGGCCAGACCTTCAGCCAAAAATGTTGCAAGGAGATAACAATGTGGCTGCTTCCACTAATAGCACCCTTAAATTCTACAACAGGATCAATGCCTAGGTAGAAAATAGTGGCCTTCTGATAACCTACCAATCAGACGAGCGATGGTGGAGACGGATCAACAGCCAAGATTATCACAGCCAACTAATTATACAATCATGCTAAGATATATAGGGAGCAAAATAATAAACTTGGATGATTTCAAGTAGCGCAGAACTGAGGCCACTCCCACTTTTAAGCTTGTGGCGTTTTCTGCTCAGCTGTCTGGCATTAGCAGATACTGAAGACGCAAACACTGGTTCCTTGCTTATTGGTTGCAAATTTAGTGCCGGCAACCACAGTTTCAAAACTCCATTACATGACATAGGAAAAAGCAAAAAAAAGGAGAGTTAGTTTCAAACCTGCAGCCTCCTCAGAGGAGGGTCCGTCTAACTAACCAGTGCTCTATGAGCTCCATATGCATTTACTTCATCATCATCATCATCATCATCTACGCCTAATCCTAATTAACTGCAGTTGGCTACATGAATCTTCTTCCACCATTTCACCCGTCATACCTTCAGTTAGGCTGTAGGTCATCAAATCTTCTTCTTCTTCTTCTTCTTTTTTTTTAATTTTAATTTTTTTTTTTTTAAATTTATTATTATTATTTATTTATAATTTCTTCCATCCATGTCCTTTTGGGCCTCCCCCTTGCCTTTTTAGAGCCTTCAACTTGTACTCACTCTTAATTGGTGCGGTTCCTGCTTTCCGTTGCACATGACCAAATCATCGAAGTCTACTTTCCCTCATCTTATTACCTATTGGTACTACTCCAGGTTCCTTGTGCATTCATTTTTAATTCTATTTTTCCTCATCATGCTGATCATTCATATCAACATCCTCATTTCAACTACACTCGTCTTATACACTCGTCTTATGAACGTATTATTCCTTAATCACCCAAGATTCTGTCTAGTAAAAGCATGGCTGGTCTTATAGCTATTCTATAAAATTCCCTTTCGGTTTTAGGTGGTTCGCGACGATCAAATAAAACACCACAGGAACATCTCCATTTCTGCCACCCAGCTTGAATTCTATGGGAATATCCTTCTCAATCTCTCCATTCTCATAAATTATTGACCCAAGGTACTGGAAGTGGCCATTTTGGGACACTTCTTGGTGAGCAATCTTATATTAATTCCTCATTTTCACTCCTATTGTTACTTAACTTGCACTCCATATAATCTGTTTTAGTCCAGCTAATTTTAAATTCTTTCAATTCTAAAGCACCCCTCCATAAATTTAGCTGTGTTTACATCCTCCCTCATCATGCCAATCAAAACTGTGTCATCTGCAACCAACACACACCATGGGATCTCTTCCTACAAATGCCTCGTTAACTTATACATAGCTCATGTGAAAAGGTAAGGGCTCAATGCCAACCCATAATGTAAGCCTCAGCCATTGGGAACTCATTGTCTCTTCACTAGTAGTCCTCACATTTGTTACAGCTCTCTCATACATATCATTAATCGTGTCAACATATTCTCGTGAAACTCATTTCTTTCCCAAAAGCCACCGGATTAACTCTCTAAGGATCCTATAATATGTTTTCTCTAAGTCAATAAAAACCATGTGGAGATCCTCATATATTTCTCCATCAATTGTCTTAGTAAGAAAATAGTTTAATAATAAATCTCTCTAGCATGAAACCAAACTGATTTTCTGATACACTCTCCTCATGCCTCAGTCTTTGCTCAATCTTTATCACAAAATTTCATGGGATGGCTCATAAGTTTAACCCCACAATATCCATTTGCTTAATCTATTTTTTTAGCTATACATTTATTATTACCAGAAATGTTACTAATTTAATTAGACAATATCAAGTCAAATCAAGTTGAGACTCGTCTGAGTCCTTAAGTTGGTCCAATCACGCTGGACATCAAGTCTAGTCGACTTTCAGGTTTTTGAACTATACCAGAGAGTCATTTCCATACTCCTCAAAAAAGCCGACTAGAAATCTAATTCATAAATACTTTTCCACACACTGGTAATGGGAACATTATGGGTGCATTTGGATACACTATCAAATCGAGCTGCAATAATTAGCCTGAAGAAGCAGAAATAAGAAAATTACAATTTCCTTAGCATTCATATCAAGGATAGAGATGCAAGTTTCTATCACTTGTTTTAAGTTGGACTAAAAAAAAGGAATGTAGTGGCAAATTCAGGGCAACATCCTTGTTATAATAGGATAGGAAACATATTATTTACAGTTTTTCCTTGACAAACTGAACTTTTGTAATCCAGTTCACTTCATCATTGAGGCTAACCCCCTATATCATCCTGGCAACATGGCAAACTCCCAGCACAATAAGTGGGCGCGGAATAGACCTGGAGATGGAAGTGACAACCACTCTCAGGGATTTAGTTTCATCCTCAAACATGCCATATAACATGTAGACATGTTACATTACATATAGTATATTAATAAATGGCATATTGCATATAATCTTATATGCTGTATATTGCAAAAGATGGAAACGCCTAGTGAACTACTCATACCAGTGTCAAAATGCAGATACGCATAATGATGCCCATTTCACATGAATTACAATCTCAATTTCTCAATTAGTAAAATTGCAAGAATGATTGCAAATTGTATAATCCAGAGCGGCGGCAGCAATGGGGAATTTCAAGGACATTGATAGGCTTGCCATCATACTATTCGCCACCCATTCTGCATCTCCTGAGAGTATCTGGAGCTGCATGTTGATGGTTTGAAGGAGTGATTTGAAGTTTGGGTGGATCAGAATTAAGCGAAAGAAAACCTTAAATAGTGTTGAAAGCATTCCTTTGGGAAAAAGGAAAAGCAAAAAAAGGAAAAAAGAAAAAAAGAAAGACACCTCCTAATCCATTCTCTCTGACTAAAATCCTTCATTTTAACCAAGAAAGGATGGCAAGTGGGAAATCCAAGGAGCTTCGCCCTTCCATGGATCAGAACCGTAAGTCCAAGAAGATCAGACATTAGCACCAGTAACACCAGAATCTGTGTCATCTTCCTTACACCAAAGAGGTCTCTTATCACTTTACCAGCATACTAAAGTTTCATGTCAAGCATCCATATAAGGTTTTTTTTTTTTTTTTTCTTTTTTTTTTTCTTTTTCTGAAAGGTGATGATTTATTACAACAGGCCAAAGCCAAAAGAATACAATATACAAAAAAGAAAAAAACCCAAAACCGAAACTACCCTATACCTTTACAAGCATTTGCCCATTCCATTACACTTGTTAAAGCTCTCTTGAAGACAGACTGCCTGCCCTTCTTCGATTCCGAAGGCATCTATTGTCTCTCCTCCGAGACGGCTCAAATTCCAGCTAGCAAGTATAGCTTCCATAATGCTTTCCCTTACCAATTCCTCCTCCATTCCATGGCAGGAAAAAGCTTTCTATTGATTCTGACAAAATCCAATATGTTCCAAATACTCTGAAAAATTTATCCCATACCTCCCTTGCAAAAGCCAATGGAGGAAAAGACAATTCACCGTCTCTTCATTCGCATGCACATCAAGCATAAGTTTGGCAACACCATCCTTCTCCTAAGGAGATTATCAATTGTTAGCCCCTTGTTTCTTCCCACAAGCCAAGCCAAAGCTGCAACTTTACGAGAAGCCCTATAATACCATACTGGACCTGTGTGACCAAAACCTCCGTCACCTGAAGACCCAGCTAGGAAGCTATAGAATGATTTGACAGAGAACTTACCCGATTTTCTTTTGTCCACACCATAGAATCCGACTTTCCTGCCACTGGCGATACCTCCTGGGGCAATCACAACCATAATGTTTTGATCCAAATGAACACATTCCCTTCTATAGAGTAACAAGTTTCTTCTACATCTGGCTCTTCAAACAAGTTTCTTCTACATAAACGGGCCCAAATTAACACATTCTCTTCCATAGAGTAACAACTAGCAACCATAATGTTTTGATCCACTGATATTCTAGCCAAACTTGGAAATTCTTCTTGAAGGGGCTTATCTCCCAACCATACGTCATCCCAGAAATGAATGCTCCTTCCATCCCCCAGTGAGAAACCTATCCCCTCCATAAACTTTCCTCTCAATACTGCTATCCGTTTCCACACCCCAATGCTCTATATAAGGAAGATACTCTAATCTCTCGACCCCCCTCCTCTTATCCATATTTCTTAGCTATAACCTGTTTCATAGAAAGCCTTCCTCCCCACCTAATCGCCAAAGCCATTTTCCCAAAAGCGCAGAATTCATCAATTCAGAACTTCTTACACACTCCCACTTCCATATCCTTAATGGAACTTTTTCTTCTATTCTGCACATTGCCAAAGAACACCACGCCTAATTTTATCCAGGAGATCGATAACCAATTTTGGACATTTTGAATAAAGACATATAGTTTGGGAGAATGGACATCGTTGCCTTAATGAAGGTTAATCTTCCCCCCATAAGTCACTATATATATATTAAAAAGGAAAAGGGAAAACAAAGCAGAGGAGAGGAGAGATTGGCGAGGAGGCAATCACTACTAGACTTCAAGAAAAAGAAAATCACATTCCTTAAGGCCCACTACATAAACAGCCCATTCGATCATTAGCTGCTTAGCCTTACTAGCTATAACCGCTTCTGAGTTTGAAATGTCCCTGAAGCATCTACCTATAGCCGCTTCCGAGTTTGAAATGTCCCTGAAGCATCTACCGCTTCTTTCTTCCCAGACCGACCACCATATAGCAATGATTGCCATTCTCCACAAGCGCGTCTTATGCTTGCCCAATCTAACCCCATGCCAGGCTTTAGGGAGAAGACTCACCGAACCAGGGAAACACCACTTTATATTGAAGCAATTGAGGAATTCTGACCAAATCCGAGTGATAAAAGGACATAAAAGAAGCAGATGATCAATAGATTCTTCGTTCTTCATACAGCAGAGGCAGACATTAACTATGGGCATCCCCCCTTTTCTCAAGTTACCACCGTGAGAATCCTCTTGATCCCCACCAACCAAACAAAGGCAACATGTTTTGGGGGGACCGAGCATTTCCAAAATTGGAAAGATGGATGATCATCAATTGAGGGCAGCTCGTGGCCCAACAAGGCATATAGCGATTTAACTGAGAACTTGCTGGATTTATCCGCCTTCCAGTATAATTTGTTTGGGCTATGGATGTTTGGCATGCCCCTGTAAATACGCTCAAGGAGGCCCGCGTACTCTTCGACCTATCAATCATGAATATTCCTCCTACAGGCCACATTCCACTCAATTTTGTTAGCCGAGATAGAGAAACAGTTAGCAACATGGATAGCAGGGTTGGAGGCAAGACGGAAAATATTTGGGAAGTCATCTTTCAAAGGTACATCTCCCACCCAAATATATCTTCCCAAAACCAGATATAGTCTCCTTCACCTAGGACGAAACCGATTCCTTTGAGCACATCCTTCTTCAAAGATAAGATCCCCTTCCAAAGGGCCGAGGCCCTATAGCGAGAAGAATCCTTGGTCCACCAACCATCGATAGACTTGCCGTATTTCCCTTTGATAATCTTATTCCAAAGACTATCGTCCTCGGTCCCAAGTCTCCAAATCTATTTCCCTAGGAGAGCCCTATTTATCCTCTTGAGATCTTTAATCCCCGCTCCACCTTCTTTGAACTGCTTGCAAACTTGATGCCATTAAACAAGGTGGAACTTCTTTTTCTCTTCCTTGCCATGTCAAAGGAAGTCTTGTCTTAATCTTTCTAGCTTAGACAAAAATGAGGCTGGGCATTTGAATAGGGACATGAAATATAAAGGTAGGTTTGAGAGAGCTACCTTAATAAGAGTGAGGCGGCCTCCCAAAGAAAGATATCTACATTTCCATTTGGCCAGGCAGCTTTCGAACCTATTAATAACCTTATCCCAAAGGGATTTAGGAGGCAAGCCCAAACATAACGGGAGACCAACAAAGGACACCAAAAGCGAAATCGAGGAGCACCCAAAAGAATCAGCAAACACGCTAAACTCCTCTTCCTTCAAATTAACCCCAAACATCTTAGATTTTGCCAAATTGATCCTTAATCCCGACACTGCCTCGAAACAGCGAATCGTGGTGCGCAAGTTACCAACCTTGACATGGTCTGCTTTGCTAAAAACCAGAATGTCGTCAGTGTACTGGATATGAGAGATCGGAGTAGATGTTCCTCTCATTCTGATGCCGCCTAAAATGCCAGCCTCTTGACCTGACTGAATCATTCTGGAAAGGGCTTCTCCCACTATGAGAAAGAGGAAGGGGGACAGTGGGTCCCCTTGGCGGATGCCTCTGGAACTCCTAAAAAAGCCTTTCGGGGTCCCATTAAGGAGGATGGAGAAATGGGCCGACCCTAAGCACTCTCGAATTCACCCTCGCCATTTCTCTCCAAAACCCATACGCCTCATCATGTATTGAAGAAAATTCTAGTCCATATGGTCGTAAGCCTTTTCAATATCCAGTTTACAAAAAATAGACTTCGAACCATCTTTATGACTAGAATCCAAACATTCATTAGCAATAAGCGCATAGTCGATAATCTGTCTCCTTGGAATAAACGCACTCTGGTGACCGAATATAATCTTCCCAATGACCATCTTCAAGCGGGAAGCCATGACTTTCGCCAAAATTTTATATGGACCCCCTAATAGGCTTATAGGTCTGAAATCTTTGAAAGAACTTGCACCCGAGACTTTAGGGATTGGCGTAATAAAGGAGGCCCCCAAGCCTTTAGATAATCTTCCCCTTTCATGAAACTCGTTGAAGAAGAGCATAACATCTTCTTTGATCACCTCCCAGAAAGAGATATAGAAGCAAATAGGGAAATCGTCAGGGCCTGGAGCCTTATCACTACCTAAGGAGTCCACAGCCAGCCTCACTTCTTCCACAGTAAACGGGGCTTCTAAGGCATTAGCATCTTCAGTTAGCAGACAATCCATCTGAAGGTGGTCCAGACGCGGTCTATCCCATCGATCTTCACTAAGCAAGGAGCTGAAATGTGCTATAACTTCCTCTGCAATTTCATCTTTGTCTTCGATATGACGGCCATTGACTATGATACTGCTGATTCTGTTTTTTCTAGCATGCATGCTGGCTATACTAGGGAAATATTTCGTGTTTTTATCCCCCTCCTTAAGCCACTTGGCACAAGATCTTTGTTTCCAGGTGATTTCCTTATCAAGCACCCTGACAGACAAAGACTGGATGAGCTGGATTCTTTTGGATAAGATCTCAATCGACATGATGCCATCTTCAGCTCCAACATCTATTGCTTGCAATTCTGCCATAATCGATTCCGTTTCCGAATCCCTTTTGGAGAGAACTTCCTGTTTCACTGCCTTAGCTTGTCCTTCAGCATTCTGAATTTGCTACATAGTCTATATCTTGCGAATCCTGCAACATGAAAACCACCCCACCTATCTGATACCAACTGAAAAGGTTTTGGAAGAACGGTCTGAGAGATGACAACATTACCGGTTTGTGATCTGAAGTTGTTCTCAGAAGAACGGTCTGAGAGACGAAAGGGGACCATTCGAGCCAATCCGAAGAGACTAAGAATCTGTCCAATCTAGAATGAGAGGGATTCATTCTACCATTGGTCCAAGTGAATTTGGAGCCGAGAAGAGGAAGATTGACGAGTTCCTAATCATCGATCCAGCTAGAGAAAGAACGCATCACTAGGGACACTTTTCTGCCATGAGATTTTTCTTTAGCACATACCTCCTTTTCCAAACTGAAAGCTTCATTTCAAATCTTTCTACCACCTTATTCCACAAGTTTTTCACCGGTTTTCTTATGCCTAGTGGTAAGCCTAAATAGGTACAATGACAAGACCCCGTCCGACACCTAAAAATACTCTCCAGATCTCCCACCTCTTCTTTAGATAAATCATAAATGTATCCCCAACAATTCACATTTACTTATATTCACCCTCAACCAGAGACAACTTCAAAACAAGCAACAATCTTCCTTAATTTGTCCACCTTTTCTACTTCTGCCTCGCAAAATAGAATTGTATCATCCATCAAATCTTTCAAGCAACAATCTTCCTTAATTTGTCCACCTTTTCTACTTCTGCCTCGCAAAATAGAATTGTATCATCCGTCAAATCTTTCATTCACCGAAGGTGTGTTTCTCTAATACTTCCTCTCTCCAGCTGGAAATAAACACTAGACTGAGACATGTCACTTGGACCTCCTATTCCAAAGAAGAGTATTTACCATTCTCAGCAAATTCCCCACTTTCCATAGTTTTCAGTAAAGAAGAATGCAACAAAAATGGAAACGGGAAAAAGAAAAAGAAAATAGAAAAAGAAAAATATAGTTCTGAAAATTAGACAAACTGTTAGCAAGCAGCCTATTGGCCTTACGATGGATGTGGGCAGCCAAGAAAATGCCCCATTGCTAAGAATGCAGGTATCTTCTAGAAAATTCCCCCTCCTTTGGAGGTGGATTTCATTGCCTCTAGAATAAAGAAATGCACATCAAGTTCATGGAACTTGATGCTCATTGGGAAAATTAGATGAAAATTATCATTCTTGTGGATCTTTTTAATAGGTGCATGCATTAATCCTAACAGCATGTCCTTCAAATTTCGTCTTATATTGGCAACGGTAGCAAAATCAAGATGGAAATAGAATGAAAGAAGTCTTGAATCAAGAAATGTGTAGCGGTTGGGCAGTCATGCTAGGCAGACGAAAACCCCATTAGTCTCCCAATTGATATGAGAAGCCAAAAAAGCCCATGGAGTAACAATGTCAAATATCTTTAACAAAATTGCCCCCACTTTTGACACTAGATCTGTCTCCTTGGTACCTGAAGCGGATACTTAAAAAAATGGATTGGCAATATCAAGTTTGTGTAATTCGATGTTAATTGAGGAAATTAAATCTGACAAATGGCCATTACAAGTTTTCCACAGTATAACCCTTGTCACTGTCAGGGGGATTTTTTTTTTGAACAGTTATGTCAGGGGTCAGTTTCCAATATTATTTCCAATACATATAATAGATGTTCAACTGCCCTTTGAGAAAAAAAAAGAAAGATGTTCAACAGGTCAAATGCCTAACACCATGTGATTGGGTGTTGAAGGATCAACGCTACCAAAAATACGATCAGCGCTACAGAGGAAAAGATTTAGTTGGATGGACCTTGCCATGATAAAATTCACTCTTTTCTGAGGTACAGATTTCCCAAGACAAATACCAAGATTAAAATTTTACACAAGAAAGCATGGACTGTGGGATTGATGGTGATCCTCGACGAGTTGTAGAAGATGCCAAGGGGGGATTTTTCTATTTCTATTTCTTTTCTTTTGATGAATAATAGAATTTTATTTGGGAAGGGGTTGCTAAACATTTGGCCGTAGTATAGTCCCTTGAAAACTTTAAACAAGCCGACACCGGTGCTATCAAGGGAAAATAAAAACTGAACAAGAGGATATTGTGAAGGGAAATGAAAGGCAACCAAGCATGTGTGAGAAGCACAGCATACAAGAAAACATACAAGCATCAACGGTTGAATGGAAAATTGAAAGAGTGAGGAATGATTCAATTCAACTGTACTGTCTATGGTCTATCCAGGAAATTCAGATGGTTGGCTTTTCCTGGTGATTTCACTGATGATGCATATATGATTGGAACTACAGAACTTCATCCTTAGGAGTGTGATTTTCATGAAAGTGTAGTTGTTGGTTATCTAACATAACGAGAGCTTTATTTTGTACAGCTATTTCTAAGACATCACTTTTATAGTTCTAAGTTTGATGACGAAATTATGAACATATTTATCGTTAGATTAGATTAGGGTGATTTCCTATATTAAGATTATCTTCTATATTTGTTAATGTCTGTTTAGATCTCCCCAGGATCTATGTTATTCTCAGCGAAATACAAAAGTTACAGTTTTCACGATGTAGTCTTGTGGTCTAAATGAACAAGTTATGTTTCCACAATGTAGCTTCTTATGGTTTAACATGGTATCAGAGCTAGGTAAAACCCTAGCTCTCATCTCTCTCTCCCTTCTCATCATTATGGCAGCCGCACAACTATTGTCACTGAACCCCACCTCTTTCTTCACCTTTTCTTCTCCAGCCATCCTGCCACTCGAGGGCAACTTCCCGTTGCACATTGTCCAACCACCAGGGCCCATGATTCTCCATCATCGCCGGATCGGGGTGTATGCTCTGCTGTAACCTGCATGCTTGAATCCCAATCCCATCAGGCTTCAGAAACTCCCGACAACCTATTGCCATCTTCATCATCGCGTGTAGCAGCACTGCCCACTACCCACCTGGATCCCGCCATTGCTGCAACTCGAAGCCACGTCTCCGACAACATTGTCAGATCTGCCACTACCGTTGCCACTGCAATATCTTCTTCTTCCCTGTTTTCAATGCCCTCCAAACCCATCTACAAAGCACCATCTTCTCCAATCGTCCACTGTCGTCCAACGTTCTCCAAGCCTGTAGAAACGCAACAAATCCGACCCATCTACCCCCCTGCTGCGTCATCTCCACTGTTCACCAACAAATTCGGCACATTTTCCATTCATTCTCTGGTCATTGCAGTACAGCTACTGCCCGATTTGCAAGGAATTGCCTTCAAATACGCCGTTGCAGTCCGCCATTTTTTTTTTTTTTTTTCTGGTGCTCGCATCACATCTTCTCCGGCTCCGGCGTCGATTTCAGAACCCATCGTCATTGTCCAAACCCACCACTGCAATCCCATATTCATCGTTTTCAGTCGATCCTACTACAGCCGCAACTTGTACACCACCAGATCTCAACAAACAGTACCCCCCGCCATCCTGGTCTTGGAATCACCTCACTGCCCAACTTGGTCGGCAATACCAATCGGCTGCTAGTTCGATCCCCAAACCTGTAATGGACGTTAAGATATCTGAAAAGTGTCCCTGAATCAAGTAGTCATTCCCATCTTCTCCAACTGCCATTTGTGACTAGTTGACTCCACTCTTCGATCCTGTATCAAATCCAACCAAAGAGAGGGGAAAAAAGGGTAGTCATCTCTCTCTCTCTCTCTCTCTCTCTCTCTCTCTCTCTATATATATATATAATATATATATATATATATATATATATATATGAGTGAACCGTACTTCCGTGCACGCCCATTGCCACCCATACTTTTCTTTAAGTTTCCTTTGCATTGGGTGCTCCTTGGGTGTGCCTGATTGTCTACACTTTTGGCGGCCTTCTCTATACATCTTCTTTGTGGCATCACCTTCAACAATGTATCTTCTTCGTACTAGGCCTTTTGACAAGTATTTTGGACCGAACTTGTTTGTGCTGAGCATAGTGCTGTAATATGCGATCGCATATGGCATTTTGGGAGGCCAGACTGCATATGCCACGTTTTATAGCCATTGGGCATTATACGATCACGTAGAGGATTATGAGATGGCATACCATCCCAACGGACAAATTTGTGACCATTGGGACTTAATTTTTCTTCCATTTCTCTCCCCTTTTGCTCCCCCATTTTCCTCACTCTAATGCTCTCTTCATCTCTCTCTCACTTTTACATACAATGTCTCTCTTTTTCTCTCAAGTCTTAAGACTCTTAACTCTTAACCTCTTACTCTTTTCTCTCATAATCTCTTTCAAGTTTAGAGAATCAGGAATCAAGACTCTCACTCTTTCAAGTTACAACTACAAGGATATAACTCCTACAAGTCCCCCCCCCCCCCCCCCCCCCCCCCCTCATCATTTCTTTTGTCCAATTTTGTTCTTTGAAACCCAAATCTAATGACTCGGGTTGGAAGTATGGGCACCACCGTAATGGTACTGAAAAGTTCTCGGTATTGTGTGAACTTTGTGCATTTATAAATATCGGTGGCATTGGACGGCACAAGCAACGCCTCGCGCACATGCCAGGATTAAATATAACAACATATCCTAATGTTACTATGGAGATCCAAAAGAAAAGTATAGAATACATGGACAAACATGATAAAAAAAGGCGTGACAATGCAATACTTAGAAAAGATTTATGGAACAAGATGCCCATGAAAATATCGATGTTGATGTTGTTGATATGGACTTTATGCATCCTCTTATGAAGCCACTGATCGCCTTCTTATGGAAAAGAAGCGTCGTGTACTTTAGACTCCATGCGTGGCACATTGTATATATTAATGTTTTTTTTTTTTTTGAAAGATATAGGTAGTTACATATTAAAATGATTGCTAGGGCTAGAAGAATAATTGTGTTCATGCATAAACATACCATTTTACTTCATAACATGAGAAAACACATTTGTTGTGATTTGTTTCATCCAACCGTCACCTGATTTGCAATAGTTATTTATTTATTTATTTGCAATAGGTTTTTTTTTTTTTTTTTTTTTTTTTTTTTTTTTTTTTTTTTTAAATTTTAAAATTTAAATACAAAGGTTGTATTCCAAAAAAAAAAAAAAAATCGACTTAGAAGCTTTGCAGTGTTGATCGATTGAAATAATGGGCCTTGGTTAAAAAAGGCTGAAGGAAAGTTCAACAAACTATCTTTTCATAGTCGTTATGAACACAAGTAGGCATTAAAATCTTTAGAACCCTTAAGGGGTGTGTTTAGATTAGAAGATGGCGATGAGAAGCCAACAATGGGATACATTTATGATGTGATGGAGATGCTTAGATAAAAATTATGGAACACTTTAATTATAAAGAACACAATTATAGGCCTATATTAGATATAATAGGTAAAATATAGGGTAGTCATATGTTATACTCTTTGTATTTGGCTGCCTACATCCTTAATCGTGTCGTATTCTTTGCTCATGCTAACCGGAGTTAGGTAGAAGTGACGCATATGGTAAGGATTTCTTAACATTTTGGAAAGAATGGTTTCAAATAAGGATGAACATGATAGGATATCCTAGCTTTTGGACTTCTCTTCGAAGAGGTGGCGATTTTCTCAAGGGACAATCATCTGACATAGAATTATGAAATTACCAAGAATAAACATCTTAGGGAGTTACTTTAACTTAGAGCAATTTTTTTTTTTTAAACTACAAAATCTAACTTACTCTAATTGTTATTTAAACAACTGATTGTGGGGAATGTATGAAGTAGACCCAAACAGGAAGTATCTAGCACTGAGAAGTTGGCCATGAAAATTCTCAGTCTCACATGTTTTGCAAGCGGTTGCGAGCGCAACTGGAGTACTTTTGAAGCAGTAAGATTTTGAATTTGAATATATTCAAATGTTGGATTTGGAGTGAATATTTAAAAGAATCTAATTACATAGATCCATACCAAAAAAAGCAATTGTTTTAAATAACCAGATCTTTGTCCAATACAACTAAAAGTTGTGGAAATGATTTCCAGATAGGTGAGAAAAGCCTAATTTTTATGACTTTATTTGTCTAGATGATTTGGAGGCAGATGGTAAGTGGCTTGTAGATACAAAGGACCGAGCGTTTGTAAGCGAGGACCTAACATGGGCTTAAGTAGAAGATGCTGCATTTGGATCGGCACTTAAAGAAAGTTCAAGACAGAGGTCGAGAAACCGAGTGAGGCTTAGTAACAGTCAAGGCCAAGAAGAAGACGGGATCATGAGAAATAAGAAGAAGATGATCAACTATTGGATGTGGGTGAGTATCTAATGGGAACAGATGATGAAGAAACAAAAGAAGAGGTAGTATATATCGAAGAAAAAGATGACTTTGATGATGAGGCCAATGATGGTGGAGATGTGTGCCACAATAGATTAGGGATCAATGTGTATAAGTATATCGTATTTTCAATTTTTAAAATTTGAATTTGTATAATGTATTTTTACATCAATAAAATTTCTATTTTTTTCCTCAATTTTGAGTATATGTATCATTTGGGTACTTGTTACTTTGTTAGTTGGCTCATTATAGTTTAATAGTCTAATATATGTAATGTAATAAATACAACAAAAATATAAAAATATTAATGAAATAGGTAAAAAAATTCCAAATATTTGTAGTCATTAACATAACTTTTCATAAATTTTCAGTTTTTTTTTTTCCTCAATATTTTCTGATTAAAAAAAAAAAAGTGTTTAGGGGGTTGTGCGATTGCTTGCAATTATGTGATCCCATATATGCATGACGCCCTAGTTAGCTCAAGATGGCATATGCAATTTGACAACATTAGTCAGGCATTATGAACTGGGCTCGTTTTTGTGTTGGGCGTGTAGATCGGACTTCTTGTTGTATTAGGTGCATGGATCGGACCAATTTTTGTTGTTGAAATATCTAGAGTCACTAAAAGAACAACGGTTGAACTTCCAACCACCAGAAGTGTGTATGCACTGGAAAAGCAAAGGGTGAAATCCTGACCACTGAAAGTGCCACTAGATCATTCATAAGTCATTGGAAGTGTCAATGGTTGACATTCCAGAAGTTGCCAAAAGTGCTTGCTTGCCTCATACTACTTGTTGACTTGTCGCCATGTTGCCATTGAATTTTTCTTTTGATTTTGAATAAATGTTCACCATACTTTTCAAACTCAAGTTACTTCTTTCAAAGCACCTTGACTTTGAGGGGTTTGTTAGTGTAGATTAAAGGGATTTCCTAGATTAAGATTATCTTTAATATATGTTAATAAGCGTATCTGTTAAGATCTCCTATGCATCCTATAGATCTCCTCACGATCTCCAAGTTCTTTTATATATTCATGTTATTCTCAGAGAAGTATGATAGTTACAGTTTCCATGATGTAGTCTCTTGTGGTCTAAAACAAGCTATTGATTTCACAATGTAGCTTCTTGTGGTTTTACATTTACCATGTTGCCAGTTTTATTATTCATTAGGATTAGGATTTGGGTGAGCTGTACAAGTTTTTCTATTTTTTTAGTTATGCTAGCATCAAGGTTACTGTGATCGTGGGTTGCTCCCTTATGTGGTACATGAGCGGGTGTGTGCTATGGTACTTTTCCCAATACATGGTACGATAGAGGAAGGATCGTGTGGGTCGCCACAATACATACACTAAGTATATGCAATTCAGTTCCATATATATGAGAAAATGAATGTGACTGTTATAGACCCTGCATGCATGGTATGATATTATATGTGTGCTATTTATTGCATAAATCAAAGTATAAATCTCTACATTAAAGATATAAAATTACATAAAAAATTAATCAACACTAAGAATATAGAACCAAAATTTGGGTTGGAAAAAATAGTGATCGGGACAGTGTGGTTCAGGAAGTAAAACGTAAGAAGGTTTGGCAATTTAGTCAACATGGGCTAGTATCCTAGTTTTATTATTATTATTATTATTATTATTATTGATTATTGATTATACATATGAATTTTAGTTTTAAGAGTTTTTGCACAGAACTCTTGCAGAGAGATTTTCATCTACATCACTTGACTAGGTGATGAAAACAAATTGTGATGATGTAGATCTCAGCGCTTGAAGGATCTATGGAGACCTTATGTTACTCAATAGCGGAGAAATGAGATAGCTTTCAGTAGCTCACGAAACGAGATGGATTTCCTTCACCAAATTCTGCTTTCATACAATACTAAAGTGGCTCATGAAACGAGATGGATTTTCTTCACCAAATTTCAATTTCATACAATACTAAAGCCGATGGAATTTCAGGTGATTTGTTCATCATTTTTATTTGGACATGGAAAGTAACATACACAAGTGTTCTCAAAACTAGCTGTTGAATCTAAAGCTACAATTAATATTCATAAGCACCTATAGATTAGAAATATTTAAAGATAAACAGTGCAATAAACTAACATAACAACTTATCTTCCATGTTAGATTATATTCATAATGAGGATTCAATCAACTGTATGTGAATTCAGTCTTCCAGAGACCAGTATGGTTGATTTATCTTTTCCTTTTCTCTTGCTAATTTAACTTGCACCATTCATCATTGTGCATCGACCATGACCAAAAAGGAAGCATGCATGTAGAAACAAGTTATTCAATCTAGCAAGAAACTGTTGACATAGATGTAGAGCTCCCTCACCTTTCAACTCAGTCAACTCTCCGAACCAAAATTACAAATTTGAAGAAATTCCCAAAAAATCCATTAAATAAGAATTACAAAGTGGGGCCCAACCTGATCCCAAATTCAGAGCAACCAACCAATCAAGACCTCAGATCCGCATTGTTCGCCCATCTCATCTCTTCACCGTTATACATTGCAAAATTCAATCTCCAAAGATGTAAATAAAGCACTGAGAGACGACGCCCAACCACCCAGAAGCAATTCTTCAGCTCCTGATCACAACTGATCTGATAATGAAGAATACATATAAACCACTAAACTCCTACACCTTTGACCGCCTAAACTCGAACCAAATCTCGTAATGATTGAACAACAAACTATCGTGTGTCTTTTTCCCCACATACTCGAGCCCAAGACTCGACAGCCGCTTTGTGCACTCATCTCCTCCCAATCGCGAACAGAACTTTATATTATGTGAAACAAAAATCCGACCCTCATAAGGCCTCAATCTCTTCGTCAGCCTCTCCATCCCAACCCAAACAAGCTTATCCGGCATGTGAAGAAAAACCGCACTTGCATAGATCAAATCATACATAACGTCAGGTCCAAACCTACTGAAATCCATGTCCTCACCTTTGACAATCATGGGCCGCTTGTTCAGGAGCCCCTGAGAAGGGAGCTCATACCGTAATGCAGCCATCAGAGAAAGATCATCACGCTCCAAACAGTGGAATCTTCCAGGGTTAAGGTAGCGGATGAAGTGCAGCCCAACACGGAGGGTCCCACAGCCAATCTCGAGGACGTGGGCATCAGGGGAGATGCGGGAAGAGCTAGCAAGGAATTCAAAGACATCGCGGCCACCGGCCCAAGGTTCACCGTAGTTGCTGTGGTGCTCCTCGATCAATAATTCGCCAGGGCATGGGAGACCAGTGTGGTTGTTGGCTTCATCTGGGTCTTCATAATGTGAAATGCCTTTGAATCTGAAATAAGTATGAAAAATAAAATGGCTAAGACTATGAAAAATATTCAAGAAGGTGTTCATAGTGACAAAAGCCCATGAATCTGAGATCGAGAAACAGATTTTAAGGCAGTGGTGTTTGGATATTCAATTGATTTGACTTGTAATAATTCAATGCAATGGAGAGTAAATGGCCAAAGTGGGTCTACCCCACTTCATTTTCAATGAGGGAATAGCACCCAAATTGCAACTACTATAATTTCATATCCAAATTGAAGCCCACGGAATGGAATTCAGATGTTTGTTTGTCACCATGAATTCAAATGGTGCCACCCTTTTTAGGTCATTTCCTCTAGAATGAGTGAATGAATCACAATTCAGTTCAATGGAGCATCCAAACACAAACAGAAAAACACTTGAGAATTTTCAAACAAGAACGAAACATGTTTTCACTTTCATAGTGAGAGACGCCTTTTGAATTTGAAACCAAGGAAAAGGCTGAGAAGCAACAGCACAGCTCTCTCAGGTTCTAAGTTTGTACAAGTGTGGTCCATGATCCAGCGATCCAGACCGTTAATCTAATCCACCACACCACCGATCCTTGACGGGGCAGCTGGTGACCCGCACATATACAGCTAAGAAAAGCAACAGAAGAAGCAAGAGGTCTACGTTCAACTGAGAAAAAGAAAAAAAAAAAGCCAAAAACAGTAATGTTTTGCTTTGACCTCCAGATCTTGGAGTTTCCGGTGGCATGGCCCGTCAGATCAATGGCCTGGATCATGCACCCCACTTTACACAAACTGAGAATTCTTGAACACTGGAACAATTAAAAGATTTTCATCCAAGAGATGCATTTAATCATCTTAACTTCTTCAAAAGAGGGGAGAAGGAAAAAAAAAAAAAAGGGAATGCCGGGAGATATACATAGAGATTACGGTGTATGCACCTTTTGAAGTCATCGAGCTGTTGGGCACGGGTGCGGGGATTGATGCCTTTGCGGAGAGAATGCCAGGCTTCAGGAGAGGAAGGAGGGTCGGGGAGGCGGTTGATCTGGAGCTGGGATTTGAGCCAGGAGATGTCTTCTGGGGTTGGAGAGATGGGATTGGGACTGCTATATACCGAGCTTCGCTGTATATGAGGTTGGGAAGGTGAAGGGCAAATGGAGGAGAGAGAAGGAAGGAGGAAAAAGAAGATAAGGGCTGATGAAGCTGCAAAGGCTGTCAATAGAATCGGGACGGAAATGCCCTTGTTCGATGCAGGAGCCATTGCCTCACTTCCAGAGGTTTGCTTTTCTTGTGTCGGTTTTAGGTGTGGAGAAGAAGAGGAAAGATGCAAGGGTGACGACCTGCCGTACCTGGCCTGGCTCCCTCTGCCTGGCTTGGACCTAATTAGCTCGGCGTGGATGGGCCCGGTGGGTGATGGGCCCACTCTGATGTATGTGTATTATATATCCACACCGTCCATCCGCTTTGAAAACTCATTCTAGGGCATGATCCCAAAACTGATGCAGATCCAAATCAAACGTGGACCATAACAAGGGCAACAGTGGCAATCGACCATTAAAAACCTCTCATGGGCCACACAAGTTTTGGTTGCACCTAAAGAGATCTTCGCTTGATTTCCTTTCAGCATTCTGCATTCCGCAACACATGCTTTGAAATTGTGAATCGTTGTATGTCATGTGGCTACAATTATGGTGCCCATTTATTAGGAAACTTATTGGGCGCGCTTACAGAAAGACATGCTGAAGAAGGGATCTATGCAAATTTGGTTATTATGATATCTAGGGAGAGGTAGAAACGATGGAGAGGGTTTCGATTATCAGGAAATCAAACCCATGTCCGAGCCAACCTAATTTGGGTCCAAGCCTAAGTTGAGAAATAGATTCCCATTGGCTAATCTCAAGCCGTCCATTGATTAGGATAAAAGCGATGGGGACAGCTAGAAGAGGAGGTAAGATCTAGTTCGTTCACCAATCTTGAATAGGAAGAGACAGAGGGAGTATTCATTCCTCCAACTTAAGTTTGGATGGTTTCTCCAACTAGGATTGTACGTATTTGAAGTGGATCCACCGAAAGGTCTTTGGTAATTATTTACGGCATTAAATTGCTCATTTAGTACCTCTTGAAAAACAGGTATTGTTGGACAATTTTCAGTTGTGTGAATGTTGTAAGCACAAATACTGTAAACAATTTCCTTAGCCTTATCCTTCTTTAGTTCCATGGCCTCGAATTTCCTTATGAGATTAGTCACTTTAGCATTTATATCATCATCTTCTTTCAGAATATATATTCCGCCCCTCTCCTTTGATTGAGTAGGCTTAGAAGTGGTGCTAGATTTTTGGAAGATGTCCCATGATTGTGTGTTTTCAGCAAGTCTGTTCAAATAGTCCCACACATCATCGACATTTTTATTTATGAATTCCCCATTGCACATTGTCTTGACCAATTGGCGCATGGAAAATGTCAGTCCATCATAAAAGAAGTTTGTGATGCGCTACGTTTCAAAACCGTGTTGTGGGCATGAATTGACAAGATCCTTGAACTGCTCCCAACATTAGAAGAGTGTTTCATCTTCCTTTTGGGCAAAGTTCATGATTGACTTCCTGAGGGTGTTCGTTTTATGGTATGGGAAGAATTTCTTTATGAACTCCCTTGTCATGTCGTTCCATCTACCAATAGATAGATGACGTAGTGAATGCAACCACGTCTTAGCTTTCTCTTTCAAAGAGAAGGGAAAGAGTTTCAGCCTGATCGTGTCCTCAGATACGTTCGGAAAATATATAGTGGCTATGATCTCATCCAACTCTTTCAAGTGTAAATATGGATTTTCATATTCAAGTCCATGTAGTTTTGGAAGGAGTTGGATCACCCCTGACTTGATATCCACATGTCTCGTATTTTTCTGGAAAAATCATGCATGAAGGTATACTCACCTCCGCCGGTTGTAAATAGTTTTGTAAAGTACGAGGCGGAGGTGCTTGATACACCTCGTTTTCATCATGAATTTCCTCAACTCGAGGTTGAGGAGGATTTGAAGGATTTACGAGTTGATTTGCAGCCATCACTTCAATTGACTCTGAGGATCTCAAGTGGTGTCTAATCCTGTGATGGATAGATAACCCTTCGACTAATCCTCCTTCACTCAAGAGATGCAGAGTGTTATCACGTACCAATTCGAGCACGAAACACTCTCGGCCCTTAATTTCAGAATCTAACCTAATCCTAAAAAAAAAAGAATCCTAAAACAAATAATAATTCTAGAAAAGAAAAAGAGAGAATTAGGAAGAGTTACCAAGTTAGAAGTTTCAATATTGAGATCTTGCAAAACAGAAAAGCAAGTTAGTTTCAAAAAACAAATTAGGAAAATTCCTAACCTAGAAACAGAAAGATAAATTAGTTTTTAAAAATAATTTAGAAAAAACCTAACCTAAAAATAGAAAGTAAATAAACCCTAATCTTAATCTAATTTCAAAACTAATTAATTTCAGAAAAATGCAACCGTTAGTCCCCGACAACGGCGCCAAAAACTTATTCACAACCCCAAGTGTAGGGTCGCGATGTAGTAATAATCTCGATAAGATCGAGGTCAAATCCATAGGGACTAATCTCGTGTGTATTATGAAAGTAACTAAAATCAGAACTAGAAGAAGAGAAATTTAGAATAAAGTGAACAATTGTGATTAAGGTGAAAACTATCAATTAAAAGGAACTAGGGTGCCAAGGATCCACTTGTATCTTCTCAGGATGCTACCTTGCTTGCTTCAAGAAATCCAACTGGAGTTGGAGTCCTATCCTATCCAATTGGAAAATAGAGATAATTAAATCTCTGAACTTCGTATGAATCTAATCTCAACGGATGAGAGTTATGAGGGTTGGAAGTGATTCCATCATCCAACCATGCCCAGGAGATAATGGCCAACAACAGGATATACCAATCCCATAATCAATCATAGGAGAATTGTAAAGATTAGGAAGGATTCCATCGCCCTACCATGCCCAAGGGACGATGGTGAATAACGAGTCTTACTAATTTCACAATCTCAAATCAGGAAAAGAAGATATTCAAAGCAATTGCAGATCTATTGTAATTTGTCACAACAAACCATTAAAAACTAAATATATTCCTTAATAAAGAACTAGAATCCATAAGGTTTAGTAAAAACATAAATCAAAGCAAAGTGAACATCCCAATCACGCTACAAGCTTCACCTCTTAGCCCTATCTAAGAGGTTTAGCCAACCATAGACATGATTGAACTAAGAACTCTTAAAAATGAACATAAAAACAAACTAAGGAAGAAGAAGAAAAACTCTTGGTGACGACTCTCCACCCTTTGCTCTACTACTTAAATCATAGAAGATGCCTAGGAACATCCTAGGAACTCCTATTTATAGTTGTGCCACACCCTCTTGCGAACTAACCTTGAAAATTCGCAAACCGACCTTGGAACCGCCTCAAATTTACGCAGTTCGTGTACTGTCTGCGTAACCTTGGACGAGTCGAGGCAGATCTTCGATGAGTCGAAGGCAAGCTTCGACGAGTCGAGGATCAGGCGAATTTAAAAAATAATGTTGCTGGAGTTCGAGTCAAAGTTTCTTCAACTAGTCGAGCCAGAGCCTGGACTGGTCGAGCCAGAGCTTCGACTAGTCGAGAATTACGTACATTCACTTCAAATCTTCGATTTTCTTTATTCCTCACTTGGTTTCCTTAGATCTTTGTCATGTGAATTCTTCAATCTTGGTCTCCTAAGATTCATCATTTGCTTTGGTGATTCTTGAGCATCAAATCCATGCTTTTAACATTCTTTTCAATTTAAGCTCTCAGATTCACCTTGCAACACAAACTTGTATAAAATATACCATTAAACAGTATCATGTTCATAAAACCAAGATATAAGCAGAGAAAAATATGCAATATTTGGCACTCAACAGCAGTTTGAAGGTATTTAGTCGTAAGAATGAAAGGCCATTGCCTGCAAAGGGTGCAACATCACCAAGTAAGAGCTCAACATCACCAAATTGAAAATTCGTTACACCAACAAAGAAAAGTCCATCTCCCTCATACAAAGGCTCATCACCTATAAGTCAAATGAAGTTGACTCTAAAGAAGTATGGAAGTAAAAAAATAAAATCGAATTCAATAGATCAATCCGATGGACAATGCTCTGGTTAATGCATTGGTGGAGCAATTGAATCTTGGTGCAAAATGATATTGGTTTTAAACCAAAAGCTTACAAGACGATAGTCATGGAGATCCATGATAGATGTGGAATACTCTGGGAAAATCATAACATTTCCAACCATTTACGTACTTTAAAAAGGTTGTATTGGGCAATCAAAGATATACTGAATGAGAGTGGTTTTGGATGGGGCTCTGATGAGAAAATGATCATTGCTTCAGATGAAATTTGGGATGGTTACATTGCGGTAAGAAAATCTGAATATTTTAATTCCCATACTAACAAGTATTCTGCTATATTATTTTGGTTTGAAATTAGTCCATTGAAATAGTTCATATTTTTTTTTCCATCTTTACGGTCCGATCCATACGTTGAGAGAGTTTGTGGGGAAACACATTTAAAGATATGACGACTTGGCCTTTATTATTAGAAGAGACGACTTAAGAAAATTACACTGAATGAATGGTTCATACCTTCTTTATGTGTAGCTCATCAATGGTCAGGATCAATTCTTTACCTGAATTATTATATCATAGTCCCTTCAAATAGCTCCTCCAAGATGGCCGGTTGCTATCATGGGAACATCTTTCCATGTGTGGCCATACATGCTAGGGATCCTGAATTGCCAAAAAGGAAAATGAAGGTCGAGGAGGATTATGTGATCCTCAACACGATCATATGGAGCAATGAGAGTCGTACATGTGGTATATCATTAAGTAAAATTAAACTGTCCAACATGTTTTGTTCAGTTTAGAGTTATACACGTCCAAAAATACACTTATTTTATCACTAAACTATTGGATTGGTGGACGTTTATTGGACAGTTAAAATCCAATGGATTGATTTTTGCAGTATAGATTTTTACAATTTAGTGTATCAACCATTGTACCTGAGAGTATCAAAGTAAACCACCCATGGGAAGTATGAAGCTTGTTAAGTCTAGTGGAGCTTGCCCATCCACACGCAATATCACTAGCCAATATGACGTGCATGAGAAATCCGACCCTTTCATCAGGTTGGCCAAGCTTTTAAACGTTTTCACATAAATAGTAGGCAATTTCACACCTTAGGTGAACCACTCGGTAGAAAACAAGTGCATGGTTGCAACAATATTTCAGCCATATGTTTATTTTGTAACCGTTAGCCCAACTGAGTAAAATGAGTTGATTTTTTAGGATATAAGTTGTTGTACCATATTTTTGACCATTGCTAAACTAACTAATTAGAAAAGGACATGTGTCATTTTGCATGGAAAGAAATAACATATGAAAGATCTTTAGAGATACTTAGAGCACTTTTCACAAAATTAGATCTAGTGTTGATCTGGATGATACATGTCATCTGTTGACACATCCAAGAAATCTAAAAGGCAGAAAGCGGTTGAGCCAAAGGAATAGTTAAAGGGACACATGTCAATAAGAAAAGAAATAATCTAGAATACTAACGTGGCGACACATAACTTACTATAATTATGGAAATAAAGAAGAGAAACATCACACCTTAAAAGAAGTTATAATAGAAATCTATAAATAGTAAGAAAGTTAGCAAAGCAAGACGTCTCACACCAATCAAACAAACCAATCAAGTTTATTTTGCCTTATCATAACTTAACTCTATCCTAGGAGTAGTGCTGATCTAGTAGTAGTAATCATTGGCCATTGTTGGGGGAAAAATATGACAAGTCGGTAATTCAGCTTATGGAATGGACCAACTCTACTGACATGGCCCGGATTCATCAGGCGTCAAGTCTGACTGAGGTCCACATGTCCAGAAAGCTGAAAGGAGAGACATGACCCAAATTCACCAGGTGCCGAGCCTGACCGAGGTCCACATGCCCAGAAAGTCGAAAAGAGAGACATGACCCGGATTCACTAGGCGCCGAGCCTGACCGAAGCCTACATGTCTAGAGCCATGAGGCGAGACCTCCAAGGAGGCCGATAAACCTTTACGGACACTCAAAGGGTCCCTCGGAGGTCACTCATATCGACTCAGTTCCTGGATCGGTTATAAATCGGACATAGGCCGACCAGACCTTGGCCGTAGTCCAGTCCGACCTATCCTCTAGGTCGGCCATCAGTCGGTGATAGGTCGATTACGGATCGACCATACCCACATTGATCAAGGGTCGGCCATCTATAATTCACCATCAATCGATAGAGAGAGAGTCGGCTAGCGTAAGCCGTCTGAACATACCGATACCCCAAGATTGGTCGATAGTCGGCCGAGCCCCATCCGTCATTTCTGTCCGACGTCTAAAGCCGAGCCAAGAAGTTGGCTCGATATCAAAGATCTTCTTCCGAGATTCTCGGAAGATAAACTCCAATTTTGGAAATCTAGGAAATCGAAGATCTTGGGATCTTTTAAGATAACGATCATTCCCCTCCAAGGAAAGATCCTGAAGGCACGAGGTCACGCCACCTCTATAAATAGAGGATCCATCTACAGTGAAAGGTACACACGAGTACACTCAAATCTCTCACCCTTAAACCCATTCAATATTATTAGACCCAGATTCCAGGCTTGACTTAGGCATCGGAGGGTCCCCTGAACTAGCCAGGGTCTCCTTTGTCCTCTTCCTGTGTAGGTGTTCGAGTGCTAGAAGGGGTGAGCCAGAAACTGCATCAACAGTTTGGCGTCGTCTGTGGGAACGCCATTGTAAGTCGTGTTCCGCTCTATCAAAAGCACTACATGACCTGTCATGGTGAGAGGAAAGAAAAAAGCCCAGACCCCTCCAGAGGTGGTTCCAGTCACAACCTTGCTGCCGGCGGAACGCGCCCCGTAAACCGTGGACCGACCAGAGTGACATGAGAGCTACTAGGGTTCCCTGGCTCACCGGGCGACCTCTAGCCCATCCAGCTTTGCTCAGTGGAATCGTGGAGGGAGCGGGCGACGTGATTCTCTGGAGAGAGAGGTTGGAAATATGAGAGTCGACCTAAATTACATGAAGCAGATGTTGGAACTGAAATGGCCAAGCTATATGTCCTAGAGGGGGGGTGAATAGGACAATGCCAAATTTAAAATAATTACAGCAGAATTTAATAATGAGATAGTCAAATAAAGTAAATCAATTCACAATGCTGAAATGAAAAACAACCTCAATAAACAAGTATTGAGAGGTTGATACAAAAGTTATTCTAAGGACAACCTTACACCGAAAACCAAGGGTTTATGGTAGAACAACATTATTTCTAGAAAGGTCTTTGTATCAAAAACTCAAACTAAAGAGGAATAAATAAATAGCAAGGAATTGAAATAAATTGCAGGAATTTAAATCTAAATTATTACAACATTCCCACAATGCTTGAAATGTAAAAATTACAACATTCACTTCCACACATACATTCCACAGTTGAATAATCAAAGATAGGAAAATAAAGCACACATCCACACAACACAAAGAGTTATAGTGGTTCACCTGTGTGTACACTAACTATTCAACAACAGCCACACAGATTGCTACTCCACTCATAATATCCTCACATAGGGGATATTAGCGTTCACTATCAAATAGGTTTTCACGGGTTCACCTAAAACCTTCACAATTGTGTCTTTTTCAAAGGGCTTACACAATTCAAAAACCCTTACTTCTGAGTTTTCTGGCTCTCCTTAGATAACTGACAACTTTGAGATTTTTCTGGCTTAACCTCAAATAAAACCAAATAAAGTAAATTACACAAAATGTAAAATACCTGTTTTTCTTCTTTGTTGTAGCAGCTTGGAAGAACCAAGTCGGAGTAGAGGTTTGAATGTCAAAGTTCAATGTCCAATACTCACTATATAATGGTTCTAAGTTCTAATAGATTTTAAATTAAAACAAATGGGCTAGCTTTAATTGATTTTGATTCCAGAAAAAGGAAAACAACACTTCCTCTTTTCAGATAAGATTGGAATACAAGAAACAAAATCAATTTAAAAAGCTAAAGAAAGAAAATATTAAATATGCACACTTAGCTTAAATGGAGCACATACTTATCTCTCAGAAGGCCGGATTAAAATTGCTTGAGTAGTATTTAATATTCTGAGATTCGTGCTCTATTTATAGGTGAGCAAATCACGTCTTCGACTGGTTTAGAAGTCGCTACGACTGGTCGTAGGACCAACGAAAATTTGAAAATTCGAGCGCGATAAGATAAAGCAGTTTCACGACTGGTCGTAGGCAGTCTACGACTGATCGAAGGTTGCTCATGACTAGTCGAAGCAAGTCGAATTTCAACGCTGTAGTTTGAGTCGTAGGTCTATGACAGGTCGAAGAAGCAGTCGACACTGTTCATACGACTAGTCAAACAGACCCGAGGACTTAACAAAAAATTCTGAATTTTTGCAACAAACTTACGACTGGTCCAGGCAATTCTAGGACAGGTCGAAGCAGTGTTAGGACTAGTCGAACAAAGTCTAGGACTAGTCTTAGAACATACCAAACTCACTTATATAAAATATATGAATTATGTATCTGAAATGACCTACTCTAAAGGTCAACCTAAGGTCAAACATACCTTAATACTGAAGTAAGGACATTGAAATTTACACGAGTGACCTTGAGCATAATGAAGCTTGAGATCTTGGTGTAGCTTGAACTTGAAAGCTTCTTGAGATCTTGAATTATACTTGTCTTGAACTAAGTCGAACATTCTCACATTCTCGAGTCTTGACTTGTGAACATTGCTTGTCTATCGAAGCTGATCTTGTGAGATTTTTGTCTTGATTTAGCATATCGTGTGTAGAGCTTTGTTCTTCACATATGCAAGCTTCATAGAAAGATACATACAGTGTCTTTGGCACCACAAATTTGACAATATAGTGAGGCTATCAACTATAGCACTTACAATCTCCCCCTTTGTCAAATTAGTGACAAAACACACACTTACAATATTTCATAAAACAGAATATCTGGTTAAAGAATCATGCACCAGTTAATATCAACCGGCACACATTCATTCATAATAGTATGAACTTGTAAATCAATTCAACATATATTCTCTCTGCTAATAGCGTGAACCTGCAAATCAATTCAACATATATTCTCTCTGCTAATAGCATGAACCTGCAAATCAATTCAACATATATTCCCTCTGTACATACTCCCCCTGAGTAACATACATCCATTAAACATCCATTCTCCCCCTTTTTGTCACAATAGGACAAAGGAAGCAATGAACAAATAGCTGAGGAGTGAAAATGAGAGAGTGAAAAAGATAGGATATATGAGAAAATAGGATAAACAATACATATAATCTATAAACAGAGATAAGTCAAAAGTAGCAACAATCTCACAAACAGAGAGAGAGTAGAGAAATAAAGTTATTACAGTCCAGAAAAATAAAATGAACTAATCTGAGCCAAATGAAGGAGCAGGGATGGAAGTATCAAGTTGATGCATGCCCTTGTTCAAGCGCCTAAGATATTTGCGCATATATTTGAATTGTAAATCATGGGCAACATTCATGTTATCTATCTTAACATTCATATTTTCAACCTTCCCTTCCAATCCACGCAAAAGCGCATCAAATGTAGATGGTTCATAATCAGAATCATTTGCTGAATCAAATTCAAGTTCTTAAAAAATATCATCCATGTTAATATCATCAGGAGGAAGATCATTAGCTTCTTCCTCATGTCCAACTTCGGCACCACCATTACCATCACCTTGACTAGGAAGCATATCCCGCTTCATCTTATTAAGATTAGAATTGTTAAATATCAAATGATGGATAGGGGCTTCTTCAATAGGCATGTCGACTAACATACGAGTAGCCAATATAATCATCAAATAAGCAAAATGGATGTCACTGTGACCAGGATGGAGTCGAAATTGAATAATGTGGTGACAAATCAAGGATGGTAAACAAATATGAGCACCTCTGACAACATTATGAAGAACACGAACCATGAAGGACGTCAATTTGGATTTATTACCAGATCGAGGATACAAGTTAGACACAAAGATCTTGTGAAGAACTCTGTATTTGGGTAATAAAAACCTTGAAGGAAGCGCATTCCCTTTATGTGTCCATTGAACATCCAAATTGCATAAATCTCTAGTGAGCATACGTTTTTCAGTTATTGAGGGTTTTTCAGATAAGTTATAGATAGGAATGCCCTCATCATTCATAGGAATTTCTATAAGAGCTGAAATTAAAAGACGATCAACGTTAAAAGGTCCTTCTCTTGTGGCTATCTTAAAAGATAAATTTTTCAATGAAAAAGTACTTATGCAAGCGAACATGGACTGGGCAATGGACCGGTATGCTGGCCCACCCCAATGCAATAAGTTATCCCAACCTACAGTCTGAAGAATAGGAAGAATATCAAATGGAGCAACATGATTAATATTAACTGGATGTTCAACAATAACGTTACGCAATTTGATGTCCCGAACATAAGACGGATCATCATCGGGGGCCCGAAGATGACGCTTAGAGATAGGAGCCGATCTGGATGAAGATGGACCACGGGATGTTGTCTTTCTACCTCTAGATGCCATTCGCAACAAGGATTTCAAGGAAACAAAGAGTTGCAAAGGATTGAGAAGTGGATTTTCTTAAATCAGATTTGGGTGTAGAAAAACTCCCAAATCTCAATAAATTTGAAATAGATAACTTCAAGAGAGAAATAGAAGTAATCTAGACACAAATCTACAAGAAAATGCAAAAGGAGCACTAACCTTGAAGATTTTGAAAGATGGGATCGACTAGTCGGGCGACGGTTCGTCGGAGAGAGAAGAAGAAATGAGGAAGATAGTGATTTCCCTCAAATTTAAGTCAATCACCACGATGTACGATTGGTCATGAATTTTCTTCGACCGGTCGTGCCACGACAAGTCGAGGAAATCCTCGACTGGTTGAGTACCACCAAAAATCAAATTTCTTGCATATTTCTCAAAGAATGAAATTTAAACAAGCAAATATATACAATATGATACAAATAGGCATAAATAATCATTTTAGAATGCACATGCCAAGATCAAATTTCATTTTGTTAAACCTGCTTTTGTCGAGAGGTTTAGTGAAAATGTCAGCACGTTGATTCTCAGTAGGGATATATTCCAAAGATATAACTTTTTCTTCTACTAATTCACGAATATAATGAAATCTAATGTTAATGTGCTTAGTACGAGAATGCTGAATAGGATTTTTCAAAATATTTATGGCACTAGTATTATCATAATATAATAACATAGAATTCTGTTTAATTCCATAATCACTTAGCATACGATTCATCCAAACAAGATGTGTACACGCATTACCAGCTGCGATATATTCAGCTTCAGCAGTTGAAAGTGATATGGAACTTTGTTTCTTGCTAAGCCAAAGTTTTTTGGCTTAGCAAGAAACAAAACAATTTCCAATATAAAAGCAACCACCACTAGTAGATTTTCTATCATTAAGATTACCAGCCCAGTCAGCATCCGAGTACCCAGCTAATTGAACACTAGTGTCATGAGGATACCAAAGACCGAGATTGACAGGACTTGCAACATATCGCATAATTCATTTAATAGCAATTAAATGAGATTCTTTAGGATCAGACTGATATCTAGCACAAATACCAACACTTAAAAGCAATATCAGGTCTACTAGTAGTTAAATACAGTAAATTACCAATCATACTTCGATATAATTTCGGATCTACATTTTTACCTACAGAATCTTTTGAGAGTTTCAAGGTTGTACTCATAGGAGTATCAAAATTCCTACCATTCTTAAATCCAAATCTCTTAATCGAATTCATAGCATATTTAGATTGAGAGACGAACATTCCATCAGGTCGTTGTTTTACTTGTAACCCAAGGAAATAATTCAATTCCCCAACCATACTCATTTCAAACTGAGATTTCATCAAATCTGCAAACTCAATAGTCATGTTAGTACAGGTAGATCCATAAATAATATCATCAACGTAGATTTGAACCATTAAGATATCTTCGTTATGTTTCTTAACAAACAATGTTTTATCAACACTTCCCATTTGAAAGTTATGACAGAGTAAAAACTTAGTCAATTTCTCGTACCATGCTCTGGGAGCTTGTTTTAGATCATAGAGAGCTTTTTTAAGATGGTATACATGATCAGTAAACTTAGGGTCTTCAAACCCTGTAGGTTGTTCAACATATACTTCTTTATGTAAATCGCCATTTAAAAAGGCACTCTTTACATCCATTTGAAAAATTTTAAACTTTCTAAAGCATGCAATGGATATAAAAAGTCTGATTGATTCAAGACGAGCAACTGGGGCAAAGGTTTCATCGTAATCAATACCTTCAATTTGAGTGTACCCTTGTACAACTAATCTTGCCTTGTTTCGAATAATATTCCCAAGCTTGTCAGACTTATTTTTAAAAATCTACTTTGTTCCGATAATATGTTTATCTTTAGGTTTAGGAACAAGATACCAGACATCATTTCGAACAAATTGATTAAGTTCTTCTTGCATAGCAACTATTCAGTTTTCATCAACAAGAGCTTTTTTTTTTTTTTTTTTTTTTACGTTAGATGGTTCTATCTGGGACGTAAAACATACATAATTACATATATCCTCAAGTTGTTTATGGGTACGAACACCAGTGAGAGGGTTTCCGAGAATCTGTGTAGTAGGATGATCTTTAACAGTCCTCAATTCAGAATTAGTCTGATTAAATAAAGTATCAAGTTTATCAATTACAAGAACTTCATCATTATCTGGACTTGAGACTGGTGTGTTTAAGCGATCATCAATGACCACATTAATGGACTCTTGAATCACACCGGTTCTTTTGTTCAGAACCCTATAAGCTCGACTGTTTAAAGAACATCCTAAAAAGATCCATTCATCACTCTTCGTATCAAACTTTCCCAGATTTTCACGATCTCGTAAAATATAGCACTTGCTGCCAAAAACTTGAAAGTATTTGACAGTAGGCTTTTTATCGAACCACATTTCGTAAGCTGTTTTATTATTACATTTACTAGTGTAAACCCGGTTAATGATATAACAAACTGTATTAACTGCTTTAGTCCAAAGATTCTTAGAGAGCTTCATGTTATTCAACATGACATTAGCCATTTCTTGAAGCACTCTGTTTTTCCTTTCAACTATACCATTTTGTTTTGGAGTTTTGGGGGTTGAGAATTCATGTAATATTCCTTGGTCACTACAGAACTTCTCAAAACCGCTATTCTCAAATTCGGATCCATGATCACTACGAATCTTACAGATTCGAGAACCTTTTTTAGTTTGAATCCTTTTGAGAACTTTTCTTCCTTCTTCAAGGGTTTCAGATTTGTCCCTTAAGAAGACTACCCATGTATATCTGGTAAAATCATCTACAATTACCAAGATATATCTTTTGCCACCTCAGCTCTCCGTCCTGGTAGTTCCTATCAAATCCATATGGAGAAGCTCGAGTGGTCTTGATGTGGCATTGGAATTCACCTTTTTGTGTGAGTTCCTTGTTTGTTTACCAATCTGGCATTCGCCACATATTTTATCTAATTTTTGTAGTTTCGGTAGACCTCTTATAAGTTCCCATTTGCTCAATATATATACATTTCGGTAGTGTACATGTCCAAGACGTTTATGCCATAAATCAGTCTCGTCTGTATGGACCATGTAATAAGATTGACTAGTTGAGCTGGATTCACTTACAATATAGCAGTTTTCAGATGTTCTACGTCCAGTTAATATTATTGGACCCTTGTTATTTAGAATCTCACAACTTTAATTAGAAAATCTTACACCATGGTTATTATTACATATTTGAGATATGCTAAGCAAGTTATGTTTTAGACCTTCAACATATAAAACATTCTTGAACAAAGGAAGGTTATGAAGTTGAACCGTACCTTGGCCCATAATCTTGCAGTTGCTCCCATCACCAAAAGTGACTGAACCATCAGTCATGTCTTTGAGATTAGAGAATAAACCTTTATCACCAGTCATATGCCTTGAGCATCCGCTGTCTAGGTACCACTTAGAATGGCTTGTGGCTTTGAAAGCTGTGTGGGCAACCAAGCAGGTACCCTTTGGAACCCATTTCATAACCGTTTGAGGTTTAGGTGGATAGTTGGACTTCTTTCGTTTGTAAGAGTTATAAGTGTAAGACTCGTATCCCAACCCTTACCATTTCGTAGGCTTCCGCGGTCCTCCCGGTCGAATTCCGACGACTCATGATCTGTAACCGGCATTTGCGATTAACCCTGAGTCATATCTCGTATTCAATAGTCAGCTCGACCCGAGACTTATACTCTAGCGACCGCGCCGTCGTCGCGGTTCCGTCGCTGCGTCCCGTGCGCTGAGGTGATACCCAGGCCAGGAGATGTGGGCCCACGTACAGTTGGAGAAAACGCTGCGCGGTTGCAAACCCAAGAGAATCTCTATAACATGTCAAATCAATCCCATCAATCACCACATCATGTCAAGTACAACCACCCCTCCCCTAAAGTCAACACGGTCTTACAAACCCATCCCTTACATGTCAAGTACACATCACCCATCACTCACCTTTTCACCCATCACACCCATCTCTCTCTCTCTCTCTCTCTCTTACATCCCATTCTCTCTCTCTCTCTCTCTCTCTCTCTCTCTCTCATTTTCAAACTTCATCTCTAAGTAACCCAACGTCCAAGCTATCTACATGAGAGAAGCCATGTGTGGCCCACCTTCCTACCTCCCATCTCCATCGTTAAAGCCTCATCTCAATCGTTGGATCACGTTCTTTGGAGCTATAGAACGCGTTGATGGAAGAAGGACAAAGAGATCTTGAGGTGGGTGATTTTTTTTTGTATGATTTTGATGATCTTAGGGCTCACTTGTGGTGGGACCCATCTTGATGTATATTTTGTATCTAGGAGGGGCTCATAGTGGCAGGGTCCCTCTCATTTTCACCGTCCTCTCTCTATCTCTCTTCCCTCTCTCCATTTGTTGGATTGTGGCCAACTTGATCTATACCATCCATCTGGTGGCCACCTTCCCGCTGCCATAGATGAATCAAAAGCACAAATATTGGTTGACCTAAGCGGTGGTGGGCCACCACATGGACCCACCTTGTAGTATGTCTTTCTCCGCACCGTCCAGAACGTCTGGACGGTGCTGGGCTGTTTGGACAGTGCGAGGGCCACCATGATGTATATGTTTTATACCCACGCTGTCTAGTCGTGTGGGCCCCACAATGATATATGTAATTTATCCAAGCCGTTCATCAAGCAGGGCCACACTGCTGATCGTCCAGCATGCATCCAGCTGTTGTGCTGGTGCAGCGAAGCAAGGTGCTCCCATCCTGAGGTACGTGCTATATTCAAACCATTCTTTCATTTGGCTCGTGTGGAGCCCACCCCACACATGCTGCACGTGTGGGATGGGACCCACCTGTAACATATGTGTTTTATCCCTGCTGTGGGGCCATGTGACGTAAGGGTTTTATCTAGCCGTCCATTCATTTGGACGTGGCCCACTGTAATATCGGCTTCATCCACGCCGTGCATCTCCCTGCAGCAGCAACTACTGCTGCTGACGTCAGTGGACCAGGCGTGGACCCCACACATGATGTATGTATTCCACTCTGTCCATCTACACCGTCAGCGGACCCACGTTGATGTATATGTTTCAATCCATGCCATCCACCGTCCAGGGGTTTGGACGGTAGAGCCTGACCACACGTGTGGGATCCACCGTGATGTGAGTGTTTTATTCACGTTGCCCAGTAGCTATGGCCCCACATGTGGGAACCACCATGTGGTATGTATTATATGTAAACCGTCCATCCACGTGGGTTTTAATCCACTCCATCCATCCGTGCAAGGCCCACCTTGGTGACACGTGTGGTCACTGGAGGTAGGGCCCACCTGGACACGTGCTGCCTCCAGCACATGGGCCCCTTTGATGTATGTGTAGTATCCACCGTCCATTCATCTGGATGGTGGGGCCCACTTTAATGTATGTGTTTCATTTACCGTCCACCTGTGGGGGCTGCTGGACTGACGTCCAGCAGCTGTGGGACCCATGTGGTATGTGTTATCTCCACACTATCCGGTCCACGTGGGATGTGTGGACCCCACCAGGATGTATGTCTCATCCTAGCGTCCATCATCTGGACGGTAGTAGCAATATAGTACCAGCTGTACAACTAGTGGGCCACCATGATTTATGTATTTTATCAGCTCCGTCCATCTGTTGGACTGCTGGGCTGTTGTGAGGGTCGTCGTGATGCATGTGTTTCATACAGGCCGTTCAACTGCAGCGTGCAGGGCCCACCTTGATGTATCTATGACTCGATGATGCGGCTCACTTAATTGTATTCAAGGTCCAATGTGATGTATTCGAGGCCCATGGGCGAGACCCACCAATTGTGTATTTATGGCCCATGGGCGAGGCCCAATGTGATGTATTCGAGGCCCATGGGCGAGACCCACTTATTGTGTATTTGTGGCCCATGGGCGAGACCTAATGTGATGTATTCGAGGCCCATGGGCGAGGCCCAATGTGATGTATTTGAGGCCCATGAGTGAGGCCCATTGCAATGTATATTAGACCTTTGTGTGAGGTCGTGGGCCCACTATATGTTTAACCCTATGTGGGTCACTCCTTGAGAGCAATGTTGGTTAGATGTCCACATTGCTAGGCAATGATGATTAGATGTCCTCATTGTGACCTTCCCTTAGGCCTTGTTAGGACTATTCTCATCATCCTCTTAGTGGGTTAACCCAAATAAGTGGGCCTCATTCACCATAGACGGATGGCTTCGTGCTATCGGATTTCAAATAACCACGGTCGAGGGCTGATCTTTATATTATGGCTGATCGGCTGTTCATCTATGAACCCCGCCGTGTTTATGTGCTGGTTGTCGGTGCCGATTATTGAGGCCGATTATCGATTCTGATTGTCGTGACCGATTGCCGATTCTGATTGACGTGACCGATTTGCCGAGTCTGATTATTGATCAATTCCGATTGACGTGACCGATTTGCAGAGTCAGATTATCGATCGATTCTGATTGTCGTGACCGATTGCCGATTTCGATTGATGTGACCGATTTGCCGATTTTGATTATCGATTGACTCTGATTGTCATGACCGATTATCGATTCCGATTGACGTGACCGATTTGCGGAGTCTGATTATCGATCGATTCCGATTGTCGTGACCGATTGCCGATTTCGATTGACGTGACCGATTTGCTGAGTCTGATTATCGATCGATTCCGATCGTCGTGATCGATTGCCAATTCCGATTGATGTCACCGATTTGCTGTTTCTGATTATTGATCGATTCCTATTATCGTGATCGATTGCCTATTCCGATTGACGTGACCGATTTGCCGAGTCTGATTATCGATCGATTCCGATTGTTGTGACCGATTGCCGATTCCGATTGACGTGACCGATTTGCCGAGTCTGATTATCGATCGATTCTGATTGTCATGACCGATTGCCGATTTTGATTGATGTGACCGATTTGCCGATTCTGATTACCGATCGGTTCCGATTGTCGTGACAGATTGTCGATTCCGATTGTTGTGACCGATTTGCCGAGTCTGATTATCGATCGATTCCGATTGTCGTGACTGATTGCCGATTCCGATTGATGTGACCAATTTGTCGAGTCTGATTATCGATCGATTCCGATTGTCGTGACCGATTGTCGATTCCGATTAGTGTGACCGATTTGCCGAATCTGATTATTGATCGATTCCGATTGACGTGACCGATTTGCCGATTCTGATTATCGATCGATTTCGATTATCATGACCGATTACCAATTCTAATTGACGTGACCGATTTGCCAATTTCGATTATCGATCGATTTCGATTATCATGGCCGATTACCGATTCTGATTGACGAGTCCGATTTACCGATTCTGATTATCATGGCCGATTGCTGATTCCGATTGTCGAGGCCAAGTCTGAGCGTTGATTTCAATTGTCGAGGCTGAATCTGAGTGTCGATTTCGATTATCGAGGCCGATTGTCGAGACCTACATAATGTATATGCGACTCGTAGTTGAGGCCCATTGTGATGTATGTTAGGCCATGTGAAAGGTCCATAGGGATGTGTATTAAGCTATTGAGTGAGGCCCATGGTGTTGTATATTTGGCCCTTGTGTGATGTCATGGGTCCACGATATGTTAGGATCTATGAGGGCCATTCCTCGGGGGCAATGTTGGTTAAATGTCCACATTGTCGAGGTCCATTGTCGATGCCGGTTATCGATACCGATTATGAGTATGTGATAGCATAACATCATGATACATGCCCATATGAATCATCTGCATGTTTGTTATGAGATGTGGTTAATAATTGCATATGTCATTGAGCATGTTGTGATGAGACTCCCTAATAGGCGGGGGTTATCTCACATGAGCGCACGGTATGCGCAAGATTGATGCATGACTGGATTGTATGACTCATGCATCTTGCATTATGATTACTGTACGCCTTAGCGACATCAGGGCCGTAGCCTCCAAAGGCATATCGTGGTTGGCTAGACGGGACACCAGAAATTTGTTCTAGCATCGGGCTGCCATGGATGACCATGGGTGAAAATCCCTAAACCCTCTTGGTACCAGAGGATGCCTCAACGTCGAGACCGAGTGGATACATGAGCGTCCGAGTGCCGAATACCAGGAGGCCGCGTCTCCCACTGTGTCGTAGTCGGTTGGGAGGGGGTGTGGCCTTATCCGCCAGAGCATAGAGAGCATTGCTAGGCTGAGTCTGACTAGCTCGAGGAATGGGTCCGCTATCGACGTGCCGAATAGGTATTGACAGACTATTGGCCAGACGGATAGTGAGGTTTCTTACGCTCACTTGGACTGTGCGGCTGGGAGAGCGGCAGTGCCATTTGGAGTGTACTAAACCCCGGTGATGATCTCAAAGATGAATCGTACTGATATGTGGACTTATTGAGTAGGATTTGCATAATTGTTCATTCATTCATTCACTATCCACTCGGGCTGGTGGTGCGCAACTATTTGTTATGTGAACTTTTGCAATGGCCAGGATTTCGGTTGGGGCGCCCGACTAACCTGAGATCAAGAGTTTACCACATTAAGTCTGACTATCCAAATTTAGGTATGAGACTGTTTTGGATAGAAGTCCCTTGTGATGGACCCTATATCCTGCGATACTACGTACTATCATCCCGACTTCACACTCCAGCATTGTCATTCCATTTGCACTGCATATTGCATTACATTCGCGGCATATGACATTTTGGGTCACTTGTGTTTCTGCATTTATATGGTTTAAATACGACATCTGATATTTGACTCTTTATGACTCCTCATTTGTGTAGTTGATCTGTATCGCGTATTCTGATATTGATTGACTCATGGACTTGCCAATATTTTCGCTTACTCTAATAACATAGATTCATGACCTTGTGCCTAGTTCAACATTGTATGATTATGATATTGTGTTGAATACTTGGCACTTACCTTGTGCACACACTTACACCACCCTCTAAGATTTCTATAAGCTTATGCACGATAGATGCGTGCATGTGATGTTAGGTTGCAGCAGCGTTGAGCTTGGAGTGTGCAGCGGTCTTCTGGAGCTTGATTTTCGATTTATGTATTTTCCTTTCGGCATTGTACTCAAATGGTTATATTAGTGGATATGTGATGATGATGTTGCCTTTGTGAATTGGGTAATCTTGTGGTTATGCTTATTATGAGTTAAATGTACATTGGAAAATCCTCCTTGTAGGATCCCAAGATCGGAATCTGGCATATAAACGCTAGGAGCCGAGAATGGGGTACTACGGAGGTTGTTGGCACCAAATTCGGTGATCTGGATTCCAGTGAATCCGATTTCCGAATTTGGGGTGTGATAATAAGTATGACCTAGTAAGTTAGGCTTTAGAAGCTCCTTAAGTAAATCAACTATCTTTTCAGCCAAAGGAATTTGGTTTTGCATTTTATAGTTGATATGGTTTTTAGGTTTTTGAAAAGATTTAGGGTTTTTAGAAAATATTTGATCTTTCCCTTTTGAGTTTAAGGTATCTCCCTTTACGAACTTGGGAGGAGTGTTCTTCATTTTAGGAGGAACACTCTTATCATAACCCAGACCGGATCGATCGCCAGATTTTCTTGATTCTGATAAGAGTTTTTCTAATTTAGGATCACTTTGGGCATATTTCCAGCTTTCCTTTAAACTCAAGAGAAAAGTGACTTCCTGTTTTAAATGTTCGTTTTCAGATTTAAGATTTTCAACCTGGGAGGTTTTAAAATCCAAATCACATTTTGTCTTTTTAAAACAGTCTGAAATGTGGGACTTTTCTAAAACAAGAGATTCATAAATTTCTTTGAGTTTAGAAAATTTCTCTTTTTGAAGTTTCAATTTCACAACAATTTTACAACTTTCCTTGTATAGGGCATTGTAAGCATCTTGAAGGTCATCTTCATTTTCACATTCACTATTCAGATTTTCTTCACTAGTCGAGTCATCATTATCTGAAAAAGTGAATTTGGCTAGAGTCATAAGGGCCTTAACATCATAGCCTGACTCGGTTTCAGAATTTTCTGATTCAGAAGAGGCTTCAAAATCAGAGGACTCGTCCTAAGTAGCCATCATACTTTTCTTTTTCGACTTGCCCTTATTAGGACATTTGTTAGCCAAATGCCCATACTCATGGCAGTGGTAACATTGATTGTCTTTTAACGATTTTCTTAATTTAGGTTTCTTTTTATCATATGCCTTTTGAAGATCAACCATCTTTTTACTTTTAAAAATCTTATAAAACTTTTTCACCAAAAAGGGCCATATCATCTTCAGAGTTTTCTAAATCAGAGTTTAAGTCATTTTCTTGAAAACAAATTTTAGAAGTTTTTAAGGCAATAGATTTACCTTTTGGAGCTTTAAAGGTTAACTCATAAGTCTGTAATGAGCCAACTAATTCCTCAACGCTCATATTGTCCGTATCATGAAGTTCCTGGATTGCGGTTACTTTAGAATTGAATAGTTCAGGAAGTGAGCATAGTATTTTAACACATATTTTGCTTTCAAGGATTTTATCGCCTATACCCCACATAGAGTTTACAATGTCATTTAATCTAGTATAGAAGTCCATGAACATTTCATTTTCTTCCATACGTATTTCCTCAAATTTAGTTGTGAGGATTTGTATTTTAGATTTCTTGACAATTGAAGTACCCTTGTGTGTCATTTCCAATATATCCTAAGCTTGTTTTGCAGAATCACAGGATATAATTCTTTTAAATTCATCCGGTGATAATGCGCAAGTGATTGCATTTAGTGCTTTTGCATTTACACTACTCTCACTTTCTGAAGTGTGGTCCATGAGAAATAAGGTGTTACCCTCATTGATTTTGAACCATCGATTCCAGTTACTTCAGTGGTAGGAGGGGTCCATTCATTCACTGTGGCTAGCCATACATTTTCATCCATGGATTTGAGGAAGATCCTCATCCTGGCTTTCCAATAGGCATAGTTGGTGCCGTCTAAAGGTGGGGGCCTAGTGACTGAAAGTCTATCAAAATTTGACATCTTAAATATATAGCTTATATCGTTAGCTCAGGAAATAAATCCAAGAATAACAAAAAACGAGCTATTTGACTCTGATACTACTTGAAATGGCCAAGCTATATATCCTAGAGAGGGGGGGGGGGGGGGGGGGGGGGAGGGATTAAAATAATTACAGTAGAATTTAATAATGAGATAGCCAAATAAACTAAATCAATTCACAATGCTGAAATGAAAAGCAACCTCAATAAACAAGTATTGAGAGGTTGATACAAAAGTTGTTCTAAGGACAACCTTATACCAAAAACCAAGGGTTTATGGTAGGACAACATTATTTCTAGAAAGGTCATTGTATCAAAAACTCAAACTAAAGAGGAATAAATAAATAGCAAGGAATTGAAATAAATTGTAGGAATTTAAATCTAAATTATTACAACATTCCCACAATGCTTGAAATGTAAAAATTACAACATTCACTTCCACACATACATTCCACAGCTGAATAATCAAAGATAGGAAAATAAAGCAAACATCCACACAACACAAAGAGTTATAGTGGTTCGCCTGTGTGTACACCAACTGTTCAACAACAGTCACACAGATTGCTACTCCACTCCTAATATCCTCACACAGGGGATATTAGCATTCACTATCAAATAAGTTTTCACAGGTTCACCAAAAGCCTTCACAATTGTGTCTTTTTCGAAGGGCTTACACAATTCAAAAACCCTTACTTCTGAGTTTTCTGGCTCTCCTCAGATAACCAACAATTTTGAGATTTTTCTGGCTTAACCTCAAATAAAACTAAATAAAGTAAATTACACAAAATGTAAAATACTTATTTTTCTTCTTTGTTATAGCAGCCCGGAAGAACTAAGTTGGAGTAGAGGTTTGAATGTCAAACTTCAATGTCCAATACTCACTATATAATGGTTCTAAGTTCTAATAGATTTTAAATTAAAATAAATGGGCTAGCTTTAATTGATTTTGATTCCAGAAAAAGGAAAACAACACTTCCTCTTTTCAGATCAGATTGGAATACAAGAAACAAAATCAATTTAAAAAGCTAAAGAAAGAAAATATTAAATATGCACACTTAGCTTAAATGGAGCACAGACTTATCTCTCAGAAGGTCGGATTAAAATTGCTTAAGTAGTATTTAATATTCTGAGATTCGTGCTCTATTTATAGGTGGAAAATCACGTCTTCGACTGGTTTAGAAGTCGCTACGACTGGTCGTAGGACCAACGAAAATTTGAAAATTCGAGCGCGATAAGATAAAGCAGTTTCACGACTGGTCGTAGGTAGTCTACAACTGGTTGAAGGTTGCGCACGACTAGTCGAAGTAAGTCGAATTTCAACGTTGTAGTTTGAGTCGTAGGTCTACGACAGGTCGAAGAAGCAATCGACACTGTTCATACGACTAGTCGAACAGACCCCAGGACTGGTCGAAGCTTAACAGAAAATTCTTAATTTTTGTAACAAACATACGACTGGTCCAGGCAATTCTAGGATAGGTTGAAGCAGTACTAGGACTAGTCGAACAAAGTCCAGGAATAGTCTTAGAACATACCAAACTCACTTATATAAAACATATGAATTATGTATCCGAAATGACCTACTCTAATGGTCAACCTAAGGTCAAGCATACCTTAATAGTGCAGTAAGGACATTGAAATTTAGACGAGTGATCTTAAGCATAATGAAGCTTGAGATCTTGGTGTAGCTTGAACTTGAAAGCTTCTTGAGATCTTGAATTATACTTGTCTTGAACTAGGTCGAACCTTCTCACATTCTCTAGTCTTGACTTGTGAACATTGCTTGTCTATCGAAGCTGATCTTGTGAGACTTTTGTCTTGACTTGGCATATCATGTGTAGATCTTTATTCTTACGCAAGCTTCATAGCAAGATACATACAGTGTCTTTGGCATCACAAATTTGACAATATAGTGAGGCTATCAACTATGACACTTACAGGAACAGATGCAGCCTCCGCAAGCGCAACAACCCAATTAAGGGGAAGGATGGTCGAGCGGCGTTTGACAGTTTGCCAATCCTTTGCCGCCTGCCCCCGGGCTACTCCCCAACTGAGCCAGCATCAGGCTTCATCTGAGCCCGCTTTGACTCATGTCTCGAGAACGGCTCCGCTACCCGCTTCCGACCTACGTCATGAGATAGATCCGAGGAGACGCACCCGACCTCCAGCCAAAGGAACGACAGATAGTGAAGCACCTTGGAAAACCGAGATATGAGACTTGCAGAAAGAAATTGTGGACATGAAGCAAAATCGTCCGAGTAACCCATTCGGAGTAAAAGAGAAGGAATCCCCATTCATAGCTGACATAATGCGTGCTTGGCTCCCAGACTGGTTCCGCCTGCCTCAGATTGCATCATACAATGGAAAGGTTGACCCAACTGAACATATAGAGTCCTTTCGGACCTATATGGAATTACATGAGGCCTCGAACGAGGTAATGTGCTGAGCCTTCTCACTTACCCTAACCGACGCTGCCCGACTTTGGTTTAAACAACTGAAGCCGAGATCCATCAGCTTGTTCGACGAGCTCAGCGAGGCATTCGTCGCAAATTTCATCGGGGGTAAGAAGAGGCTTAAACCTCGGCTCATCTAAACAACTTAGTTCAAAATGACGGGGAACTCCTCAAGGACTACATCCAACGCTTCAACCTTGAATCCTTCAAGTTCGAAAACATTCAGACGAAATGGCCCTGAACTCCATTATGCAAGGGGTAATAGACAAACCATTTCTCTTTTCCCTAAACAAGAATCCTCCATCTAGCTTGGCCGAGTTTATAGCCCGATCGCAGAAATACGCCAATGCCGAGGAATCCAGAATCTTGCGAGAAGTAGCACAAAATAGGTGTACCTCGGTAAAGGAGTCAACGAAGAAGGAAGTCGACTAAGCCAATGCCGACAAAAAGTGTAAAGACGATTGGCCTCAAGACGACGCAGGTCGAACAAACGACCCGACAACAAGTTCACCAACTACACCCTACTCAATAAGCCTCAAGAGCAAGGTCCTGATGGAAATAAAAGGTGAACGCTTCGTCAACTGGCCAAACAAATCGCGAGGCAATCCTGACCGATGCAATAAGAACAAGTATTGTCACTTTCATCGCGGTCATGGACACAATACAAGTGACTGCTACACTCTGAAGCAAAAAATTGAAAGGCTCATTCGTAAAGGCCATCTCAGCGAACACGTGGACCAATGAGCCAACAGAACTGCGGCTACGGAAGAACGCCTAAGCGATAACCGACCAACAGAGGAAATCCGAACTATTGTCGGTGGTCACAAGGGTGGAGGCAACTCAAACAATGCTCGGAAAACCCATGTAAGAAGCATTAGTCGGCCTAGTCTGAAGTCATGGTCTTGGCTCGACCCTCAAAAGAGAGGAAACTGTAGAAATACAGCGTGACGTTCACAGAGGTAGACGCCCGAGGCATCCATCATCCACAGGACGATTCTTTGGTCGTCACTGTCACCATAGTGAATCGCAAGGTCTTTAGGGTCCTCATCAACACAGGGTTGTCCGCATATGTGTTATTTGCCCAGGCATTCGATAAGATGAGCATCAGTCGATCCACATTACGAGCCGTGCGGACTCCTTTGATCGGATTCTTGGGCAGACAAGTTCTCCCCGAGGGAATCATTCAACTCCCCTTCACTGCCGGGGACGCGCCGAACCAAGCAACGACTATGGTCGATTCCTAATAGTCGACCAATCTTCAGTCTACAACGCCATTCTCGGCCGCCCTTCGATCTGTCTTCTCCGATCTATAGTCTCGACGTACCACCTGTCCATGAAGTTCCCGATCGAGTCAGGAGTCAGAGTCGTTAAGGGAGATCAGCATGATGCCCGACGCTGTTACGCTACCGCCCTAAAAGCTCCATCCGAAGTAGCAACGATCGAGTCTCTAGACCCTCGTGATGAATCTCCCGAACGAGGTCAACCGGTAGACGACCTCGTCTAGGTACCACTGGACGAATCCAACATCTCTAAAACCTTTCAAGTTGGCTCATCCCTGACACCATCGTTGAAAGACTAGCTGATAGCTCTGTTGCGGTAATACACCGACATTTTTGTATGGTCCCACGAAGACATGCCAGGGATCGACCCTTCAATCATCACTCATCGCCTCAACATCGACCCGACCTACAAATCTATCCGACAGAAGCAGCGCACCCTCAGCCTCGAGAGGTATGCCGTGATCAAGGAAGAAGTCAGCAAGCTCCTCAAGGCCAAATTTATCGAAGAAGTGTACTACCCCGACTGGGTAGCTAACATCGTGCTAATAAAAAAGGCTAATGGGAAGTGGCGGGTTTGCGTAGACTATACCAACCTTAATAAAGCCCGCCTAAAGGACAGTTTTCCTCTTCCTAGGATCGACCAGTTAGTCGATAGTACTGCATGGCATGAGTTTCTCAGTTTTATGGATGCTTACTTAGGGTATAACCAGATTATAATGCACTCTTCTGATAAATAAAAAATTACCTTTGTCACCGACAAAGGCCTTTATTGTTACCGAGTGATGCCATTTGGATTAAACAATGCAAGAGCGACCTACCAAAGGTTGGTCAATAAAATGTTCACCCGCCAAATAAGGTGGACGGTGGAAGTATACATCGAAGATATGCTCGTCAAGTGCATCAAAGCTTCCGATCATATTGCCGACTTTGAAGAAATATTTCTCATCCTTCGAAAATACCAGATGAAGCTAACCCGAGCAAGTGTGCGTTCGGCGTAAGCTCAGACAACTTTCTTGGTTTCCTGGTTAGCCAGCGAGGGATTGAGGCAAACCCAGAGAATATCCAGGCTTTGCTCGACATGGGCTCGCCAAAGATGATTGAAGATATCTAGAGGCTGACGGAAGAGTTACTGTACTCAATCGCTTCGTGTCCTGAGTCACAGACAAATGCCTCCCCTTCTTCAAGTAGTTGAAGGGTCGATAGATGGTAAAATGTGCAGAAGAATGTGAAGTAGCCTTCCGATAGTTAAAACAGTACTTAGGATCGCCGCCTTTGCTCTCCAAACCTGAGCCGGGTGAGATACTGCTGATCTACTTAGCAATATTTGACGTAGCCGTAAGCTCGGCCCTGATTTGCGAACATGAAGGAAAGCAGTTCCCGGTCTACTTCGTCAGCAAAGTACTTGTCTTGGCTGAAATGAGGTATTCGACCTTGGAAAAAGTGGCCTTAGCACTGGTCATCTCTTCCTGATGCTTGTGGCCATACTTCCAAACTCATTCTATCGTCGTTCTGACCGACCAACCGTTGCGGCAGATACTCCAAAAACCGGAAGCCTCAGGACGCCTCACCAAATGGGCAATTGAGCTGAGTGAATTCGACATTCAATCCAAGCCTAGAGTCACGATCAAAGGCCAAGCCGTGGCCAACTTTATCGATGAGGTCATACAGCAATCCGAGCCAATTGTGGCTAACCCTAACCAAGTCGACTCACCTGAAGGGTTAGCTCATGCGCAAAAATCAAGAACAGTTCAATCCCGCTTCACTTCCCGCCCTTCCCCATTGGTGACTTTACGTTGATAGCTTATCCAACTCTAAGGCCAGCAGGGAAGGGGTGATCTTGGAAACTCCCGATCATACATATATTTGTAAGGCCTGTATCATAGACCGTACTGTTCCATAGGCTTCCGCGGTCCTCCCGTTCGAATTTCGGCAACCCGCGACCTGTAATCGGCGTTTATGCGCAACCCCAAGTGACATCCTATATATCTATATCGACTCGATTCGAAACTTATACCCTAACGATCGCGCCGGCGCCGCGGTTCTAATGATACCCAGGCCAGGAGTTGTAGGCCCGCGTTTATTTTGAGGAAAATGCCGTGTGTTGCGAATTTTGATAGAATCTCTATAACCCATCACATCAATCAATCACTTCAAGTCAAGTACACATCCCATCACTCCCCTTACAACACCCATACCCTACCCATCTCTCTCCCATTCCCAAAGTCAACTCTCTCACCCTCCACCCATCTCTTTCTTACAACACTATCCTCTCTCCCATACATCACTCCATCCCATCCCATTCTCCACCAAATCCCAAGCCTCCATGAGAGAAAAGTTCTAAGGAGAGAAAGCCTAGTGTGTGGCCCACTCCTTACCCCTAAATCCTCATCTCCACCCTTCAATCTTCATCATCCACCATCAAAGGTTGAACATAAGAGCTAATGAAGCCAAGGGACCAAGAAGAAGGCTAATCGGTCAGTGATTTTAGGATATCCGACTATTAATTTTTATTTGAGGGCCCACTTGTGGTGGGACCCATCTTGATGTATGTACATAGATGAGTTCATAGTGGTGGAGCTCCTCCCATCTCCACCGTTTCTCTCTCTTTCTCTCTCTGTCTCCTTTCCTTTTTGTATGGTGATGATGATGATGAGGTGTGTGGCCTACTTGATGTGTGTGGCCCACCATGAAGTATGTATTACATTACATCCATGTCATCCATATATTGGGCCCACCTTGTTGGACCGTCCAGCGGCAGGCCTACTGGCTTATCTGTCTGGACAGACCCAGATGAAGAGAAAATACAAATATCTGCTTGATTTAATGCGACTGGTGGGTCCCACATGTGTGGACCCACCTGGAAGTGGATTGCTGGAGCATCACACACAGCATACTGCTGCTGAAATTGACGTCAGCTAGCTCTGTGGGCTGCCATGAGGTATGCGTTTTATACACACCGTCTATTTAGGGCCCTGCACGTGTGGTGCATCTACACCGTCCAGACCTTGGACGGTGGGACCCACCCTACATGTGGGGCCTACCTTATTGTGGAAGGCAGATTGGTCGGTGTACCTACAACAACTATATAGCTGCTGTATTGACGTCATTAAGTGTGGTGGGCCCCATCATGCGGTATGTTGTATCCCAACCATCCACTGATGTGGACCCCACCAGCTAATGGATGATGTTGGACGTCAGCAAGTGCCGTGGGCCCCCACCTTGATGCATGTATTCTGTATCTACACCGTCCAGATCTGAACGGTGCTATGTGGAGCCCTCCTCGATGTATTGTTCCATCCCAACCGTCCATCTTAGGGACGTGGGACCCACCTTGATGTAAGTGTTTTATATCCACACCGTCCATCAGTCCAGGACGGTGGGACCCACCTTGGTGCATGTGTTCTGCATCAACACCGTTCATCTATTGGGCTGCTGCTGCCCAGCAGCATATAGCTGCTGACCACGTCAGCAAGTTCTGTGGTTCCATCACAAGGTGTGGGTTATATCCCAACCGTCCGTCCGCTGAGGACGTGGACCCCACCACCATGATGCATGTGGTTTAATCCAGACCATCCATCCACCAGCCTTACAAGCTGCTAGATTGACGTTAGCTAAGTTTTGTGGGCTTGATCATAGGTATGTGTTGCATCTAAACCGTCCAGGTGGGGACCACCCTAATGCATGTTATATCAGCTGTCCATCTGACGGGCTATGTGGGGCGCACCGTAATGCATTTGTGATCCACATCATCCATCTATCAAGTGGACCACACTGCATAAATAGTGGAAGGTTGAATGTCTACCATTGAAACCCGTTTGGGTTCTCAGATGTTCGGGATCAATATGAAATTTGTTTTCCCTCTAATTCAGGTCTTTGTGACCTTATGATCAGATTGGATGGAAAATATCGTTATGGTGGGCCCTACCTTAATGATGTATTGTATTTGAGGCTCTATGTGTTGTATTTGTGGCCCATTTGGCGAGGCTCATTATGATGTAATTGTGGCCCATTTATGAGGCCTAAAAAATGAGGTATTTGTGGCCCATTGATGAGGCCCAATATACTGTATTTGAGGCTCATGAGTAAGACCCAATGTGATGTTTCTATGGCCCATGTGAGGAGGCCTATTGTGATGTGTTTGTGACCTTGATGAGGCCCAATGTGGTGTATGAGAGGCCCGCATGATGAGGTCCGATGTGATGTATATGAGGCCTTTGTGTGAGGCCCAATGGGATGTGTATGAGGCCATGGGGCCGCTATATTTTAAGCTTTATGTGGGCCACTCCTTGGGAACAATGTTGGTTAAATGTGTACATTGATGGGCAATGATGGTTAAATGCCCACATTGTGACCTTCCCTTAGGCCTTGTTAGACCCATTTCCATCATTCTCTAAGTGAGTTAACCCAAATCATTGGGCCCCATTGATGTTGCATGGTCCATCATCGCCGTAGACGGATGGCTCCGTACTATCGGATTTGATATATCCATAGTCGAGGGCTGATCTTTATATCATAGTTTAGATCGACTGCTCATCTATGGACCTGCCTTGCATATAGGCCGATTATCAAGGCCGATTGTCGATGCCGATTATCGATGCCGATTATTGATGCTGTTTATCAACACCAATTACGAGTATGCTTAGCATATCATCATGATACATGCCCATACGCATCACCTGTATGATTGATATGAGATGTGGTTGACCATTACATATGCCATTGGGCAGGTTGTTATAGGACTCCCTAATAGGCGGAGATTGTCTCACATGAGCACACGGTATGCGCAGAATTGATGCATGACTTGATTATATGACTCATGCATCTTGTATTGTGTGTTGTGATTACTGTATGCCCTAGCAACATCAGGGCCGTAGCCTCCACAGGCATATCGTGGATGGCAGGATTGGACACCAGAAATACTGTTATTAGCATCGGGGCGCCATAGATGTCCCCGGGTGAAAATCCCTAAACCTGACGGTACCGAAAAATGCTCTAATGTCGAGACCGAGTGGATACATGAGTGCACTAGGGCCGAATACCAGGAGGCCGCGTTTCCCACTGTGTCGTGGTCGGTTGGAAGGGGGTGTGGCCTTACCCGCCCGTGGGTAGGGGGCATTGCTAGGCTGAGTATGACCAACTCTTAAATGGGTCCGCTATCGACGTGCCGGATAGGTATTGGCAGGCTATTGGCCAGGCGGATAGTGAGGTTTCTTATGCTCACTTAAATTGCGCGCCTAAAAAATGGGCAGTGTCATTTAGAGTGTACTAAACCCCGGTGATTGTCCCTCGTGAGAACTGTACTGATATTTGATGTTCTGGTGATGAGCTGCATTGATATGTGGATTTGGATGAGGATTGGTATGCTTGAGTTGCATCTCGCATCGCATGACTTGATATGGCCGATAGTATTCATGCTTTGTATCGCATAGCCTTGGTACAACTGATAGTATTCATGGCTTACCAGCATTTCTGCATTACTCTGATATTGCATTATGAGCACGCTTATATTGCGCACACACTCTCACCACCCTCTAAGCTTTCTATAAGCTTATGCACGATTAATGCATGCAGGTGATGCCAGGGCACAATCGTAGCTTAGTCGGAGCATGTAGTCGAGCTTCAGGAGTTTTCGTTATTATTATCATTGTATTTCCCTTTATGCTCATTGTACCTTTTTGATCATAGTGAATTTTGTGATGGTGTTTTGGTTATTGTTCATGGGTTTTGCTTATGGTTATGCTTATGGCGAATCAAATTCAAGTTAAAAATCCTCCTTGTAGGATCGCAGGATTAGAACCTGGTATATGAATGCCGGGAGCCGAGAATGGGGTACTACGGAGGCTATCGGCTCCAGATTCGGTGATCGAAAATTTTGTGAGCCTGATTTCTGAGTTTAGGGCGTGACACATGCAATATGTATTGAGACTTGGATTTCGAGCCTCCAAAAACATGGCAGAATATGAAGCCTTGCTCCTAGGACTTCATTTAGCAGCTAGCTTGGGAGTCACCCACCTTGATGTTACAACGACTCATAGCTGGTCGTCAACCAGATAGCCGACATCTACCAGACTAGGAAAGAGCGACTGAAAGCCTATCTGCAAAAAGCAAAAGAGTTGATTAGTGGTTTTCAACACTGCACCATCATCCAAATCCTGCGAGCTAAAAATGCCAAAGCCGACTTACTGGCTAAACTCGCCACAGCCGATGAAGATAAGATCCCCAGGTCTGTCCCGATCGAGTACGTAGCCAAGCCAAGCGTTGATGAAACTGATGCTGAGACCGTGCTCCCAATTGACTCGAGACCCTCTTGGGTTGATCCAATCATTCGTTATCTCGAAGTTGACGAGTTGCCGGAAGACCGAGCCGAGGCTGACACCTGAAGATCCGAGCCGCTCGTTACACCTTGCTCAACTGGATACTGTACAAGAGGGGATATTACGTGCCTCTTCTAAGGTGTTTATGACTTGACGAGGCCAAATATGTCCTGAGAGAAATTCACGAAGGCATATGTGAAAATCACTCTGGAGGACGATCCTTAGCTCATAAGGTTATATGATAAGGCTATTATTGGCCGACTATCTAGCATGATGCATGGAAGCTTATCCAGAGTTTTGACAAATGCCAAAGATTCGTGACCGTTCCTCGGTAACCACCAAAGGAGCTCACCCCTATGGCCAGCCCATGGCCCTTTGCTCAGTGGGGGATTGACAACATCGGACCATTTCCTACGGGAAAGGGTCAGAAGAAGTTCGCCGTCGTCACCATGGATTACTTCACCAAATGGGCAGAGGCCGAGCCATTGGTCAAGATAACCAAACAAAAAATCACATATTTTGTTTGGAAGAATATAATCTGCCGATTTTGAGTGCCTCGGACTATCATCTCTGACAATGGGAAGCAGTTTAACAATAGGCAGTACTGAGAGATGTGCGAGAACCTCGAAATCAGGAACGTATACTCGTCTCCACGCCATCCCCAGACGAATGGATAGGTCGAGGCTGTTAACAAGATCATCAAGCAACATCTCTGAACCAAGCTCGACCCAGCTAAAAGAGTTTGGGCCGAAGAACTCCCTAAAGTTTTATGGGCCTATCAAACTATAGCTCGGACCGCGACAGGAGAGACCCTGTTCTCCCTAGCATATGGGTTCGAGGCAATCACCCCGGTGGAGATCGGACTACCGACTGCCAGAGTAAGCTCGTTCGATGAACAAGACAACGAGGAACTACTGGAGCTCGGCCTCGATCTCCTGGATGAACGGAGAGAACAAGCTTGACTTAAGACGATCGTCTATCAACAACAAATGTCTTGGTTCTATAATGCTCGAGTCAAAGTTAGAAGCTTCTGAGCAGGAGACTTGGTCCTCCGGAAGACATTCCAAAATACTACTCCGGAAGACATTCCAAAATACTAAAGAGGTCGGCGTAGGCACGTTGGGGCCCAATTGGGAAGGACTTTACGTGATTACAAGCACCGTCTGACCCGGCACATACTGACTGGAAGATCTAACTGGCCAACTATCACCTCATCCTTGGAATGCCGAGCATCTCAAGATCTACTATCCCTAAGTCGATCGACGACCTTCATTGATAAATATGCAAAAATTCATAACTATGTAAATCAGACAGTCGAGTATGAAAGAAATGTATTCATTGATCAGAATGAGATTTACATCGGAATTACATCAGCATATACATCGGTGTTACATTGACAAAGAAAGAAAGGCACAAAACGCATAATGTCAAGGGTCGACGACGCTCTCTTGCAGATGCTCTCGAGCTCAGCGCTTGGCATGCTTGAAATGCTTAAAACTGAAAAATGGAGCAGAAAGGAATTTTGCTCCACATAATCAACTTCAAGGCTTGGTCGCTGCATCAGGAACTGAAGAAGGAGCTGCCGCAGGAACTGCCCCAGAAGTGACCTTGGGAGTTGCCTTGGGACCAACCACAACCGCCGCAGGAGCAACCACGACCGCCTCGGGATCCTCCGCCTCCTCGATGCTCGGACCATCGGATCCCGACCCATTCTCATCAAAGGTGGAAAGGTTGAGCTGGGGAAAGCTCGCCTTCATCGCCTTCACGCACTCAGCATAACTATCTTGATAGAGACGATCTCTCTCGTCCTGAAAGGCTTGGGATGACAGATAGGCTTCCACAGCCTCCTTCCATGAGATGACAAGAGTGGCCTTGGTCTCCGCCCTGATCCAGTTCATCGCCTCACAGGCCTCAACGCACTCCGCGTGGCGTTTATCATACGTCGCTTTGGCCTCTTCCAATCGCAAGGCCAGACGGGCATTCTCCACTGCGGCCTTGTAAAGGGCAGCTGTCGCTGCCCCTAGATCGGTCATTAAAGCGGTCGCCCGACCCTCGATAGTTGCCAGCTGAGCCTCAGCTTCCTTCGCCCACCTATTGGCCTTGGCCAGCTCGGCACGGGCCCTCAGTGCGCATGACGCGAACTGCATAAGACAAGAAAAATATCAGCATCGGATAAAGAAGCCGAATGAATAACAGAAAGACAGTCTCGCTCTTACCTTAAGGAGCGTCATCATCATCTTGGCAAGCATCTTATTCATGGAGAATTCGAAGAGGCTGACAAACTCCTCCTCGGCCCCCCGATGACTCGCCCAAGGGAGAAGCGCCTCGACATGCCGAAGGAAGATCCCCTTCTCTCCCTCGGCTGCCTCCCCTCTTAGAGGCTCTTCCTCTTCCTCTCCCGCTCTCCTTGCAAGGACCTGTTCTGCAATAGGTCCTGGCTCAGAAGCCTCCCAAGGCTCGGGAGGAACCTCCTCCGCCATCTCCGTACCCTCATCGATGACATCTTTGATGGTCGGGTGAGGAGGGGCAACCTTCCCCTTGCTCTTAGAGAGCATCTTCGGCTTCTTTGAGGGCCGAGGATCGACCCTAGGAGAAGCCTTCACCTTGGAGGGAGGACGAAGGGAAGGCCGAGCCTCAGATATCTCTGCATCGAAAGCAAGATACAATAGGCATCAACAAAAGAATAGACAGAAAAAATGGCAAGTCCAGATCGTCAGCCACAAGTCATACTTGTCAGAGCTAAGTCCAAGCCTGACTCAAGAAGGCGCTTTGGTTGGAGAAGCCTTTTACAAGACCTCCTCTCCGGGCTCAGCTCTCGCTGTTCTTTGATTTGAGCTATTAAGCCAGATCCGAGCTTCGGTGGATGCTTGGGGATGACTGAAAAGTACAGATGCTCAGAGGATACGTCAAGAAGGTTCATCCAACCAAGGAAAAAAAATATATAAGTGCCAAGTCACCTGGCTCATAAAAGGCTCGGGAAAGAAAGGGCGTGAATGACCCTGGCTCGGTCGTTTCCTAGCGACCATAAGCCCAGAACCACTGATCCCTCTAATGTTTATTGGAGGAAGGAGGGTCGGTTATCAGAGCTCCGCCTGTATTCCGCCAAGAGCAGAAATAGTACCAGCCGAGCTGCTGAGAGTTTGACTGTACTTGGTACAGATGGAAGAACTCGTCGACGGTCAGCTCAGGTTGATCTATTTCAGCCCAAAGAACCGCGCATCCGAACAAGTCCCTCCACTCGTTCGGAGTAACTTGCCCCGGGGCCATGCCGAGGCAACCCAGAACACGCCGACCGATCTCCTAAAGTGGTAAATGAAGGCCGCACTGCATGACGATCTGGAAGATGGCAACCGCCCCAGGAGGGGGCTGGTTGGGCAGTTCATTCTGTGGAGGAAGACGTAGGATAATGGAGTCAGGAATATGATATCCGAATCGGACCCGAACCAGGTCTTCCTCAGTCAAAACCGAGGGGACTGGTCCCTTTGACCCTTCCTCGGCCATGGCTTCATCAGCCTCATCCTCAGTAGGAGGGTTGGGCCTACCCGGAGTAGTTTCCATCACCGCCCCCTCCTGGAAGATGGATTCAGCACCTTACTGGGCACTGCCGGCCTCTGCGCCGGAGATTCTAGCACTCTTTGTGAATGCCAGAATGCAGCATTAACGTCTGTCGCCATCTCTGCCAGCAAGGAAGGTGATTCCAAAGTAACCAACGAAGGTCACTTCTCTTACGCACCCATCCCTCTCATCCCATCCTTCTTACACACATCACTCCTCTCTCATTTCACTCCATCCCATCTCATTCTCTACCATTTCCAAGCAACTAAGGAGAGAAAATTCTAAGGAGAGAAAGAACCCAAGATCAAGGCCCACTTTCCTACAACCAAATTCCACCATCCGACGCTTCAATCTTCATCATCCTCCATCAAAGAGTGAGCTTAGGAGCCAAGGATTCCAAGGATCTAGAGAAGAGGACCATAGGTGGGTGATTGATAGGGTAGATCTTTGTTTTGATCCATGGGAAAAGTGGGCCCTAGCGGTCAATGGTAAGGATCTCATTTTGGACCCAAGGTGTGGCCAATGGCCCACCATGATTCATATGTTTATTCCATGAGGGGTCTATTCTCCATGGACCCCACCATGATATTTATTTGTTATCCATCTTGTAATGGCCATCTAGGCCTTGATCTTTGTGGTGGGGATAAGGTTTCCCACCTTATATTTTTTGATTTGAGGCCCACCTATTTTGGGACATCCATTTGATGTATGTATTATAATCCTAGGAGGGCTCATGGTGACAGAGCCCTCCATCTCTCTCTCTCTCTCTCTCTCTCTCTCTTCTCTCTCTCTCTCTCTTTCCCTGGTTTGATGGCCCACCATTGTTGAATATATGAGATCCACGCTGTCCAGATCGTGGGACAGCACTGCTGTCCATCGTGAGCCCACCTTGCTGCCTGTTTTCAGGCAGGCATGTTTGAAGGGAAAACACAAGTATCAGCTTGTTTAAATGGGTGGGCCACACTGGCGTGGACCCTACCATGATGTATTGTATCCACCGTTCGTCCAGCTAGCGTGTACCTGATTAGGGTGGGCTAAATGGGCCAGGACCTGTTAGATGGGCTGCTGTCCAGACCGTCCAGCAGGCCTGGACAAATGTAAAATACAAATAACAGCTTGATCCAAACCTTGGTGGCCCATCCCCATGGCACCACTGATGTATGTGTTGCATCCACCGTCCAGTGTAGGGATGGTGGGTCCCACGAGTTATATAGCTATTGTATTGACGTCAACAAGTTCTGTGGGTCTGATCATGAGGTATGTGTTTCATCCTAACCGTCCATCTGTGTGGGGACTCCACCGTGATATATGAGTTTTATCCTCACCGTCCATCTGACGGTGAAACCCACCATGATGTTAGTGTTTTATCCACACCGTCCATCTAGGCCTCCCGGGCCACGAGCCTTGGAATGACTATCTCAGGTGGAGTATACCATCCACACGAGCGTGGCCTGAGAATGAAGCAGATTCAAATCTCAGGTGGAGTATACCGTCCACACATGGGACCCACCTAATGACGTGATGTATCCAGCACGTGGGACCACCTGATGTATGTGTATTATCCACCGTCCATCTGTGTGGGCCCCCTGATGCTAGTGTTTTATTCACACCGTACGTCCATCTGGACGTGTGGGGCCATCTGATGTATGTGTTTTAGCTCCACCGTCCAGATGGGATGGTGGGCCCATCATAATATGTGTTATATCCTCACCATCCAATGCATGGGACGGTTGGATCCACCGTGGTGTATGCATTGTATATCCAAGCTGTCCGTCTAGTGGGGCCCATCATGACGTGCAGGGCTCACTTGCTGTATGTGGGACCCACCAGCTGCATGTGAGGCCCATTGATGTACAGGCCCACCGTGAGGCCCATTGTGAAGTGCAGGCCCATATGATGAGGCCCATTGTGATGTATATAAGGCCCACATTATGAGGCCCACCATAATATATGTGTGACATACACACCATTCATCCATTTTCAGGGCCGTGAGCCCCATTGTCTTGAGAGGCTCACCATGATGTATGTGTTATACACCCAATTATGGGCTGCCTCGTGAGGCCCACAGTGATGTATATACTATACACACTGTCCATCCATTTTTCTAAATTAGTATAAGGGCCGAGGGCCCCGTTGTGATTCCAACTTCTATCCCAAATGGATTGCGAGTTAGGAGACAATAGTGGTTAAATGTCCACCGTTGTAAACCTCCCTAGGGCCCATTGTTAAGCCCACTTCCACCCTTACACAGTGGGCTGGGCCCCCACTTATGTTAGTAACACCCATTGGGCTAACCCAAACCGCTGGGCCCCCATTGATGATGATGCTTCCCACATGATTGGTAGAAACCCAAACCTTGGGACCTACCTTGTTGTGTAGTCATAAGAATAACCTCTTGCCGTAAACGGAAGAATATGTGGTATATCCATTATTAAAGTTTATCTTGATTCATGGGTTAGATCCACCGTCCTTTCAGTGGACCCCGCCTTAGGATACACGACACATTAGTACCTTGAATAGGTTATGATAGTCTAACATGGCCCATACCATAAAGACTGCTTCATGCCTAATGGGGCGTATCATTTCGCTCATACTCCTTGTATGTGATATACCGGTTAAGACCGGTTATTGGCTGCTACATCTGATAATCATGCTAGTTTACTTAGTCTAGTAGGACACACTGAAAACATGCTTAGTATTACATCATGATACATTTCCATACACATCATCTGTATGCTTGCTATGAGGAATGGTTGATCATAGCTTATACCATTGGGCTGAGTTGTTCATGCGACTCCCTGGGAGACGGAGTGCCCCACATGATCACGCGGTACATGCCGGTCTGATGCATGACTGGATGATATTATTCATGCATCTCGCATTTGTGTGACATGATCACTATACGCCCTAGTGACATCAGGGCTGTGACCTCCACAGGCATATCGTGGATGATCAGATTTGGATACCGAAAATATTTGGTTATAGCACTGTGGGCACATAGGATGCCCTTGGGTGAAAGTCCTATAACTTTTTTGATAACAGGAGATGCTCCAACGTCTAGACCGAGTGGATACATGAACGCACGAGTGCCGAATACCAGTAGGCCATGTCTCCCACTGCGTCGTGGTCGGTTGGAAGGGGGTGTGGCTTTATCCGCTCGAGTGAGGGGGTTATAAGTTAGGCTGAGTTTGACCAGCTTACGAATGGGTCTACTATTGACAAGCCATGTAGGTATTGACAGACTACTGGTCAGGCGGATAGTGTGGTCTCTTCCACTCGCTGGGCTGTGCGGCTAGGGAGGCGACAACCAGCGTGGAGTGTACTGACCCCAGTGATATCCTAGAGAGGAACTGTACTAATATATGTACTTGATATGAGGACTGTCATGCTTGCGTTGCATCTTGCATATGACATTTGACTACGTAATCCTTGCATCGCATAACCCTGATGTGGCTGATAGCATTCATGGACTTACCGACATTTTCACTTACTCTGATTTTATATGCTTGGTACATGCATCGTGCACACATGCACACACCCTATAAGCTTTTGTAAGCTTATGCATGACCGTTGCGTGCAGGTGACGTTAGATCGCAGTAACGCTGAGGCAAGAGCTCGTGTTAGACCCTTTTGGAGCTTTTTAATCATCTTGTATTTCCCTTTCCTCATTGTACTTGAAGTTTTTGATATAGTGGATATGTGGTGATGTTGTTTTATGACTTGGTTATGCTTATAGTTATGCTCCTTTACAAAAAATTTCATACTGAAAATCCTCCTTGTAGGGTCCCAAGATTAGAATCTGACATATGGGTGTCGGGAGCCGAGAATGGGGTACTACGGAGGTTGTAAGCGTCGAATTCAGTGATCAGGAATTCTTTGAGCCCGATTTCCGAGTTTGGGGCAAGATAGAAGTTGGTATTAGAGCATAACTTGGGAATACCTGAGGATCACAACACATCTGCTATGAACTTAGAATAAATAGGTCCCGAGTCTAAATAACTTAGTAATTTTCTGTTATAGACCCTTAACGTGTGTGCCTTCAAGGGTTCTCAAGGATGATAGGCCCCTTGTTCCTTCCTGTAGGACATGCCACCTAGGAAGGTGACCTAAACAACTCCCGCTCCCCCGTTTGAGTCTAGCGCAGTTGCAACAGTGCCCGTGAGTGCAGATCAGCTTCAGCAGATGCTGAAGGGTATGACCATTATCCTTCAGGGGCAGGGCAAGTAGCTCGCTGTTACGCCAGCCTAGGCAGAGCAGGAGAGCGCGAGTGCCCTTCTTTGAGACTTCCGACAGCTCGATCCCTCGTGCTTCCAGGGCGAGCTAGACCTGACTGCAACAGAGAAATGACGCTCCGAGGTGGAGAAGATTTTTGATACGATGAGATGTACGACCCAGCAGCGGGTCATGTTAATTGTATTTCTTCTCTAGGGTGAGGCTGAGCACTGGTGGACATCAGTCGCCCGAACAGCAGGCGTGGATTTTGAGTGGACCTGGGAGGACTTTGTAGACCGGTTTGACAGGAAGTTCTTCTCGGACCACGTCCGACAGCAGTGCGTACTTGAGTTTGAGACTCTTGTGCAGGGGGACATGACAGTGTCCTAGTATGAGGCACATTTCATTGTGTTATCGAGATTCGCAACATACCATATTGATGATGAGGGGCGGAAGGCCCACTGTTTTGAGAACGACTTGCTCTCTGGCCTCAGGAGGTGTGTGGTCGGACACATGCTTCCGACGTTTGAGCAGATTGTGTAGAGGGCCCATGTCTACGAGGCGGATTGGGCCGATTCACAGAGGGCCCGTGACCAGATAGGAGACCGGAAGAGGAATGCTCCCTCCAGTAGCTCCAAGCAATAGTGACATTGTCTATAGCAATGATGCACGACCCGCCCAGCATCCCGAGCACTGAAAGTGCCCTGGTTTGTCAAGTTACGTGAATGTTGAGTCAGTTCTCTTACAGAGCCTGATAGGAAGATCAATTCAAGCGTCTGCCTCAACCGGATGTGTGCAAGCTCGCCACAGGTAAATTTAAAGCCTCACATCCCATGTCCCAAAACACCAGGTGAATAAAACCCTTAAAAATAAGTTAGAAAATCAAAGGGTTTTAAGGTGAGAAAACTTTTTTTAAAACAGAAAAATCTCTAAGTTTTTCTTGCCTTGTCGATTTTATCGAAACACCTTCGATATGATTGATCTGCTCTGTCGATGTCCTCGATGCTTAAACGATATCATCGAAAAGAGGACAAAAGTGTCCAGCAACCATATGTATATCTGGACTGATTTATCGATGTATCTATCCACATATCGATATCATCGATACTTGAATTTCGAGTCCATCGATAACGGCTCGATAAGATCGACAGGAAAATTTCCAGCGCCCCTGTTTTTTAAAGAAAATTTTAAATTCCTTTGATATATCGATGCTCCTTCTGATATGATCTAAAATCAAATATCGATAAGATCGGAAGTCCATCAATGATATCGATCGAGGGCGCGCATTTCTTCCAGCAAATATTTCAGGTTGGTTTTTACTTTGATCGGGGGCCATTCGAGGAAATCGATATTCATATGTCAATGATATCGAGGCCGAGTTGATTGCATCGAAACTGGACACAAATTGTCCAGCGAGCTTACTGGTAAATCTATAGGATTTATCGATGCATCGACACTGCATTCGATATCAACGATATGCAAATTCCGATGACATCAGTTGACCCCCGATCATATCCTAAAAACCTGAAATATTTCTAGTCAAGTCTCTCTCATTTTTTAAGTGTCGATGGATCGAACCTATCATCAATGGAATCGGAGTTCGAAATCCGATGACATCGACAATTGTTTCGATTCATCGACCAGCTGACAAAAGGTTTCAAAAGTGTATGACTTTGAGTTCGAGTCATCGAGCAGACCATCAATGCTATCGAGAGTATACGCTCGATGATATCGAACTCAGTCATAAATGTGACCATTTTATTTCCGTTGGAATCTTTTGCCTATATATAGAGGACTTGTCTATTGTTGCTGGGAGAGAAAGTAGAGAGTGCTTTTGTGTGTTTCAACTTATATCTTATATCCAAAGCCCTTTCTCTCAAGGGAGTTCATCCTCCAATCCACCCTCATCATTGATATTCAATAGAGTGGATTGGGGAATGAACTTCCGCATTCAAGGATCCTCCAGCTATTACCTTAATGATAAATCATTAAGCTAGGATGCCTTGAATGCATAAGGTTGGAATTGCTCTATCTTCCTGATAGGAAAATATTTTGAGAGTAGGATTCCATCTTGACCTTGACCCAACCCAAAGCCGAGTATTGGTATATCATTTTGTGTCGCGGATCAAGGGAGCAGAAGACTCTTCGTTAACAAGGAGGAGGAGATCTTCGGCATTGTACTAAACGAGACTCATCAACTTATTTGTAAGTATCTAGAGTCCAAGAGGACACTTGTGATCATTCCTTTGTAGGATTGGGTCTTAAGTGGTTCTCACCCTTTGAAGTCCTCAAGGAGGCCTCCGGCGGGAGTGTACGTGGTGGTTGCGTTGTGTGGACCCTTGCTCTGTGGAGAGCATAAACATCTGGTTAAAGGTGAACCAACAAAACCTTAGATTTGAGGTCAACCACTGTGAAACCTTGGGTTTGAGGTAAACCGTGTATAAACCTCCAGTAGGGTCTTATGGAAGATCCTTGGCTAGTGTGCCTAAAAGTGGGTGCGTTGTGTTGACCTTTGCTCGTGAGAGCATAAACAGTCAGCCTCAGTGTAAGTTGTAAATGTTGAAGGTAAACTTGATTTAAAACCTTAGGTTAGAGGTGAACCTCTGTGAAACTTCCTTAGTGAAATCCGGTATACTCAAGAGTTGAGTGCGGTTACCGGAAGTGGAGTAGACAGGTCGTCGAAGCACTATAAAAATGACTGTGTTTGAGATTGGTATTCTTCTGATTGTGTGATTTACTTTAATACTTGCATATCTGAATATCTGAGATCACACCTCACACACTTATACAGTCATATCCATCATAAACTAGTTTGCATATTGATTACTTCTTAAACAGTTTGTGATTGGATCCTCTACCGGGCTTGGAAGCCAGTGGAGTTATTTTTGAGTAATCCTAATATGTGCATGCTGTTAGGATTAGTGTAATAGGATTTTAAACAAATCATAAAAACTTTTAAAAGTCCTATTCACCCCTCTCTAGGATATATTGGCATATCCCGACTTCAACTAAAGCGGTCTTCACCGCTATTTCAAGCACTAGTGGCACCCCCAACACCATATCCGGGGCTGTTCCCAGGTGTTTATTTTAGATGTGGTAGGACAAGACATCGTAGGCACGAGTGTCCCCATCCACAGCAGCAGCAGTCGAGGGGACCGCAACAGCCCCCATAGCAGCAACAGCGATTGTAACACCAGCCTCTAAGACCTCCCCTGCAGCAGCAGAGGCAACAGATCAGGCCGCCACAATGGCAGAAGTAGCAGCAGAGACCTCAGAGGGGACAAGCACCTCCCCATCAGGTCCAAGGAAGATTTTATGCCTCCCAGCAGAACCCTCAGTCATTATGAGGAGTCGTTGAGGGTACCCTCCCTGTTTCTGCATGCATAGCACGTGTATTGTTTGATTATAGTGCATCGCATTCCTTTGTGGCCGACGATTTTTGCCGATGGACCAGTTTACCATTAGAGTCTGCTCGTGAGGGTTTGTTGGTATTGATGCCCTTAGGGAAGACTGCAGTGTTGGGTCGTTTTTGCTCATCTTGTCCCATTCTGGTTGGTGATATCTTTTTGCCTGCTGATCTGTTTGTGTTGCCGGTGTACGAGTTTAATGTCATCCTGGGCATGGATTGACTCACCGAGTATCATGCCATATTGGACTGCTCTGCGATGACAGTCACGTTCTATATACCCGACGTGTTTCTGTTTCAGTTTGTTGCCGAGTCTAAAGGAGAACGGCTTTCCTGCCGGTTGTCGTGTACCGTTGAGGAGACCGTTGCTTTGAGTATTGACCAGCTACCGGTTGTCTATGGTTTTCTCGATGTGTTCCAAGAGATTCCGGGTTTACCACCTTGCCGACACACGTAGTTTCAGATTGACCTCGTGCTCGGTACCGCGCATATTTTAAAGGCCCCGTATCATATGGCACCGTTGGAGTTGCGAGAACTACAGAAGCAGTTGGACAAGTTATGCGAGCTGGGATTTTTCCGTCCTAGCAGTTCGCCATGGGGAGCGCCGGTACTCTTCGTGAAGAAGAAGGATGACTTGTTGAGGCTTTGCGTAGATTACCGCGAGCTCAACAAGGTCACGATCAAGAACAAGTACCCGCTCCCGAGGATCGATGATTTGTTTGATCTGCTGCAGGAGGCGCAGTTGTTTTTAAAGATAGACTTGTGGTCCAGTTATCATCAGGTTCAGGTCTGAGAGGAGGATATCCCGAAGACATTATTCAGGACGTGCTATGGTCATTTTAAGTTCCAGGTCATGTCCTTCAGATTGACCAATGCGCCCGCGATATTCATGCAATTGACGAACAAGGTCTTCCATCCGTATCTCGATCATTTTGTTATGGTGTTCATCGACGATATTCTGATATATTCGAGGACCCATGAGTAGCATGAGCGGTATCTGGAGATTACCTTGCGGACCCTCCGTGCATACCAGCTTTATACGAAGCTGGAGAAGTGCGAGTTCTGGCAGGAGGAGGTGAAGTTCCTCGGTCACATGGTGATAAGGCAAGGCGTCGCAGTGGACCCCTCAAAGATTGATGCCGTGCGTCAGTGGGGCCAGCCCACGAATGCATCCGAGATCCGCAATTTCCTTAGTTTGGTGGGCTATTACTGACGTTTCATTAAGGGATTCTCCCGTATTACAGCCCTGTTGGCAAGGTTGACCTGGAAGGGCTCCGAGTTCGTTTGGAGCGATATTTGTGAGCAGACATTCACAGAGTTGAAGGACCGTCTGATGTCCACACCAGTCCTCACTCTTCCCTCTTGGAGTGATGGATTCGTGGTTTACCGATGCCTCGCATATTGGTTTGGGTGTTGTCCTGATGCAGCACGGGAAACCGGTGGCCTTCGCGTCTCGCCAACTCAAGGTCCATGAGCAGAACTACCCCACACATGATCTAGAGTTGGCTGCAGTTGTCTTCGCACTGAAGGTATGAAGGCACTATCTTTATGGGGTTATGTTCGAGCTCTTGTAGTTGAAGGTATCTCTTCTCGCAATCAGAGTTGAATATGAGGCAGAGGTGCTGGATGGAGTTCCTGAAAGACTACGATTTTGATCTTCAGTACCACCCTGGCAAGGAGAACGTGGTGGCAGATGCTCTTAGCCGTCAGCCATGGGGCTTGGTGGCACATATGATGGTCCAGGAGTGGAGGATGCTCGAGGATATAGCGGAGTACGACTTTGAGTTTGGTCTGCAGTCTACTATCATTCATCTATCGAGCCTGTCGATTCAACCCTCTCTTGTCGTAAGGGTGATCGAGGCTCGACAGGCAGACGAGTCGTTACAAGGTTACTGAGCAGAGGTCGCATCCGAGGAGCAAGCAGATTGGCAGATTGGTTCCGATGGTGGACTTCGTTTTAGAGGCCGATTGTGTGTCTCGGACGTTCCAGAGTTGCGTAGAGATCTGATGACCAAGGCACACCGATCGAGGTTTATTATCCACCTGGGTTCCATAAAGATGTACCGCGACATGAGGAGGCAGTATTTTTGGCTGGGGATGAAGCGCCAGATTGCCAGTTTTGTGGCTGAGTGCGACATGTGCCGGCATGTCAAGGTCGATCATCAGAGACCCCTAGGTCCATTGCAGTCGTTGAGCGTCCCGTTGTGGAAGTGGGAGCACGTATCCATCGATTTTATCATGTGTTTGCCGATAACTTAGCACGGCCACGACGCCATCTAGGTTGTCATCGATCGTTTGACGAAGTTGACACATTTTCTTACGATTCGTTTAACTTGGCCATTGGACCGGCTTGTGAGGATATTCATCGAGGAGATTGTGAGACTGCACGACGTTCCAGTTTTGATCTTTTCTGACTGAGACCCGAGGTTCACATCTCAGTTTTGAAGGAGCTTCCAGAAGGCGATGGGGTCTGTTTTGTAGCTCAGCACCGCGTATCATCCGCAGATCGAGAGGGTTAACCAGATTCTTGAGGATATGATTCGGGCTTGCATGATTGACTTCTCGGGTAGCTAGGATGACCACCTGTGATTGGCTGAGTTCGTGTATAACAACAGTTATTAGACGACTATTAGCATGGCTCCTTTCGGGGCATTATATGACAGACCATGCAGATCTCCGAGTTGTTGGACCGAGGTTGGAGAGCAACATCTCCTAGGTCTCGAGCTTGTGCAATAGACATCTGAGGTCATAGATATCATCAGACAGAGGATGCGCATAGCTCAGACCCAGTAGAAGAGTTTTGTTGATCGTCGGCGTCGTCCCTTAGAGTTTGCCATTGGGGACCATGTGTATCTCAAGGTCTCACCCATAAAGGGTATGGTTTATTTTGGAGAGAAGGGCAAGCTTACCCCGAGATTCATTGGACCTTTCGAGATCACTGGCACGTTGGTACTGTGGCCTATCGGATTCCCTTGCGATCCAGTTGTCTGGCGTCCACAACATTTTTCATGTTTCTATGTTGATGAAGTGTGGGTTAGATATCGTTCCTGTTATTGATTAGTAGCTGTTGGAGGTTCGTGAGGACACTTCTTATATTGAACAGACAGTTCGTATCCTTTATTGAAAGGACCAGGTCCTCCGGACCAAGGTCATTCCCTTGGTGAAGGTGCAGTGGGGTCATCATAGCGTAGACGAGGCGTCTTGGGAGTACGAGACTGAGATTTGCGAGCGCTATCCCCATCTCTTCGATGATTGATTGTATGTTGTATGCTGTCTTTAATTATATATAATGCTATGTTTTCTCTTCCCTTATGAGTTATGTTTAGTTGCGTAATAGTGTAAATTTCGAGGATGAAATTTTTATTAGGAGGGGAGAGCTGTAAGGCCCGTATCCTAGACCGTACCGTTTCTTAGACTCCCGCGATCCTCCCCGTCGAATTTCGGCAATCCGCGACCTGTAGACAACAATTGCGCGCGATCCTAAGATGCATCCCGTAGATCCGAGTCGACTCAACCCGAGACTTGTACCCTAGCGATCGCGTTGTCGGTGCGGTTCTAACGCCGTGACTTGTGCACTGATGCGATATCTAGGCCAGGAGTTGTGGGCTCGTGTATATCTCGAGGAAACACCGCGCTTTATAAATTCTGAGAGATTTCAAAGAATCTCTACCCATCCTTTCACATCACTAGTCAAGTACACAACCCATCACAACCATACCTCTCATGTCACTTCTCTTACACAAGCCATCCCCAAAGTCAACATTTCTCTTACACATCCATACCTCTCATGTCACTTCTCTTACACACCCATCCCTCTCATCCCATCCTTCTTACACACACCACTCCTCTCTCGTTTCACTCCATCCCATCTCATTCTCTACCATTTCCAAGCAACTAAGGAGAGAAAATTCTAAGGAGAGAAAGAACCTAAGATCAAAGCCCACTTTCCTACCACCAAATCCCACCATCCAACCCTTCGATTTTCATCATCCTCCATCAAAGAGTGAGCTTAAGAGCCAATGATTCTAAGGAGCTAAAGAAGAGGACCATAAGTGGGTGATTGATAGGGTAGATCTTTATTTTGATCCATGGGACAAGTGGGGCCTACCGGTCAATGATAGGGATCTCATTTTGGACCCAAGGTGTGACCAATGGCCCACCATGATTCACATGTTTATTTCATGAGGGGTCTATTCTCCATGGACCCCACTATGATGTTTATTTATTATCCATCTTGTAATGACCATCTAGGCCTTGATCTTTGTGGTGGGGATAAGGTTTCCCACCTAATTTTTCTGATTTGAGGCCCACCTATTTTGGGACATCCATTTGATGTATGTATTGTAATCCTAGGAGGGCTCATAGTGGCGGAGCCCTCCATCTCACGCCGTCTCTCTCTCTCTCTCTCTCTCTCTCTCTCTCTCTCTCTCTCCTCTCTCTCTCTCTTTCCTTGGTTTGATGGCCCGCCATTGATGAATATATGAGATCCACGCTGTCTAGATTGTGGGACAACACCGCTGTCCACCGTGAGCCCACCTTGCTACTTGTTTTCGGGCAGGCATGTTTGAAGGGAAAACACAAGTATTAGTTTGTTTAAACAAGTGGGTCACGCTGGCGTGGACCCCACCATGATGTGTTGTATCCACCGTCCATCCAGCTGGCGTGGTCCTGATTAGGGTGGGCCGAATGGGCCAGGACTTGCTGGACGGGTTGCTGTCCAGACCGTCCAGCGGGCCTGGATGAAGGCAAAATACAAATAACAGCTTGATCTAAACCTTGGTGGCCCATCCACGTGGCACCACTGATGTATGTGTTGCATCCATCGTCTAGTGTAGGGATGGTGGGTCCCTCGAGTTACATAGCTGCTATATTGACGTCAACAAGTTCCATGGGTCTGATCATGAGGTATGTGTTTCATCCTAACCATCCATCTGTGTGGGGACTCCACTATGATATATGAGTTTTATCCTCACTGTCCATCTGACGGTGGACCCCACCATGACGTCAGTGTTTTATCCACACCGTCCATCCAGGCCTCCTAGGCCCGTCCAGGGAATGAAGCAGATTCAATTCTCAGATGGAGTATACCATCCACATGTGGGACCCACCTAATGACGTGCTGTATCCAGCACGTGGGACCACCTGATGTATGTGCATTATCCACCGTCCATCTGTGTGGGCCCCCCTGATGCTAGTGTCTTATTCACACCGTCCATCCATCTAGACGTGTGGGGCCATCTGATGTATGTGTTTCAACTCCACCGTCTACATGGGATGGTGGGCCCACCATGATATGTGTTATATCCTCACCGTCCAATGCACGGGACGGTGGGATCCACCGTGGTGTATGCGTTGTATATCCAGGCTGTCTGTCTGGTGGGGCCCATCATGACGTGCAGGGCCTACCTGCTGTATGTGAGACCCACCAGCTGCATGTGAGGCTCACTGATGTACAGGCTCACCGTGAGGCCGATTGTGAAGTGCAGGCCCATATGATGAGGCCCATTGTGATGTATATAAGGCCCACATGATGAGGCCCACCATAATATATGTGTGACATACACACCATTCATCCATTTTCAGGGTCGTGGGCCCCATTGTCTTGAGAGGCTCACCATGATGTATGTGTTATATGCCCAATTATAGGCTGCCTTGTGCGGCCCGCATTGATGTATGTACTATACTCGCTGTCCATCCATTTTTCCAAATTAGTGTAAGGGCCGAGGGCCGCGTTGTGATTCCGACTTCTATCCTAAATGGACCGCGCGTTAGGAGACAATAGTGGTTAAATGTCCACCGTTGTAAACCTCCCTAGGGCCCATTGTTAAGCCCACTTCCACCCTTACCTAGCGGGCTAACCTAAACCATTGGGCCCCCACTTATGTTAATAACACCCATTGGGCTAACCTAAACCGCTGGTCCCCCATCGATGATGATGCTTACCACATGATTGGTAGTAACCCAAACCTTGGGACCTACCTTATTGTGTAGTCATAAGAATCACCTCTTGCTGTAAATGGAAGAATATGTGGTATATCCACTGTTGAAGTTTATCTTGATTCATGGGTTAGATCCACCGTCCTTTCAGTGGACCCCGCCTTAGGATACATGATACATTAATACCTTGAATAGGTTATGATAGTCTAACATGGGCCGTACCATAAAGACTGCTTCATGCTTAATGGGGCGTATCGTTCCGCTCCTACTCCTTGTATGTGATATACCGGTTAAGATCGGTTATTGGCTGCTACATCTGATAATCATGCTAGTTAGTCTACTATGACACATTAAAAACATGCTTAGTATTACATCATGATACATGCCCATACACATCATCTGTATGCTTGTTATGAGGAACGGTTGATCATAGCTTATACCATTGGGCTAAGTTGTTTATGAGACTCCCTGGGAGACGGAGTGCCCCACATGATCGCGTTATACGTGCCGGTCTGATGCATGACTAGATGGTATTATTCATGCATCTCGCATTTGTGTGACATGATCACTATATGCCCTAGCGACATCAGGGCTGTGACCTCCACAGGCATATCGTGGATGGTCAGATTTGGATACCGAAAATATTTGGTTCTAGCACTGTGGGCATATAAGATGTCCTTGGGTGAAAGTCCTAGAACTTTTTTGGTACCAGGAGATGCTCTAACGTCTAGACCGAGTGGATACATGAGCGCACGAGTGCCGAATACTAGTAGGCCGTGTCTCCCACTGCGTCGTGGTCAGTTGGAAGAGGGTGTGGCTTTATCCGCCCGAGTGAGGGGGTTATAAGCTAGGCTGAGTTTGACCAGCTCACAAATGGGTCCGCTATCGACGAGCTGGGTAGGTATTGACAGACTATTGGTCAGGCGGATAATGTGGTCTCTTCCACTCGCTGGGTTGTGCGGCTAGGGAGGCGGCAGTCAGTGTGGAGTGTACTAGACCCTGATGATATTTCAGAGAAGAATTGTACTAATATATGTACTTGATATGAGGATTGGCATGCTTGCATTATATTTGCATATGACATTTGACTACGTAGGCCTCGCATCGCATAGCCCTGGTGTGGCTTATAGTATTCATGGACTTACTGGCATTTCCGCTTACTTTGATATTGTATGCTTGATACATGCATTGCGCACACATGCACACACCTTATAAGCTTTTGTAAGCTTATGCAAGACCGTTGCGTGTAGGTGACGTTGGATCGCAGTAGCGCTGAGGCAGGAGCGCGTGTTAAACCCTTTTGGAGCTTTTTGATAATCTTGTATTTCCCTTTCCTCATTGTACTCAAAGTTTTTGATATAGTGGATATGTGGTGATGCTGTTTTGTGAATTGGTTATGCTTATGGTTATGCTCATTTATAAAAAATTTCATACTGAAAATCCTTATTGTAGGGTCCTAAGATCGGAATCTGGCATATGGGTGCCGGGAGCCGATAATGGGGTACTACGGGGGCTGTCGGCGCTGGATTTAGCGATCGGGAATTCCGTGAGCCCGGTTTCCGAGTTTGGGGCTTGACACATACCAACTCAGTTCCTGGATCGGTTATAAACTAGACATAGGTCGACCAGACCTTGGCCTTACTCCAGTCCGACCTGTTCTCTAGGTCGGCCATCAGTCTGTGATAGGTCGATTACAGATCGACCATACCCGCACTGATCAAGGGTGGCCATCCATAATTCACCATCAATTGACAGAGAGAGTATCGGCCATCGTAAGCCGTCCGAACATACCGATACCCCAAGATCGGTCGACAATCAGCCGAGCCCCATCTGTCATTTCTGTCCGACGTCCAATGCCGAGACAAGAAGTTGGCTCGATATCAAAGATCTTCTTCCAAGATCCTCGGAAGATAAACTCCGATTCCGGAAATCTAGGAAATTGAAGATCTCAGGATCTTCTAAGATAACGATCAATCCCCTCCAGGGAAAGATCCTGAAGCCATGGGATCACGCCACCTCTATAAATAGAGGATCTATTTACGGTGAAAGGTACACACGAGTACACTCAAATCTCTCACCCCTAAACCCATTCAATATTATTAGACCCAGATTTCAGGCCTGACTTAGGCATCGAAGGGTCCCCTGAACTAGCCAGGGTCTCCTTTGTCCTCTTCTTGTGCAGGTGTTCGAGTGCTAAAAGGGGTGAGTCGGAAACTGCATCAACAACCATAATGATTAGTTGTAATCCAAGTCCACGTTCATACACTAGACTATTATCATTTCTAAAACAAGCAGTTCTTTTGGAAATGTTTATTGTAGTTTTTCCCTGTGACCGGTTATAAGTATTCATTTTTGTTGGATTGAACTGGTATATTAAAGTCCTTTAGTACGAAAGGCAAATCGCAACCTATATTCGGAGGAAAAACCCCACCTTACGACTATTGCTTATCACCCTGTACCTATTTTGCGATTGGCTTAATAGGTAACCGATCTTCTCAAGTCTCAGTCATATACGATCTTATTGGACGTATTTGCCTATATCAACGCTTGGGGTTAAATTATTCGGTTTGAATCGAGCCGCATAATTGGTTCTATCAAGCTCGCACGCACCATACATGACCAAAACCAAACCAGAAAGCAAACACAAGTTATAAACATTGTGCTACAGCTGAAGGAAAGATTGGATATCTAACATGTGTGCTTGCATGGATGGGCAGATCTTAATAGTAGGGTTGAAAGTCGGGTAGGTTGGGTTGGGTTGGTGCTCAACCCAAGGTTCCTATACCTCAACCCTAACCTAACCCAACCCAACCTCGGGTTGGGAATTCTCGACCCAAGCCCAACCCAAGCGGGTTCGGTCGGGTTGGCCGGGTTGGTCGGGTAGATATATGCTAATATTTTCATTATTACATTAGTTTATTATTAGTCTATTATATTTTCAATACAAGTTTTATTTTTTATACCTATAATTTTATTAATTATATATGTAATTATTTATCGTAAAGAATAATTTTTTTAAACAAACAAGCTAAAATATAGGACAACTACTCCTTTAAAGTCATATTGTGTATCAAGCAATCTATTTGGGAGAGAGAAATCCAGTGTATCTTGTTAAATTGAATCATCAGGAATGAGGTGGACCAATGAAACCCGACGGCATTGGAATTTCCTGTGCCTTCAACACAGATGATCCGCATTCAATTATAATTAACTTATAAGGAACTTATATATTGATCGGGTTCGGTTCGGGTCGGGTCGGGCAACCCGAGACCTCAACCTGAGCCCAACCCAAGTTTTGTCGGGTTGGCGTTTGTATGGCCCAAGCCCGAAACCAAACCTGATAAATCCTACCCAAGCCCAACCCAATGTCAGGTCGGTCACGGGTCGGTCAGGTTGAACCCGCCCAACTTTCAGACCTACTTAATAGGCGTGTGGGCTTAGCAAAGGGGTTTATGGGGTCTGGCTTCTTGGACAAGAGGAGCCATTTTTCAATGCCTCAGGCCCACTTAGGATGGACCAAGCCTTGATTGTCTCAGGCCCACTGAGTGCAATTTACATATGGTACGGGATTATATGGTTCATTACAGGGCGTAAATGATGGTTTTAGCGTCCTGGGGACACTTGGGTTTGTACAAATGGGTCATGTGGTTTGGTGACCCCCACCAAATGGATGGACCATGGTTTAGTGCCCATCCAATCATTGGCCTTTTTCGATTCAATGTGGACCTATGTTGAATTTCTTTTACTAGCCATCTACTTCGTGGCCACTGGTTTAAATATGAAATTAGGAACGTTTCATAAGAGGTTTTAATGGGCCCGTTGGATCATCAAGTCAGGGGCATTTCAACTTTGACAACAACCTCTTTTTTTTTTTTTTTTTGTGTGTGTGTGTGCGCGTGTAAGATAAAACACAGGCCTTAGCCTAACCTGGGAATGGGAGAGGCCGAAAGAAACGAGCCCAAGCTCAGCCTGAAATATACACATCCCAAGCCTGGGTGTGGCCCGAGCTTGAGCCTGGCCACCCACTTTTGTGAAAGATCTGGTTCGTTCACTACGTACGCCCCACAATGCATGATATACAACAAAAATACCGTTGAAAACTGAATTGGGTCGGTTGGCCTGAAGTGGGCCGGGTCCAAAAGCCGACACAACAGTTCAACCCTAGACAGTAGCTGGAATGATAAAACACTAGTTGGAAGTCGTCTGATGGAGTGATGGGCAGTCAGCATAGAATCCCACCCGGAGCGGATTAGGTGAGACTCCAGATCCACCGAGGTGGGTAAAACCCTTGACTGTGGGCTCACAGTGATGTTTGTGCCTTAAATCCACACCGTCCAACCATTTAAAAAACTTATTTTAGGTCATGACCCCAAAAATGAAGCTGACTCAAATCCTAGGTGAACCACACCACAAGAAACAGTCGTGATTGAATCTCCACCATTAAAAACTTCATGGATTCCATCAGAATGTTTATTTGCCATCCAACCTGTTGATAAGGTCACAAACACCTAGATGAAGAGGCCACACAAATATCATCTTGATCCAAAGCTTTCGTGGCCCAAAAAAAGTTTTTAATGGTCAATCACCACTATTTCCTATACTATGGTCCATTTGGGATTTGGAACTGCTTCATTTTTTGGATCACGCACTCAAAAGAGGTTTCAATACAGATGGATGGCATGGATGTAGTCACATACATCACAGTGGGCCTCACAATCAGGGGTCCCATCCAACCCCGGGGTCTCACCTAATCCGCTCCCATCCTACCGATAGTTGGGAGCCATATCCGCTTTAGCAATAATGCCTAGGGGTAGAACTGGGCAGAATTCGATCCGATCTAGTGGATCTGACCCGACCCGAACCAAACCGAAGGCCTGGATCGGTGCGGATCGAGTAAGACCACTCAGATCCAATCGTACATCCGATCGAGTTCGGATTGTGGTCAATTCGGACCGATCCAATCCGAAATCCGAATGAACCCTAATCCCTCTTTCTCTACCCGAAGGAGGCGCCACACCCACCCATCTCTCCTCCTTTCTCTCCCTCTTCTCTCCTTTCCCTTCTCTCCTTCATTCTCTCCTTCATTCTCTCATTCTTTCTCTCCCGGTTTCCCACATCTCCTTCTTTCTCTCCCTTTCTCTCCCTAGACTCAACTTGATCCGACTCAATTCGGTTTCCCAAATCGAGTCAGACTCAGTTCGGGTTAGGCCAGCAAGGATTCAGATCGAATCAAGTCAGCCCCGCTGGACTTGGTCGCGGATCGAATCGAGTTTAGGTCGGGTTCTTGAAAAATCGGATCGAGTCGAGTTGGACCCAATCCGGTCCGACTCGACTCGATGCCCACATCTACCTAGGGGTGTACATCGAGTCGAGCTGGCCTCAGCACGGCTCGGCCACTAGCTGACCTCAGCTCAAACTCGGCTCGGCTCAGTCCTCGAGCTTGATTGGCCAGCTCGGCTCAGTTCGGTTAGCAGCTCGGGCCGAGTTCGAGCCGAGTTCGCCGTTGAGGCATTTCCACAAACACCTGGACTGCACCTTCAAAATACCTCTGTATGTGAAACAGAAGCAGTGATTTTACATGTATTTTATCAAACACCTTCTAGGCAACATAAAAACCAAGAAAAACCAAGAAAGCAAGATATTTGTTTCATGTACATACCTTCCTTGTCGCCAGCCACACTTCGTTGAGTCATTTTACCAAACACTTGGTGAACAACATCAATGGCAAAGTAACTGAGTCACCAAACTGGTTCGATCCGAATTCGATTCGAGTTGGATTCGATCCGAGTTGAGTCGAGCTGGGCCTGCTCGAACTCGGCTCGAACTCATTTTCGAGCTAAAAAAATCAGCTCTACTCGGCTTGAACTCAGCTTCGAACTGAGTCGAATCGAGCTTTTTTGAGTCAAGTCGAGCGAGCTAACCCAGCTAGCTCGGTTCGTGTACACCCCTATTAATGCCCAAAGGAGCAATACAAATTGCGTGGTCAAGTTGGCCTACTCTTCCATGGGTTTCTCATCCTGAGAGGATGTGTCTCTTAATTCACCAAGTGGACAGTAAGGCCCAACAATCCACCGGGCACCGCACGATTAGCATGGCCACACATGTGTGAGATGTGCATCAGGTGAACCGATGGCCACATATACGTCCCACAATTTGAATGAAAGATATGAGCCCAGGTGGGGTAGCCAATCGACAGCGTGCCTTGTGACTTTGGACGGTCAATATGTAACATTCGATGGTGGGGGAATCCCATGCTTACTCAAATTTTGATTCTCAATATTTCTTCGAACATTTAGAGGAAAATTAGCATAGTAATGCCCACTTACAATCAACAGACCGTCGATGTTTGGTGCACAATTCCACGTGGGAACACAAGCACCCCATTTTTGATCTTTATGGAGAAAACTAAGTATATATTATAGCAATTGAATGCACGTACACAGAGGAAGTGGTTCTCTATGGTTGAAGAACGCAATTCATCAAAATTACCTAATTGCCTCTTATTATTATTATTATTATTATTATTTTCTTCTTCTTTGTCTTTTTAATTTATTCGACCCTCAGACACACCACAATGGTTACTTGAAGTCATGACCTTAAGGCTTGTTTGAGAGTCTAGATTGGATTCGGAACGGCTTGGATTTGAAATTCTTCGGTTGTGTTTGGTACATTCGATTGAGAATTCAAGGTAATCCAAAAGTAGTTCTGCATAATATATTTATAGGGGTTTGAATTTAATTACTAAATTAATTTTAATGACTCTAATTAGTGTACTTATGTAATCTTTGACACAATGGTTGTAGTAAGCCCGTTGAAATATACAATTTGCCTAAAAATGATAAAATTCCAAGTCTCATAAGGGCCACAAGCATAAGATCACATCCGAGTAACTAACCAACGATTTTTAACCGTTGATACATGGATAATGTTTGGACAGTGCATATCATTATATTAAAGTAATTATAGTGATGCAATTGATAACCTGATTATTTTGAAATATTACCATGTGCCCAATAGACTAATAGTCTAATGACCCACATGTTACACATGCAATTCTTGAAAGGATTTTCGATGTAATGTAGTTACTTTAGTGTTGAAACTCTTCCTCTAAGCCATGAGTAGGGACCATCAAAATTACATAATTGCCCCCTTCAGTTGGTTGAAAATACTTGTCAAAGCATATACTTCAATCATGTTGAAAAATTAAAATCATGGAATCAATTCGAAAATGACATATTCTTAAAATCAACATTCTTAAGAACAATGAATTGAGCAGAAAAAGAGATGAATTCTGTGTATCTGGATCTGCTAAAACCACAAAAATCCTTAAAATGAAATTCGAACTCAGCACCTTTCGAGATATTGAGAAGGGGCCGGTGCCATCCTTTCAGACGGAAAACAAAATTACAACTCCGAATTTCTTAAATTTGAACAACTTTCTCATTTCTTTTTATCATGTTCATACATGTGAGTCATTGGAAATAGGTGCAATTGCAAAGTTGTGATCGTGGGCCCCTATGTTTAGGAACTTAGATATACAAGTTTGGGATCAATCTTCAGGCCATTACGTCTTTGGATCTACGTTTTGAGTTATGAGTTTGGAATAAATAAGAACATTTATATAGTTGGGCCCACCATGGATGGATTAGACTACACGAACATAAGCCACTTGTGCATGGAGTGTAAACATGCATGTGGCTTAAAAACCTAATTTCTTTTGTTAGAATAATCAAATATAAATTAATTATTAAAACTAATTAGACCGAAGGTCCATCACACGGATTCAACTCGAACCTGATTAGAGCTGGTTCCTAGCCAGGTAAAAAAGGAGACCTGAATCCATACCAATTTCTTGATTTGTCCCATCAATGAAATTCCGTTGGGTCCATCGAATTCCAGCCATTTCCTCTCTCTCTCCGCATGCAATGCAAATGCCATATCTACTAATATCCCACAATGACCTTACTAGAATCAATCCAATGAGAGGTAAAATAAGAGCTTCATAACAACAAACAATAACATAAATCCCACTAAAATAGCTAAAAATGCTCTAAAACAATAGTCTAATCTCCAACTTAAAAAAAGAAGAAGAAAGAAACAAAGCCAAGTCAGCCTAATACGGAGAGAAGTTTTCCTACCTAAACAAATATGAAAATGACCATAATGCCCACGAGTGCAGCGGCAACCATGGGAACCGTTATTTTTGCAGCGGAGATAGGGCCGTCAGGCTTTCTAGTGGGGCTAGAACCCGAACCCGAGCCGGATCCCGAACCCGAACCCGAACCCGAGCCTGACCCTGAACCCGAGCCTGAGCCTGAGCCTGAGCCTGAGCCTGAGCCTGAGCCTGAGCCTGAACCCTGCCCGCCTTGACCACTCCCACCTGCGGAAGGGGCTGGGGCAGCTGCTGGGCTCTCATCTAGAGACTGTCCCATGACCCAGACGATGAGCTTCTGCCCGGACTCGCAGTGCCCGGGAACCCCGCTTATGAAATAGAACACCCCATAACGGTCGAATTGGAAAAGGGTATTTCCGTCAGAGAATTCAAAAATTGGATTGGAGGTATTGCAGCTGTTATAATCATCTTCCTCCACTACCAGTACTGAGTCGTTCTCGTACTTGAAATCTGCACAAGTAAAAAGCCATAAAAAAAAAAAAAAAAAAAAAAAATCATAGAAAGGAATATCCAACCTAAGTAGGGCCCACTACTACAGAAATGTTGCTGATTGTGAACCGCCAACCGAGGATTCATAAAAAGATCCAACGGTTCAAATTTAACACCAAAATGAACAATAACTGGAAGGCTAGGATTGTAAAATGATGTCAACTTGCACTATGACCCATTCAAAGTGATGACTGGATAATCAATTGGACTGGGCCACATTTGACATGGCCCGCCATCTGATGGGCCAGGCCGTAATCCAAATTATGCCCACTTCAGGCAGGCTAATAGGGCCTGTGTTGAGCCCATTTTGAAGGTGGCCCACCATCACAATAAACTAAGATCATTGACCAGCCTGATCCACTAGCCCAAATTCAGCCCATGTCCGATCCAAGTACAGATGAGCTCGGGTGGCAATGATCGCTCGCTCCGGCCCTACAGGGCCCCTAAAGTAGCGGCCAGGACGAATGATGAATGCCCTGGCCAGATCCCGTCCATTTTGCCTTTCCAATCATCAAGTGGGCCACCGTCGAATAAAAAAATTAAAAATGAACGGTTTAAAAACACTACTTGTAAGCAGTTCCCATTTGACAATTCAAGCCCAAGCCCAACCCACATATCTAAAACCAGGCTCAAAGCCGTCCTATTTCTCAGCTTCCACTGTGGCCTTGAAAAGATAGTGAAAATAAAAGAATAGCATAGGTACTTTGCTCGCATGAGATGAACGGAGAAGGGAGATTAGCAGCACGTGTACCAAAATGGCCCATGCGTTTCAAATCCGGGACATTCATCAAGTAGGACACAGATGCCCCTTCAATATGAACCGTAGGCTTCTAAACGTCCATTTTTCTCATACATGTGTGGTCACGACTGATAGAGGACTACTCTTGCTATTTGCCTTAGGCAATGACTCCTGCTTAATGAACGGCCTGGATCTTAAACAGGCGGCATATATTGCCACGTGTGCCACGAATCTCTTCTAAAACAAGGGTCGGGATGATTTGTCATGGCTATCTCTCTCTCAACTCCCATTATGTTAATTTTATTCCATTAAAATAAAAAAAGGTAATGCTCTTCAACCGTCCACGTGGCACAGTTATACACTAATCCAGATCGCCCAAATTAGTGGATGGAGCTTTCTTAGCCATTAATTTGGACGGTTAGTGTTGTTTGATGAACATGAATTTAGTAGTATGCTCAATCCACAATGGGACCCACATTTTGGATGGTCAGGATGGGTGTTAATCAGTGCCGCATGTGAGGAGTATGAATCTCCACTAATTTCTAAAACTACCCAAAACATCAAATTTCAATATTAATTCAAAACTCTCTGAAACTGAGTCAACTCGTCCGATTCAACTCAGAAAGTTGCGTTCCAAAACTGAGTTTGAATAACTCGATCTAGTTTCCAAATTAAGTGGACTAAATGCATCTAAATAGAGTAATGGATTCTTACACAAGGAATCTCCAACATGGAATCTGTTCCTCGTGGCCCAGTCGTTGTACGTCTCAGTCTCGTTTCCAGTCGGCTCCATCCAACCTCGCGGCCCACCTACGCGAAACCGGTTATCTGATTCGGAAAAGTGGGCCATTGAGATCAAGAACAGAGAAGAGAAGAAGATGAAATTGTAGAAAGAAGCCATGGATGGAAACGCTTGAAATTAGTAGAGATTGTGTAGTGTAGAAAATGAAGAGAGTTGGATTTTTAAAATCCAAAAGAGGAGGGAAGGGTAGTTAAAGTTAGTTATTTCCTTCTTTTGGATGATTGGAGGAGGGAACCGAAGTGGGGTAGTTACACGTGGAAACTGTTACCGAAGCCTGCCACGTGGCATGACCGGGTCTTGCGGGGAAGGGAATTTGGATGCGTGGCGGTCGGATGTGAGGCATGTTTACTCCACGTGAGATGAAGATGAACAGGGATATGGAAAGGTAAACTGAGGATCGGGACCGTACATCTAAGGGACTGTACGATGGATGGTGGATGAGAGAAAGCGATGGTTATGAATGTTGTGATGGTGTGATTTTTGAGATGTGGGCCATCTAGGGGAAATCCCAACGAATGGACGGTATGGATCCACTATCTAGCCTTCCACGTGGACGGTTGAAGGTGGCTCTGTCATGATGGAGAAGGAGCAGAGCAGGTGTTACGATCACCTGAATGCGAGGCCCAACGTGATGTACGTGACTTACATCCACATCGTCCATCCGTCTTGACATCTCATGTGAGAGCATGTTACCAAAATCCAAATCTAGGTGGACCACACCACCAAAGCAGTGGTGATTGAATACTCACCCTTAAAAACATTTCCTGGACAACTGAAATATTTATTTGTCATCCAACTTGTTCATAAGGTCACGATAACTCAATGAAGTGATTACACAAATTTCAGCTTGATCCAAAACTTTTGTGGCCCATAAGAAATTATTAATGGTCAATCACCTATGTTTCCTATCATATGGGTCCACTTTAGATTTAGATATATTTCATTTTTGAAGATCATGCTTTAAAATAAACAGTAACTCAGAAGAGTTTTAACACAGGTTCATGGACTCGAGTACCTATTGTAGTGAAATCTTACATGGTATAAGTTTACGGGAGTGTGTAAAATAAATAAATAAATAAATAAATAAATAAATAAATAATCACATACATCAGTTGAACCGCGGATCCACCCAAGTTCAGGAAGAAGCAATGGATTTGATCCGCTGTTATCATGTATGTGCTGTATCCACGTTGCCCATCAATTTTTCCCTTGCTCATTTAAGTGGGCGATCCCAAGCAGGTCCATTTCTCAAGTGAAAAACACTATAAGAAACAGGGGTCATTAGCCATTAAAAATTTCTCCAAGTTTATGTTGGTGCTTTTCCTTAATTCAGGTCTATTGTACCTTATTGACATGTCATATGGCAAATACAAATTATGATTAGGGGTGTACACGAACTGAGCCAGCTCAATCAACTCGCTCAACTCAGTTTGAAAAAGCTTGACTCAGCTCGACTCGAAATTTAGTTCGATCCAAGTTGAGCCATTTTTTACAGCTCAAACATGAGTTCGATCCGAGTTCGTGCTGGCCCCAGCTCGACTCGACTTGGATCGATATATGGCTTGACTCGGATCGACTCAGTGATATGATATATATTTAAAAAAAACCCTAAAATCCCCTTTACCTCTTTTCAAAATACACCCTGCCGCCCCTCTCCCTGCTCCCTCTCTCCCTAGCCCCTGCTCGTCCCAGACCTACGCCCGACCCTAAAATCCCCTTTACCTCTTTAATCTCTCTCTCGTCTCTGGCTGCCCCTCTCAGCTCTCTCTGCTCGTCCGGCCGCCTCCCTCCCTCCCTCTCTCTCTCTCTCTCTCTCTCTCTCTCTCTCTCTCTCTCTCTCATCTCTCTCTCTCTCTCTCTCTTCCTGCCCGACCAGCAAGGTCAGCAACCCGACTAGCAGAGGCCCTTCGCCTCTCTCTGATTGTCTCGTCGCCCGACCAGCAGAGGCCCTCCGCCTCTTTGCTCGTCTCGCCTACCGACCAGAAGAGGCTGTCTGCCTCTCTCTGCTCGTCTCGCCGCCTGACCAGCAGAGGCCCTCCGCCTCTTTGCTCGTCTCACCTCCCGACCAGCAGAGGCCGTCCACCTCTCTCTACTCGTCTTGCCGTCGGACCAGCATAGGCCCACCATCGATTTGCCTGCTTGCCCTCTGCCCACTGGTAAGCACATGGACCCCATCTTTTGTTTTAAGAAAAATGAACGAAATCTATGATTATTGTGTACTAGATCTGCGTATAACAAGCTCTTGTGGCCAAATCTGATTGTGGTTAATTGTATCATGTATATTAGACTGTAAAGAAAATAGACCTAGAATTAATCTAGACCCTAAGATCATATGAATAAATGTTTGGATTGATGTAGTGGGACCCATTTGAATTAAATCCTGTAAATGGGCCTAACTACATTGTCTTGAGATAAATATATGATGATTTGTATGATTACACTTATTTGTATATGCTAATGTATTTTTTGTAAATGTGGATTTGTATATGCTAAATTGCTAATGTTTTTATTTATTTATTTATTTATTTATTTTAAATGTGGATTTGGAATGATATCTAAGGCCTAACCACATATGATGATTTGGAATGATTACACTTTGTCTCGAGATAAAGATATGATGATTTGTATGATTATACTTATCTGTATATGCTAATGTATTTTTTGTAAATGTGGATTTGTATATGCTAATGTATTTTTTGTAAATGTGGATTTGGAATGAAATCTAGGGCCTAACTACATCCACATATGATGATTTGGAATGATTACACTTTAGATTAACAATTTATCCTGTGGATTTAGTGGACTGTCCACCATAAGATCGGCTATTGGATAGTATAAATCATGACATCATAAAATGTATAGGATTTGTAAGATGATGATTATGTGGGCCCTATCTTATGTGATCAGTGATAACTACCAACTTAGTGGGCCTACCATGGATTTATTTAAATTGGATAATCTGATATTGTTAATGATCAAGTTAGTGTACCATATGATATTTCCCTTTGTTTCCATTTGAAAGGGATCAAAACAATATATGTGGACCAACATCCCGTTTGGTAGAAGAGGTAACACCTCTAACCATGCTCTCTGAGCAGTAGCTCCTTCCGAGCTCGCTTTGACGTTGGCCTAAGGGTCATAGCGTGGAACTACCAGATCTGCACGTTGAGTGTAAAAGAGACGCAATATTTTTTGTTTTTATTAGCTAGTCTTAATTTATGCTTATACATATTGCCTATTGGATATTTTTTATTTTTATTGTTCTAGTTGTAGTATAGGATAATCAGTTGCCCATTTGAGGATTTCTATGTTGCCAGACATAGATTCAGTGTGTTCTTGGATGCATAGAAATTTTCAAATTGTCTCTTTTTGGACAGTTCAATGTTGAATAAATAATAATGTTTTCATTTATTCTAATTTAAATGTACATGCTTATTTCAGTTCATCTCTCTTAATTATCTTTGGATATATTTATTGCATTTATTTCCTCATCAAATATCCATACTTTGTGTGGATAATTGACACGTGAATCAAATACAAGATTAATATATTATGGAGAGATAAGGGGAGATGCTGCCGAAATTCTGGTGTGACATTTAAATTGAATAATGAAAGCATTACAATCTATTTAACATTGAATGAGTGACTGATTTAAAAGCTTAGGAAATTGTTGAAAGTTTAGAGGATATTTATACACACATGATACACCACTTAGGAAATTCTTTACTAAGGTTAGATGAAATTGTTTCATATCTTTAGAGATGACTAGTGAGAAAGAAGTCCCAACTACCCCTAGTGCAGGTGTGTCAGCCACATCACCTCTTGTTGTTGAGGGAGAGGAGTCTTCAGCTACAAGTAAAGGAAAGAAACGGTTAGCTGTCTGGGATGATTTTGAAGAAGTAGTAGTTAACAATGTTGCTAAGATCAGATGTCTGCACTGCAAAACTCTATACAACAAAAATACCGGGAGACTACTCATTTAAACAGACATAGGCAACGTTGTGTAAGGAGACCTAAACTTCTACCTTCAGGCCAACAATTGCTATCGTTTACAAAGTCCGAAGAAACTGCTTCTGAAGGTAAACTTACCACTCATAAGTTTAAAAAAAGGAAGCTGAATGAGTGGTTTGCAAGGCTTATTATCGTTGATAAGCAACCATTTAAAATGATAGAGAGTGAAGTGTTCATGTGATACAGTAAATTCCTTAATCCTCAGTTTGAGAAGGTCTCCTGTGTTACTATGAAGAGGGAGTGCATGAAGATGTACACAAGTGAGAAAATGAAGTTGAAAGCAGTTTTAACATCAGTTTCAAGGATAAGTTTAACTTCTGATATGTGGACGACACAAAATCAAAGAAAGAAATACATTTCATTGACTGCACATTATGTTGATGAAAATTGTAAACTTTACAAGAGAATATTGAACTTTCGCCACCTTCTACATCCCCATTCTGTTTGGTTATTTCAGATTGCATTTACAACTGTCTATGAGATTGAGACATTGAAAAAAGTTACTTCATTAACTTTAAATAATGCTTCAACAAATGACATTGTAATATCATTCTTACGTAACTAGTTCAAGCCAACCGACAATTTATTTTTTGAGAAAAAAATATTTCATGTTCGGTGTTGTGTACACATTCTGAACCTAATTGTACAAGAATGGTTGAAATTAATTGACCAAACTATAGAGAATGTGAGGGAGAGTGTAAAGTACATAAGGGGCTTGCCTTCAAGATTGAGTATATGAAATGAAATACTTCAACGTTTAAATATGAAGTCTTAAAAAACGTTGAAGCTAGATGTATGCACACGTTGGAATTCGACTTTTGAGATGTTGGATTTGGCCCTGGAATTGAAACTTGCATTTCCAGAATATGCAACGCGTGATAGAACGTATGCTTGGTTGCCTACTGAAGAAGATTGGAGTAAAGAAAAAGAAGTTCACAAAATTTTAAAAGTTTTTTTATGACTGTATGAAGATATTTTCTAGCAATAAGTTTCCTACAATAAATATGTTTCTTCTAACTGTGTGGAAGATCAAGGAAGCCCTAAAGAAAGGTGCCAGTGAAGGTCCATTTTTTTTGCAACTCATAACAGACGGTATGTAAATAAAGTTCGATAAGTACTGTGATGAATGTCATTTGTTAATGTCCTTAACTGTTGTTCTTGATCCTCGGTATAAGATGAGTTATGTTAAGTATATCTTTATGAATATTTATTCTAATGAAAAGGCAATAACTGAAGCCTTAAAGGTTCATGACGCAATCGAAGTATTGTACAATATGTACACAACTATAGGATCCACACCAAGTGTTAACGAAGTTAGATTGCATGCTGCTACAAGCTCTGACGCTATGCTTGACGATGATTACATGTCTTTCTTAGCAAAAAAATAAAAATAAAAATACAAACACTGAAACGAAAGAATCGGAGTTAGACTTGTATCTCAAAGAGTTAGTCGTAATGCGGCAAGATTTAGACTTCGATGTTTTGAAGTGGTGAAAAATGAGAGTTAGTGAAGGAAAATACCTTACACTATCGATGGTGACACAAGATATTTTGTCATTTCTTATTTCAACAGTGACATCAGAATCTGCTTTTAGTATAAGGAGTAGGGTCGTGAGCAAGACTCGAAGCTCCCTTGCACCAGATATAGTGGAAGCATTAATTTGTATATAAGATTGGTTGCGTCTGAGTTGGGGAGGTTCTGATATTAATGAGGAAGGGGAGGAGAATATGTTTCAAGCTGCAGCAGAAGAAACAACAGAAACATGTATGGAGTTAGGTTAACACTTCTTGTTAATTTATTGGAACTTGAAAATGATGTAATGGGTATTATTTTATTTTTATTTTTATGTTATATTGATGGATGCTATACGCGCAATGCATTAATGACTTTTTTTTTTTCCATTCATAAATTGCTTTTGTTTTATGTCGTATTTCATTATTACTAAAATACTAATGTTTTCAACACAATATGTAGATATGTCTTCAAGTGAACCATTGATCGACGTTTGGGACTATGGTTCCTTAGTCCGTTCTCCAAAGTCTGAAAAGTTAAAGATTTTGTGTCATTTGTTTGGAGCCAAGTTTGTTAACAAAACTAATCGGCTCAGATTACACTTATCCTGTCAGGGTGGAGATGCAAAACTCTGTCCTAAAGCCCCAAAGGAAGTCCAAGTTCTTTTCCAAGCACTTATTGATTCAAACAAAAAAGCTTCCACTCCCCCATCTAAACTTTTTAAGACAGAGGAGGAAGCTAAATTATTAGCATTTGAAGAAGAATAATTCTAATTCGCCTTAAATAGTAGTATGGAAGAGGCTTCTACACATCAGCGATGTCCTCCAAGATAACATGATGTCGAAGCAGGTTTAAGCTGCACAACTAAAAAGAAGAAGAGTAAGAATTCATCTAAGTCTCTTTCCAGTCTTGGTGCATTTTACAGGACGTTGGGAACTATGTATAAATCTTCTCACAAAGAAAGTTTGGAAAATCTAATTCAAACTATATAAGAGGGCGATAAAAAGCTATCTCCACCTTCTGATTCGGGAGAGGTGAATGAGTACGTATATGAAGATTTAGATAACAGCTCAAGCTCAGCAGATGAATCTTACAATAATGTCTTCATTTTGTATTTAATATTTTATTTTATGCTTTGTTGTGTTATTAAATGTATGTAGTAAAATTATAATTTTAAAACTCGATACTTTTGACTTCCTAGTTCTAAGTTCCGACATTGTATAATCTCGAAAACTAAACTTAAAAACTCGAAAATTCGAAAACTAAACGGTTTGAAAGCTTGAAACTTGGCTCGAAAAACGAACTCGAACACAGATCGAAAGCTCGAAATTGGCTCAAACTCGGCTCGAACTGGTCCAATTGCTGACCGAGCCGAGCCGAGCTGGAGATGCTGACTCGATCACCGAGCCGAGCCGAGTTCGAGCTGGGTGTGCTTGGTGATCGAGTCGAGCCGAGCTGAGGCCAATTCGACTCGGTTCGGCTCGATGTACACCCCTAATTATGATGAGCTTAGGAAGTCTTTAATGGTGGGAGTTCAATAAACATTATTTCTTTTACGCCCCAAACTCGAAAACCGGGCTCACAAAATTTTCGATCGCCGAATCCGGCGCCGACAGCCTCCGTAGTACCCCATTCTTGACTTCAAGCGCCCATACGCCAGATTCCAATCCTGGGATCCTACAAGGAGGATTTTTCAACGTACATTTATCTCGTAAGAAGCATAATCACAAGTTTACCTAAATCACAAAGGCAACATCATTACATATCCACTAATATAAACAGTTGAATACAGTGCTGAAAGGGAGATACATATATAAAAAATCAAAGCTCCAGAAGACAGCTGCACGCTCTAAGCTCAACGCTGCTACGACCTAACGCCACCTACACGCATCTATTGTGTATAAGCTTATAGAAAGCTTAGAGGGTGGTGTAAGTATGTGCACAAGATAAGTGCCAAGTATGTAATATCAGAGCAATGCGGAAACATGTCGGTAAGTCCATAAATACCATCAGCCTTATCCAGGCTATGCGATGCAAAAACATAATAAACTAATATCATATACTGAGGAAGCAACATAGATCAACTATGCAATGCAGAGACATAGCAAGCCAAATATCATATACTAAGGATGCAATGCAATATGCAGATCCTGATGAGTCCACGAATACCGTCAGCTGTATCTAGGCCATGCAAAACAGAAGTATAGCTGGGAATGCAATGTAATACGCGGTGCGAATGAAATGACCAAGCTGGAGTGTGAAGTCAGGATGATAATACGTAGTATCGCAGACTATGGGGTCCATCACAAGGGACTTCTATCCAAATCAATCTCATACCTAAATTTGGATAGTCAAACTCACGTGGTGAACTCCCGATCTCAGGTTGGTCGCGCGCCCCAGCCGAAATCCTCGCCACTATGAAGGTACACACGATGTCTTGATTGCTCACCAACAGCTCGAGTGGATAATGAATGAATGAATGAGTCAAATGCTGAGTACGCAACTCCTACTCAGTAAGTCCACATATCAGTATAACTCATCTCTGGGATATCACTAGGGTCTAGTATACTCCACAATGGCTGCCGCCTCCCTAGCCGCACAACTAGTGAGTGGAAAAGACCTCACTATCTGCCTAGCCAGTAGTCTGCCAATACCTACCCGGCTCATCGATAACGGATCCATTTACGAGATGGTCATACTCAGCATAGCTTACAGCCCCCCTCACCCGGGAGGATAAGGCCACACCCCCTCCCAATCGACCACGACATAGTGGGAGACACCGCCTACTGGAATTCGGCACTCGGGCGCTTATGTATCCACTCGGTCTAGACGTTGGAGTATCCTCTAGTACCAGGAGGATTCTGGGACTCTCATCCAAGGACATCGTATGTGCCCATAGTGCTAGAACTAAATATTTTCGGTATCCCATTTGGCCATCTACGATGAACTTGTGGAGACCATAGCCCTGATATCGCTAGGGCGCCAGTGATCATGTCACACAAATGCAAGATGCATGAGTCATACAATCCAATCATGCATCAATCCTGCACGTACCGTGCGCTCATGTGGGACGACTCCGCCTATTAGGGAGTCCCATAAATAATCTGCCCTATGACATATGCAATGGTCAATCACATCTTATAATAAACATGTAGATGATGCGTATGAGCATGTATCATGATGATATGTTGTCACATACTCATAATCGGTATCGATAACCGGTATCGATAATCGACATCGATAATAGGCCTCGATATTTGGCTTATATACAAGGCGGGGTCCATAGATGAATAACTGATCTAAACCAAAATATAAAGATCAGCCCTCGGCCGTGGATATGCTAAATCCGGTAGCACGGAGCCATCCATCTACGGTGATGATGGACTATGCAACATCAATGGGGCCCAATGATTTGGGTTGACCTAAAATAATGAGAATGGGCCTAACAAAGGCCTAAGGGAAGGTCATAATGTGGACATTTAACCATCATCGCCCATTAATGTGAACATTTAACCAACATTGCTCCCAAGGAGTGGCCCAGATAGAGCCAAACGTATAGTGGGCCCATGATCTCACACAAGGGCCTAATATACATCACCATGGGCCTCACTCAAGGGCCTAATACACATCACAATGGGCCTCGCTCATGGGCCACATATACATCACATTGGGCCTCACTCATGGGCCCAATACACATCACATCAGGCCTCATTAAATGGGTTGCAAATACATCATATTGGACCTCAACATATGGGCCAATATATATCACATCAGGCCTCATCAAATGGGCCCTGAATGTATCATATTGGGCCTCTCTAAATAAGTTACAAATACATCACCTGGGCATCATCAAATGGGCCTCATATACATCTAGTTTGCCGCATCACATAGGCCTCGTACACATCACAATGCGCTTGACATAACACAATGGGCCTCATATGTACAATAAGTGGGCCTCTCATGGTAATGAGGCATACGACCCAAAATAAATGGACAGTGTGTGTAATACACATACATCATGGTGGGCCACACGGGTCAGCCTTATGGTCTAGAAAAATAGATGGACAGTGTGCTTCCAATACACACATCAAGGTGGGCCTTATGCATCACAGAATGGGCCCCACCGGCTGGATATACAATGCATACATTACGGTGGTCCCATGGATGGATTGTGTGTATATAACACATACATCATAGCTGGCCCCACAGCCTGAATGGATGGCGAGGACAGACATATACCTTTGGTGGATCTCATCGTCCCAATCAGCTGGGCAATGTGAACACCACATGCATCAAGGTGGGATCCACCGTCCAGCAGATGGACGGTGGAGATATAACAAATAAATCACTGTGGTCCCCACCGTCCAGATGGACGACGGGAATAAAATACATAAATCACGGTGGGTTTCCACCGTTCAAATAGCTGGACGATGTGGATATAAAACATATACATCACGTGGGGTCCACCTGTACGACAGATACGTCAAGGTGGGACCCTCAGAGATGGACGGTCTGGGTATAACACGTACCCATGATCAGACCCTCAGAATTTGCTGACGTCAGCCAATAGCTTTGAGCTACGTGGGACCCGCAACACTTGCTGACGTCTATACATCAGCCATAGGAGGTGGGGTCCACATAGATGGACGGTCTGGATGATCAGACCCCACTTGCTGATGTCGATACATCAACTAATGTAGCTGGTGTGCGGTAGACCAGCCAATCCGTTTGTACATCTAGTGGGTCCCACATGGGGCCCACCATAATATAATATAATATAATATATATTTATATTATATATATACTTCACATGGGTCACACCGTCCAGGAGACTGGACGGTGTGGAGTGGGGTACGCCAGCCCATCAGCTTCCATCTCACCGTCCACAATGGATGGTGAGGATAAAATAAATATATCCGGGTGGGTCCATGTCAGCGTGGCCCACCAGAGTTCTGAATCAAGCTGGTATTTGTTTTCCCTTTCATACGGTCCAGCAGCAGTTGCTGCTGGACGCCTGAGCCTGGACGGTCAGGATCAGGTGGGCCCGTGGCCTGGACAAAATGGATGGACGTGTGGATGTGAGACACACATCATGGTGCGTCTAGCACACACACATCAAGGTGGGTCCACGCGGTGGCCCACCGAAGTTTGGATTAAACTGATATTTGTGTTTTTCCTTCATCCAGGCTTGTCCAAACGGACGGGCAGCAAGGTGGGTCCCACAATTGGATGGTCTGGATATAACACATCATGGTGGGCCACACATACAAACACACATCAGGTGGGCCACACACCTCATCATCATCATCACCATACAAAAAGGAAAAGAGAGAGAGAGAGAGAGAGAGAGAGAGAGAGAGAGAGAGAGAGAGAGAGAGAGAGAGAGAGAGAGAGAGAGAGAGAGAGAGAGAGAAATGGCGGAAATGGGAGCTTCGTCACTATGAGCTCCTCCATGTACATATATCAAGATGAGTCCCATCACAAGTGGGCCCTTAAACGAAAATCAACAGTTGGATATCTTAAAATCACCTACCGATTCCACTTCTTCTAGGCTCCTTGGACTCCTTAGATCCTAGGCTTTCCCTTTGATGGTGGAAGATGAGGATTGAAGGGTGGAGATGGGAGATTAGAGGGGTAGGAAGTGGGCCACACTTGGCTCTCTTGGAATAGCTTGGACGTTGGCTCTCTTGGGTTGCTTGGGAGATGGTTTGAGAAAGAGAGAGAGAGAGAGAGAGAGAGAGAGGTGATGTAAGAGTGAGTGATGGGTGATGGGTGAGTGTAAGAAAGGGATGGGTGGAGAGAGAGAGAGAGTTGACTTTGGGAATGGGAGAGGGATGGGTTGTAAGACCCGTGTCCTAGTCCGCACCGTTCCGTAGGCTTCCGCGATCCTACCGGTCAAATTTCGGCAACCATCGACCCGTTTTCGACGTTTGCACGCAATCCTAAGTCGAGTCCTGCATACCAAAGTTGACTCGATCCGAAACCTGTACCTTGGCAACCGCTCCGTCGCCGCGGTTCCAACGTCCCGACTCACGCACTGATCCGATACCCAGGGTAGAAGATGTAGGCCCACGTTCAATTCGAAGAAACGCTGCGCGTTGTGAACTTCAAGAGAATCTCTACGAAATGTCCCATCAATCAATCAATCACTCATGTCAAGTACAAATCAAGTCACTCCATACCCAAGTACAACAACCCATACCTTTCTCTTACACAAGAAAGCCCAAAGTCAACCCTCACATCACTTCACCTCTCTCTCCACCCATCCCTTCTTACAACACATCACTCCACCCATCACCTCATTTTCTCTCTCATTTTCTAAAGAAATATCTCTCCCAAGAAAAAAAATTCATACGTCCATGCTCTCTCCCTCTCCCAAACAACAAGTGTGGCCCATTTTCCTACTCTCTCATCTCCTATCTCAACCGTCCATTCCTCATATACTACCATCAAAAGTGTAGGCAAGGAGCTAAGGAGGCTAAGGAGCAAGGAGGAGTGCAAGAGGTGGGTGATCCACCGTTGAAATCTTATTTTTAGGGCCCACTTGTTGGTGGGACCCATTTTGATGTATGAGTTGTATTATGTGGGGCCCATAGTGGTGGGGCCCCACCATCACCGTTTCTCTCCCTCCCTCTTTTTCTCTCTCTCTTTCTCTCCTTATCTTTTTCCTCTCCTTAGAATGTAGTGGGCCCATCAATTTGTGTTAAACCTACTCCATCCATCGGATGGTGTGGCTCACTGCATTTTAGGAGAGATCCGTAGTCTACCTAACATATATAGTGTATTATATTTACATTATATATATATTATATTAATATCATATACATATATATATATATATATATATATATATATATATATTATATATATATATATATATATATATATATATATAAGAATGGTGGGCCACGTCCATGTGGTACCCACCACAGTGCATGTGTTGTATCTATACCGTCTAACGTCCCTGGATGCTGGACGGGTATAGCTAATATGGAGTGCGTGGATTGACATGGGTGTGTACTTTCAAGGTAATAAAAAAGAAAAAAAAAATTATTTTTGGGGTGGGCCACCCATGTGGACCCCACCTTGATGTTTATGCATGATCCAAGCCGTCCATCCCAACCCTTGCATCCTTTTAGGCGTTGAGCCGAAAAATGTTACCGATCCAATTATCTGGCGGGCCGTGGCATTAAGAATGCTAGTATTTTCCGTTAAAACTTGGGAAAATGATTGCTGGGGTCAACAAGAAGCTTGGACCGACCTGAAACTTGGTTTGGACCCCTAATTTTGTGGGACACATACAATGGACGGGGTAGATCTGGTTAATGTGGGTCTCACCTAGACAAAAAAAAAAAAGAGAAGAAGAAGAAGCAGCACTGCTGCTGCTACTACTGCTGACAGACGCAGGCAGCGCCTGCGCTGGCTGCCTGGCGGACGGACCGGCTGGGCCTCACGGCTCAAGCTGCGGGCCCCATCGTGATGCGTTTTAAACATCAACACCTTGCATTTGATGGGTCCCCTTTGTCTATGGGGCTTCCCCAAAAATCAGCCATATACGGAACTCAGGTGGGCCACATCATCTAAAATCATGTGAGGACATGCCTAAAACATATAAAAACACCCGGTGGGGCCTACCTGAAATTTGGATGTGGCTGAAACTTGGTCTGAATCGTCAGTCAGGTGGGACACACCTAATGGGTGGGCTGGATTTGTGAACCACATTTCGGTGGGCCCCACACCCACCCCCAGGTCCAAGTGACCTTATTAATAGGTTGGACGACAAATAAATATCGCGGTGGGCTCCCTGCCCACGTGACCCAATCAACAGATTGGGTGGAAAATAAATATTGCGGTGGGCCCCCACCCTGTCCGTATGACCTTATGAACCGTTTGGATGGCAATAAACATTACAGTGGGCCTCTGGACAGATTGGATGTAAATAAACATTCCAGTGGGCCCCAAGTCCTCGTGACCCTATTAACAGGTTGGCTGGAAAATAAATAGCACCGTGGGCCCCCTTGGTCCACGTGACCTTATGGCCAGATTGGATGAAAATAAACATTATGGTGGGCCCGTGGTCCACGTGACCTTACCAATAGGTTGGTTGATAAATAAACATTACAGTGGGCCCTAGGCCCATGTGACTCTAAGATCAGTTTAAATGGAAAATAAACATTATGTTGGGCCCTAGGTTGGGTGGAAAGTAAACATTATGGTGGGTCCTACTTAAGACCCACTTATGTATGTATTGTGTCCACACCTTTCATCAGTGTGGACCTCCACCATGGAGTATGTGATTTATCTATGCCTTCCATCCCTATGGGACCTACCATGATGCATGAGTTTCATCCAAACCGTTCAACCATTTGGAGATCATTGAGACCTACTTTGACTTGTACATGAGGCCCATTTGATGTATTGAAGGTCCATGGGTCGAGGCCCAATGGGATGTACATGAGGCCCATTATAACGTGATTCTACCATGGTTTATGTGTTGACTATTATAGTAGGCTATGCCTTGGAAGCAATGATGGTTTGACGTCCACATTGTAGGATGATGTCGGTTAAATGTCCGCATTATCACTTGCCCTAAGGCCCATTGATAGGCCTATACTTGTAATGTGTAGGCCGTCTAGGCCCATCTTCGTTTTGATCAGAGTCCATTACCACATAACATGTATAGTATAGATTCATGATTCATGATCATACGCATCATATATATGTCTGATATGACGAGTGACTGATCATAGCATATGCCTTCAGACGGATTGTTTATGGGCTCCCTGATAGGCAGAGTTGTCCTACATGAGCGTGCGATGCGCGCATGATTGTTGCATGTTTGGTAGGGTGATTTATGCACTTGCATTTGTGTGATCATGATTATTGTATGCCCCAGCGACATCAGGGCCAAAGCCTCCATAGACACATCGTGGGTGGCTGGATTGGATACTGAAAATGTTTAGTTCTAGCATACGGGCGCTATAGATGTCCTTGGGTGAAAATCCCTAAACCCGATGGTACCAGAGGATGACTCCAACGTCGAGACCGAGTGGATACACGAGCGTGCGAGGGCCATATACCGGTAGGCCACGTCTCCCACTGTGTCGTGGTCGGTTGGAAAGGGGTGTGACCTTACCCGCCTGAGTGAGGGGAGTAATTTCTAGGTTGAGTTTGACCAGCATGAGGAATAGGTCTACTATCGACGAGCCGGACCCGATATTGGCAGACGGATAGTGAGGTATCTTCCACTCTCCCAGTTGCGTGTTCGGATAGGGACGACAAACTGGCGTAGAGTGTACTAGACCCCGGTGATTATCTAGACTGAGAACCGTACTGATTGATGCTCTAGTGAGGAGCTGCATTGATATGTGGAGGTGGATTGACATACTTGACTTGCATTATGCATCGCATGACCTTGACATGGGCAATAGTATTCATATCTTGCACCACATAGCCTTGGTACGGCTGAATACATTTATGTACTCATTAGCATATTTTCGTATTACTCTGACCTTGCATTCTGAGACGCTCATATTGCGCACACACTTACACCACCTTCTAAGCTTTCTATAAGCTTATGCACGATTGATGCGTGCAGGTGACGCCAGGACGCAGCCGCAGTTGGAGCGTGCAGTCGAGCTGTTGGAGTTTTTGTTATTGTCACTATCTTGTATTTCCCTTTCCTACGCATTGTACTCAAAGTTTTTGATCATAGTGGATTTTGTGATGGTGTTCTTGTGGTTATTGTTAGTGGGTTATGCTTGTGGTTATGCTCATTACGAATCAAATTGATTATTAGAAATCCTCCTTGTAGCATCCCAGGATCGAAACCTGGTATATGGGTGTCGGGAACCGAGAATGGGGTACTACGGAGGCTGTGGGCACCGGATTCGGTGATCGGGAATTTTGTGAGCCCGGTCTCTGAGTTCGAGGCGTGACATGGGTTGTGTACTTGTTGTACTTTGATTGATTGATGTGATGGGTTGTAGAGATTCTCTTGGGATTTGCAACGCGCGGCATTTTCCTCGAAATAAACGCGGGCCCACATCTCCTGGCTTCTGTATCGCGTTGGTACGTAAGACGCAGCGTTGGAACCACGGTGACGGTGCTGTCGTAATGGTACTAGTGTTGGGTCGAGCCGATTCAGATTTACGTGATACGACTTAGGGTCGCCCGCAAACGCCGATTTCAGGTCATGGGTTGCCGGAATTCGACAAGGAGGATCGCGAGAGTCTACGGAATGGTACGAACTAGGATACGGGCCTGACAGTTTCTAGCGCGGTTTACTTGATATTTGTGTGTACCCTATTTTTTATGGTTCTTGAAAAACTCAATTGGATGGGACACATATTATAGCAGGGAAAAGATATCACATGCTAAAGATCTTTAAAGATGCTTAGAGTACTTTTTATGAAATCATAATTGAGATAATGACAAGATAATGAGAAGTTGAAAGGAATTTAAAAGCAAACCAAGCGGCTGGAGTCGTCTACGTAGTCAATCGAGCAGCAGAGTGGAATGTAGTCGAGTCAGCAAATAGGCTTGGAGTCAGATTGTGGGAAGCATCCAGATGGCTAGGTTAAGACTATAAATAGCAAATGAATTCAACAAAGTAAATTGTCTCATACAACCCAAACAAACCAAATCTATCTTTCAATTATCCGTCATTTACGTTTCTTAGTATAAGCTTTTACCTTTTGTCAGTTAATTACATTTCGTAGTGTAATCCTTTACTTTTGTCTGCTGCTTACATTCCATAGTATAATCCGTAGTTGTTAACTTTAGTTGTAATTCAGATCTATGCTCATACGTTGGATTCAGTTCGAGCATCAATTAGAGTTCTCCACCTAGGAAGGTATTTTGCAGTTGTTCTCTGCGACCGACTGTAAGAATCCCTTTCTTGTTGTTCCTTTATCTATATTGAAAAAGTCCTTTTGCATAGAAGGCCAAGGTGTAACCCATCGTTAGAGGACGGACCCAAACCTCAAACTATCGCCTAATCATTTTAACATACTGTGCGAGTGGCTGAATAGACGATCGATCTTATTCGATCTTAGTCACATACTACGTATCTTCTTATTTGGTGCTTGGGGTCATAATTGTTTGGTTTGAATTGAGAGCCGCACATTCAATTCTAGCACGCCTCCATTTATCACGTGGTCAAATTTGTAAATCAAACCACAATAGGTTTTTGGCACGCCCAGTGAGACTTTAAAAAACTATTTGACTGTCAAAAATATTCATTAAACACCGCCTGTGTAACAATTTTGGGTAGCGTTAAAACAACGGCTTTTGGCATGCCCGGTGGGACTCATAATATGAGTCAGTATGAAAGTAATGAAAAAGTGAGATGACCAACGTATCTTTTTGAGATAATAATGGTTGGGTTATGTGATATACAAATGACAAATCAACATATGATAGAGCAGTTACGAGCTCAGGTCGAGCAGTCACGAATTCAGGCTGAAACCTTCAACAGATGGATGGATAACCAGACCATAAGCCTGAATATGATGTTTTTTGAAAGAACACCCGCCGTGCTACAGCAAAATGTGCCTAAGCCAATTGTTGATATTAGTTTTGTTGGAAATGTGGCGTTAGTACCACCAACACTCCAATTACCTCTTCCACAATAGAATATTCATCCTGCTCCAATCTAGGAGATACGAAACACTCTTCTATCCAACGAGTTCAGGTGACCGAAGCGGGAGGTCATGAATGTTGTTCCTGAAAAATGAAATCAATATATACTTGGGGCCAACTCTTCCTCAAGAATCCACCATAGAATGAAGGACAAAACCAAGTAGGCCCTGAACCACCTCTAACGGCCAAATCACGTTGTTTGAATCGTGACCAAATTATTTAAATGGTTCAGGAAGTAACTGGCCAAGTTCGTGACTATATTACTACCTTGGTCAACCATAAGGCCCATTTGGAATGAATTGACCGACAATCTCCATTATTACAGTCGATCTTGCCGTTTTTCAATCAAGATGGCCGAGTTCCACTAGGATGACTGAATTTGCCATTTTTTTATCACGATGATCGAGTTTGACCAAGACGACCGAATTTGTCGTTTTCTCTATCAAGATGGTTGAATTCGACCAAAACGGCCGAATTTACCAATTTTCTACCAAGATGGCCAGGTTCGGCCAAGTTGGCTGACTTTGATGTTTTCTGATAAAGATGGTTGAGTTTGACCAAGATGACCGAAATTGATGTTTTTATATGGCCGAGTAATCACATTTATTGTGCTAAACAATGGATTAACATCGCATTCGCCCTTTAGCAAAGACGAAACAACGCGGGGGCAATGTTGTACCCAATTTTTAACTGTTCTTGGAAAACCCAATTGGAAGCGACACGTGTTATAGCAAGGAAAAGATAATGAACCCATTAGATGACAAATAAACATCGCTGTGGCCCCATGAAGGAAATAACTTTCAAAGTTGGATGTATTATGGCCACTGATTCTGTTGGTGTGGGCCACTTGAGTGTTGGATCTACTTCATTTTTGGATACCCCAAAATATTATGATAAAACGGATGTATGGTGTAGATATGTCATATACATTGCGTTGCACTTTTGGACTGATTTTCAAAGTAGAAATACCCATCATTTTAAAGCTGAAGGAAAAAAGTAATAATTACTTCTTTACAAAGTTTTACATGAAACATGGAAAATCAAACATGCAAATTGCTGGGTGAAGAAACAACACTAGCAGTTATTGAAAACCACTGGACCACGTAACATAAAAGTAGATGAGAAAGGTTTAAGAAAATAAAAAGGCAGCAATTCTTTCTGGATGAAACCGAAGGCAATGGTGTATGTTTGACCAAAAGGGGCAAATATTCTATGGCTAGGATCATCTAATGGTGGGGCTAAATGGTGCCTTGGCATCCAAGTGGAGGTCCAAAATAATAGGCTCAATCATTAATGTATAGTAGTCTCTCGTGAAATGCTCACCTTTCCAAGGTTTAAAAATTTAGAGAACTCAACCTGAAATTTATTAAGCTGACTCATATGGGTCTTTGGAATCCAAGTTGATAGTAATAACATTAAAATATAATAATATATAGATATTGTAGGCCTTAGTTAGTCCATCTCATTTTAGATAATGGCAATTATGGGTCAGATATGGATGAAGATCTCTAATACATAATTACTGTTAATTAACATATATTTTACCACACCAGTTTGAAATTGAAGTGGCTCATGCGTCTCAGACGCATAGCATATTAGGCAATCTGTGCTGTGAAATTGTGACAGATAGGCCATGGCCTAAAAATAGGCCTATGTGAACATTTGACCATTTGGGCCCCACCCAGTTAAGTGATTCTTGAACCATGACCCATGCATCCAATGGGCGTCACAGTTCCAAAAATCCAGATTTATCTACATGTAGGCCACATGTATGTGTAAGAGTCACCACAATGTATAAAGGGTTGTGAACTATTACAATATATTCTGAATTGTGATGCCTTGAGGTTTTACTTGGATTATCTTCTAGAGCACTATCGGTTATAGTAATCCTAGTTACATCAGTTCACTTGGAAATTCATTTGATTAATCTGAACTGTCTATTAAGTCCAGAACACGTTCATGAACTTCCATGCAAAAATTAAACTGATCAGTTGATCCAATACATCCTTGATTTGGCATTATTTTATCTAGTAATCCTTTTTTTTTTTTTTCCAAGATATGGATGGGATGGATACCATTCCCTAACAAAAGTGATTCTTTATAGAATCATAAGAAATTATTGATGGGCCCTAACAAATAGATGGACCAGATTGTGTAAACAATCTTGATTGTCCATATTAAAAGCTGATGATCAAATGGTTAATATTTGTCAGATTGGTGCAAGGCCTGCATAACCGTACACTCCCACACATACCACAATGGGTGGCCTCAAACCCATGTCCTCTACGTTGAAACTCTTGTGAGTCTACCACTGAGCGATGAATAGGGAACCATCCTTGATTTTGTATTATATTCAATATAAATCTATTTTTCCAAGACATGGATGGGATGTATACCATTCCCTAATAAAACTCATTCTTTAGAATCATAACAAATTCATGATGGGTCCCAACAGATAGATGGACCAGATGGTTGAATTGACTAATTTTTGTGTGAACAATCTTGACCATCCATATTAATAGTCGATAATGAAATGGTTAATATTTGTCTGATTGGTGCAACGCTGCCATAACCAATGTAATCTTTGCTGGACCTAATGAATAGTCTGGATCGATAGACTAGATTGAGTGTCCAATGTTTGGGATCGCACTATAACTCATAGCTGTATGAGAGCATTGGACCATTTCTAATATTTTAATTTGGCCCCAATACAACTCGGGCCAAAATTAAGGTGGTAGTTCACCTCCAGCTTTCAAACCATGGTGGGTCATACCACAATTGAAGAAGTGATGAGAAATTTACCACTGTAGATGTCACCTTTTATCCAGCGGTTTTTTTGAAGCAAAACAAACTTAACTTACCAACTTAGACCTTCACGGACGGACAACAAATTTGAGGACAAAAATACCCCTACTTTTTAAGTAAGCCAGTTGATGACTACGGATTTGGCAGCCCTTTCTGGCTACGAATTATAACCGTAGCCATAGGTACCGTAGTCGATCTAGCAGCCAACCCCGACAGTGGGACAAGACATTGAATCGGGGTCGACCGGGTTGACCCGGTCAATCGGGTCAGTGGGACAGTGACTCGGGGTCGACCGGGTTGACCCGGTCAATCGGGTCAGTGGGACAGTGACTCGGGGTCGACCGGGTCAATGGGATGTGGATACCGGGTCAGTGGGGTTTATCTGTTCTCTCTCAGACAAAAATGATTTTATTCTTTCTCATCCATTATACGTGCATTATGCACCTGATTCTCTTTATCACATGATTCTCTGTATCATTATTTCTACTAAGAATAGGTTAAATTAAGATGCCTGAAATTTTGTAGTGTTGGGTGAAACACTGAGGATATCTTTATCCTTTCTCAAACTAAGAAGTCTCAATACATTGTATTTCTCTCGGTTCCTTTATTTATAATTTTTTTTTTCAAATTAATGCAACTGTGTTTGATTTTCATATGGCAGGTTGCTATTTTTCTTATTCAAAGGAATCGACATGCTTTGATTGGTAGGGCAATTGATGATCATGATATGGAAAGAGTGCTTCGGTTTTGGAAAATCTGATCCGATGAAGATAGTTCCACTATGATAATTGCTCATTTAATGTTCAGGCCTCCAGATCTTGACAAAACAATTCATATCATTTTGCCTGTCACAGGTTGTGGATGCTCTATATGATTGCAAGAGTGAGGTGATTGGACCCGGCTTCTTTAAGTTCAAAGTAGAAATAGGTGATCTTCCTTATTATGCTTGCCTCAACATCTTACAAACTTCTTACAACTATAACCTTTGCTATGAAAGAAAATGCCTTTAACAAGTCTTTTCCATCTCCAGAAACCTGTGTACTTTCATGGGCTTTCTAGTTTGTACATGGACAAGACATGTCACGCTACACCAGGAAACTTCATATGCAGATAGATGCTGCAAGATATATTACAATACTGAAACTTTGTTAAAGAATTAAATAAATAAATGTATTTATTTATTTGTTGTTTGTCATTTAACCTTTAATATATGTAAAAATATATCCACTCTGGTCTCTCTTCATTACAACCAACAACTGATCACCCCATCATCTTCTTAAATAGAGATGATGTATGATCTACTAATTCATCCACATCTGGGGAGGAGTTTACATTCGTAGGAAGGTTTTGTTGCGTGAGATCTGTTTCCACCTCAAATGATGAGCTAGTCTAAAAATAGAAGGGGATTTGAACACAAAGGGTTTTGAAATACTATTTTGAGGCATTGATGTATGGATCAGTCTTAGTAGGTGAGGCCAACTCCACTTCTGATGAAATGTGTTACATGTCTAGGTATAGAGTTCCATTTTTATTGCTTCTCTTTGCCTGATAGTTTAGGTAAAAGAAATTGGAAAAAGAATAGAAATTGAGCGAGGAAAGGTGAAATTGAGTGCAGCAAGGTGAAATTGAGCGAGGGAACTTACAAAGTTGAGCGAGGCAACGTAGAAATTGAGCGAGGCAACATAGGAATTAAGCGAGGCAACCTATATATTGAGTGAGGGAACCTATAAATTCAGTGAGACAACCTATAAATTGAGCGAGGGAACCTAGAAATTGAGCGAGGGAATGTAGAAATTGAGCAAGGCAACCAAGGAATTGAGCGAGACAACCTACAAATTGAGCGAGGAACTAGGAATTGAGCAAGGGAACCTAGGAATTGTGCGAGGCAACGTAGAAATTCAGCGAGGTAACCTAGGAATTGAGCGAGGGAACCTAGAAATTCAACGAGGCAACTTATAAATTGAGCGGGGGAACCAAAAAATTCAGCGAGATAACCTAAAAATTGAGCGAGGAAACCTAGAAATTAAGCAAGGCATCGTAGAAATTGAGTGAGGCAACCTAGGAATTGAGTAAGGCAACATAGAAATTGAGCGAGGCAACCTACAAATTGAGCGAGGGAACCTAGAAATTGAGCTAGGGAACCTATAAATTAAGCGAGGCAAATTACAAATTGAGCGAGATAACCTAGGAATTGAACGAGGCAACCTACAAATTGAGTGAGGGAACCTAGGAATTGAGCGAGGGAACCTAGAAATTGAGTGATGGAACCTATAAATTGAGCGAGACAATTACAAATTGAGCGAGGCAACCTAGGAATTGAATGGGGCAACTTAGAAATTGAGCGAGGCAATGTAGGAATTGAGCGAGGCAACCAAGGAATGAGTGAGGCAACCTACAAATTAAGCGAGGGAACCTATGAATTGAGTGAGGCAACCTACAAATTGAGCGAGGCAACTAGAAATTCAGCGAGGTGACTAAGGAATTGAGCGAGGGAAGCTAGAAATTGAGTGAGGGAACCTAAGAATTGAGCGAGGCAACCTAGGATTTGAGCGAGGCAACTTACAAATTGAGCGAGGCAACCTAGGAATTGAGCGAGGGAAGTTAGAAATTGAGCAAGAGAACTTAGGAATTAAGTGAGGTAAGCTAAAAATTGAGCTAAGCAACCTAGGAATTGAGCGAGGGAAGCTAGAAATTGAGCCAGGGAACTTAGAAATTCAATGAGGCAATCTGGGATTTGAGTGAGGCAACCTAGAAATTTAGTGAGGCAACTTAGAAATTGAGCAAGACAACCTAGGAATTGAGCGAGGCAACCTATGAATTGAATTGAGCGAGGGAACCTAGGAATTGAGCGAGGCAACGTAGAAATTCAGCGAGGGATGCTAGAAATTGAGCGAAGGAACCTCGAAATTCAGCGAGGTAACCTAGGATTTGAGCGAGGCAACCTAGGAATTGAGCGAGGGAGCTAGAAATTGAGCGAGGGAACCTAAAAATTCAGTGAAGCAACCTAAGAATTGAGTGAGGGAAGCTAGAAATTGAGCGAGGGAACCTAAAAATTCAGCGAGGTAACCTAGGATTTGAGTGAGGCAACCTAGGAATTGAGCTAGAGAAACTAGAAATTAAGCGAGAGAACCTAGAAATTCAGCGAGGCAACCTAGGAATTGAGTGAGGCAACCTAGGAATTAAGCGAGGCAACGTAGGAATTCAGCGAGACAACCTAGGATTTGAGCGACCAAACCATCTAACTCTACTTTTTCCCATCTTGTTACCTATTGGTGTTACTCATAAGTTCACTTGAATATATTCATTTCTAATTCTATTATTCCCTATCTTGCCAATCATCCATCTCAACATCCTTATTTTAGCTACACTCTTCCCATGAATATGTTGTTTCTTAACTCGTTAATTGTAATCAACATGTAATAGACTATTAGATAGCGCTTGATTGTAATCAACATATGTAATAGCCTATCGAATTGCACGTGTGGGAGTTTTGCACTATCATTGTCGATCCCTAGCCTAGATAAAGGAGGGTTGCATCAAGTTCGTAGCCAGCAGCAAACCTACGCCACAACATTCATCAAGATATTGTAATTGTATGGAAAAAATAATCAACTAAATTGAACTATATGCTCACTTCAGCCTGAAATTCACATAATCTTATGATATTTTCATGTGCTATTGTTTTTGCCCCACTCAATTTTTTTAAAAAAAATATGTATGCCTTAGAAAGATGATCTGAGTCCTATCTATAAAGCAATCCAAAACTTTCATGCATAGGTCTTTGGGGATGATTTATGGGATCTGTCACAGGGTAGCCGATCACATAATCATAGAATTGATAATTTCTTTATTGTCGAATTCTAGTATCATGATCTATTAGCTGTAATTTCAAGGCCATTAGCAAACATGAAATTCAGTGGGGAAAACATGAAATTGAGCGGGGCAAACATGAAATTGAGTGAGGCAAACATGAAATTCAATGGGGGAAACATGAAATTGAGCGGGGCAAACATGAAATTGAGTGGGGCAAACATGAAATTCAGCGGAGCAAACATGAAATTCAGCGAGGAAAACTGGAAATTCAACAGGGCAAACTAGAAATTGAGCGGGGCAAACATGAAATTAGGCAGGGCAAACAGGAAATTCAACGGGGCAAATAGGAAATTGAGCGGGGTAAACATGAAGTTCAGCGGGGCAAACATGAAATTGAGCGGGGCAAACTTGAATTTCAGTGGAGCAAACATGAAATTGATGGGGCAAACATGAAATCGAGCGGGGCAAACAAGAAATTGAGCAGGGTAAACATGAAAATCAGTGGGGCAAACATGAAATTGAGCGGGGGAAACATGAAATATATCAGGGCAAATATGGAATTCAGCGGGGCAAACATGAAATTGAGTGAGGTAAACATGAAATTGAGTGGGGCAAGCATGAAATTGAACGGGGGAAACTGGAAATTCAGTGAGGATAACATGAATTTCAATGAGCTTGAAATGCAATTGAACTAGCCTAACACATAATTGAAATGCAATTGAACTAGCCTAATATGAATTTCAATGAACTTGAAATGCGATTGAAGTAGCCAAACATCAAATTCGCAGGACATTTTGATACTGCTTAGGATTCTCCTTAGCTGCATTTACAAAAAGCTTGGATTAAGTCCCTTATATGTTGCATATGAGAGCAAGGCACCATGATGGTTAGCAAAGTATCTCTCACTGTGTTCAGCCCAAATCAAATAATAATCCAACTAGAAACGATAATTTACTCAGTGCTTTCCCTTCAAGAGCATTACCACTCCACGCCAAACTACGAACAAATCCCCAATAGAATTTGGCACCACCCAATTGCACTGGAACACAAATAAAAAAATTAACTCCAAACTGTTCTAACTAAGATGCAGTGAACAAGCAGGTGGTCAACTGACTCCACATCCAGAAGAGACCCAATGCAAACATCAGGAATGATCATTTGTAGTTTCTGCAAGTTGTCCACTGTACACACCCAATTCTTTCCTGCCAACCAAGTAAATGCAGACCCTATGGGGACACTCAAATCATATCCTCAACTTAATCAATAAAATATAAATTAACCTTTCTACTGAAAATTAAAACCATAAATGAATCGTGTTTGCTCATCAAAATCCTACCATTGATTGACATTGTCCTAGCCTAGCAGATGGTTGTGGGGCTTGTCCTAGCCTAGCATATAAAATGACTATGCCAATCAATGGTTAAAAAAAGCTCAAGAAAGCATTTAGAAGATAAGCATAGCTTTTAGTTCTTGATGTGTCTAGACCCGGTCCTATAATTTGGACAGTTTTATTTGAATTGATTGCATGCCACTTATGCAATCATAAATAATTTCTAAATGCCTGTACTATCATACATCACGCTCCTCCAGAATATCAAAGGTTTTATCTTTTATAATTTATAGCCTATAAATACTATGGAAAGTTGTGAAGGTGTTTGGATTTTTGGATGCCTTCAACTAAATATCTTTTATGGAAGCCTATTTTCCCTTTGTATGGGAAAAAAATAGTTATGAAAGGTTGCTCCGAATTTCAAAACTTCACTTGAAAAATGTGAGATTGATTTACTTTAAAGAACCTTTAAAATTTAGATTTTTGACATTAAGAAAAGAATTCTTACCGTTAACCTTTTAGTATTTTTTAGAAAATTATCTCTAAGTCAGATTATATAATTACCATTAAAATCTATGGTTTTCTGCTGAAGATTCAATGCTTCACATCCATGTTTGGGTCGTTTTATTCAAGTTGCTTCTTTTGCAGGATTTATAGTGGAGGTGCTAATACCAGACATTTAAGCTTGGTTTATGATTTGTTATACGTAATTTTATTTATTTATTTATAGCTTTTCTACTTTTCACAAGTTATTGAAGAGAGAATCAAGAAACACAAAGGAGAGAAGAAGTTAATAAGTATGTTGATAGTTAGGCTCAATGTGGTAAACTCCTGATCTCAGGTTGGTCACGCCCCCAACCGAAATCCTGACCATTGCGAAGGTACACGTAACAAATAGTTACGCACCACCAGCCCGAGTGGATAGTGAATGAATGAATGAATGAGTATGCAACTCCTGCTCAATAAGTCCACATATCAGTACTGTACATCTCTGGGATCATCACCAGGGTCTAGTACACTCTACGCCAGCTTGCCGCCCCATCAAACGCACAATACAACTGGGTAAGTGGAAGAGACGTCACTACCCGCCTACCAATATCGGCCCGACTCGTCAATAGCGGACCCATTTAGGAGCTGGTCAGACTCAGCCTAGCTATGCCTACTCCCTCAGGTAGGTAAGGCCACACCCCCTCCCAACCGACCACGACACAGTAGGAGACACGACCTACTAGTATACGGCCCTCATGCGCTTATATATATCCACTCGGTCTCGACGTTAGGGCGTCCTCTGGTACCAAGAGGATTTAGGGATTTTCACCCAGGGCCATCTATAGATGCCTGATGCTAGCAACAGATTTCTGGTGTCCCATCTGGTCATCCACGACATGACTATGGAGGATACGGCCCTGATGTCGCTAAGACGTACAGTAATCACCATCACACAATGCGAGATGCATGAGTCACGCAGTCCAATCATGCATCAATCCTGCACATACTGTGCGCTCATGTGGGATAACTCCGCCTATCAAGGAGTCCCATAAACCACTTGCACTATGACATATGTAATGGTCAATCACATCTCATAACAAACATGCAGATGATACGAATGGGCATGTATCATGATGCTATGCTGTCACATACTCATAATCGGCATCGCCAATTGGCTTCGACAATGTGGACATTTAACCAACATTTCCCCCAAGGAGTGACCCACATAGAGCCTAACGTATAGTGGACCCATGGCCTCACAGAGGGCCTAATATACAATACCATGGGCCCCACTCAAGGGCTTAGTACACATCACGATGGACCTCTCCCATGGGCCTAATATACATCACAATGGATTCCATCGCCTGGCCCTCAAATGCATCGCAATGGGCCTCATCACATAGGCCTAATATACATCACAATGGACCTTCGACACAGGCTGAATACGCATCACAATGGGCCTTAAATATGGGCTGTATATACATCACATTGGGTTTCGTCAATCGGCCTCAGCAATTAGAATCGGCCTCGACAGTTAGAATTGGCCTCGACAATCGGAATCGGCCTCAACAATCAGAATCGGCCTCGACAATCAGAATCGGCCTCGACAATTGGAATCGACCTCGACAATTGGCCTCGACAATTGGAATCAGCCTCGACAATTGGAATCGGCTTCAAAAATCGGATTCGGCCTCGACAATCGGAATCAGCCTCGACAATCGAAATCGGCCTCGACAATCGGAATTGGCCTCGACAATCGGAATCGGTCTAGACAATCGGAATCAGCCTCAATAATCAAAATTGGCCTCGATAGTCGGCCTCAACAATCAGAACTGGTCTTGACAATCGGAATTGGCCTCGATAATCAGCCTCGACAATCAGAATCGGCCTAAAAAATTGACCTCGACAATCAGAATCGGCCTCAAAAATCAGGATCGGCCTCGACAATCGAAATCGGCCTAAATAATCAGAATCGGCCTCAACAATCGAAATCGGCCTCAACAATCGGAATCAGCCTCGACAACTGGAATATGCCTCGACAATAGGAATAGGCCTCGAAAATCGAAATCGGCCTCGACAATCAGAATCAGCCTCCTCGACAATCGGAATCAGCCTCGACAATCAAAATTGACCTTGATAATCAGCCTCAACAATCGAAATTGGCCTCGACAATCGGAATCTACCTCGACAATCGAAATTGGCCTCGACAATCGGAATTGGCCTAACAATTGGAATTGGCCTCGACAATCGAAATCGGCCTCAATAATCAGAATCGGCCTCGATAATCGGCCTAACATTAGAATCGTCGATAATTGGAATCAGCCTCGATAATCGGCCGAACAAGGCCTAAGGGAAGGTCACAACGTGGACATTAAACCATCATTACCCATTAATATGGACATTTAACCAACACTGCTCCCAAGGAGTGACCCTCATAGGACCAAATGTATAGTGGGCTCATGGCCTCATAAAAGGGCCCAATATACATCACCACGGGCCTCTCACAAGGGCCTCATACATCATAATGGGCCGCATCACATGGGCTGAATCAAATGGGTCAAGTTGAATGGGCTGAATTAAATGGGCCAAGTCGAATGGGCCCAAACTAACCACACCATTCATCGATAGTTAGAGATCATTTTAGAGCATTATTACAAAATGAATCATATCCAAAGGATCATCTGGGCCATACCACAAATGGCAGTGGTGATAATGATTTTCACTATTGAATTCTAGTGGGCCCCCACCATAGTATTTAGTTTCCATCCAATCTGTTCATAAGGTCACAAAGACCTGGATATAGAGGAAGAACAATTATCATATTGGTTCAAAACCCTGTAACCCAAGGGGTTTCAATGGTGGACGTTCAACACCACTGTTTTCTGCAGTGTGGTCCACTCGATATTAGATCTGTCTCATTTCTAGTCTCAAGCCACAAGACCAGCTCACCGATTGAATGGGCGGTTTGGATGTAATACACGCATCAGCGGTGGGTCCACTTCCTAGTTGGACAGTCAGGATATAACACATACATTAGGCGAAACCCACAGAGCTTGCTGACAGCAAGTTTCCAGCTGCATGGGATCCACCATCCAGGGTTTGGACAGTGTGGATCTCATCAGGTGAGACCACACATGTGGGGTCCACACCCAAATAGATAGATGGTTTAAATATAACGTCCACTTCATGATTAAATCCACTGAATTGACTAACGTCAGTATAATAACTACTAGTTGTGTGAGATTTAATAGCCAATCCGTTTCTATTACATAGGCCCCACGTGTAAGGTGGGTCCCACCATCCAAGCAATGGACGGTGAGGATACAACAATCACTACACCATGATTCAGCACCGTCCCTTATTGGACAGTGCAAATACAATGCATATGATAAGGTGGGTCACACGTGGGAGTGGCCCACATAACATCTATTTTAATATAATATAATATATTATTTAATATTATATATTATGTATAAATACATTACATATATCATGGCAGGAGGCTGCCCAGACCCACCTTCCAGACCCATTTGGACAGTGTTGTATACACATGTTAAAGGTGGGTCCCACGTGGAAGTGGCCCACCTTAATATTATGTAATATAATATATTATATTATATGTAACATATATAATATATAATATTATGGATCCTAGTCCAGTGTGTGGGACTTCCCACCATCCTAATAGTGGAAGGTGTGGATCTCTCCTGAAATGTGGTGGGCCATATCGTCTGATGGATGGAGTAAATATAACACATATTGGTGGGGCCTACTCCATCATAAGGGGAAGAGAGAAAGAGAGAGAGAGAGAGAGAGAGAGAGAGAGAGAGAGAGAGAGAGAGAGAGAGAGAGAGAGATAGGCGGTGTAGATGGAGGAACCCCGCCACTATGGGCCTCTCATATGATTACAACACATACATCAAATTGGGTCCCATCACAAGTGGGCCATAGAATTGAAAACAACGGTAGATCACCCACCTCAAGATATCTTCTTCCTTCCTCCGCCAATGCATGTTAGAGCTCCAAAGAAACAATTTCAACGGTTGAGATGGACTTAGGATGGTGGGATTGGGAGATAGGAAGTGGGCCACACAAAGCTCTCTCATGGAGCTAACTTGGATGATTCCTCTCTTTGGTAGCATGGAATGGAGTGAGAAAATGAGATAGAGGAGTGGTGAGATGGAGTAATGGGATGATAGGGCATGGTGCTTGTTGACTTGTGGTAAGAAATGAATGGGATGGGTATGGGTTCTGTAAGAGAGAGTTGACTTGGGAAATGGGAGAGGGATGGGCTAGGTAAGGTTGTGTACTTGACATTGATTGATGGATTGATGTAATGTGTTGTAGAGATTCCCTCGGTATTTTCCAACACGCGGTGTTTTCCTCAAACTGAACGCGGGCTCACATCTCCTGGTCCGGGTATCGCATCGGCATGCGAGACCTGGCGTCGGAACTGCGGCAATGGCGTGGTCGCAAGGGTACAAGTCTCGAGTCGAGCCGACTCTGGAATACGGGATACGACCCAGGGTCACGCGCAACTGCTAACTACGTGTCGTGGGTCGCTGGAATTCGACCGGGAGGACCGTGGAAGCCTAAGGAACGGTACGGGTTAGGATACGGGTCTCACAGATGGTTCCAGACCTGGCATTTCGGCATATGTCCAAGCGAACACATCTTTATTCTCTTTCAAAAGTCTCACATATCGGTTGGCTTCCTATTCAGAAAGACCGACGCTTATGAATATGTTCCGGGGTTCTTCTTTTGTTCCTATGTATATTTCTCACAAGCTATCAATTGTCGGTTGCCCACCATCTTCCATTTGCTTGGGAGCTACTTCAGGATGTTTTATGACTTCGATTTCCTCTTCTTCTGTTGCCTCTACAGTGATTGTGTTTACTGAGGATTCCCCTCCCAATCCGCAAAATCTTTCCCTTTTCTTTTCATCAACCCCAACCGGGATTAAAATACCTTTTCCACCATTTAAAGCAACTGGCTCTTTACAATCGAAGCCCATATTCTTCATTATTCTTTTACTAGCAGAGTTATACCTTTCCAAATCTTCAGGTGTCAATTTTGCAGATCTCACCTCATTATCTCTCTTTGCTTCTACCTCTCCCTTTGACGCTACATAAAATTCAAGAGGTTCAGGGTTCTTCTTATTGGCCTCGACATGGAACCTCTTAGGCATAAATGAGAATGGTTTCTTCCTTTCGGCTTGCGGTAGCGGCATCTTATAATTTGCCTGCAAAATTTCTAACTGCTTGGGCGATAATAATGTCAGCGGAGGTTGTCCTGGTCGTCTCGGATGTTTTTGTATGAAATAGAATTTCTATTTCACCTTCTCTTTCTCGGACATCCCTATCTTTGCAATTCCGTTTTGTGTCGTGATAGTATTATCTTTCACTATTTCAGTATAATTGCTTCTCTCATTATTTACTGTGGCAAATTTGTCATAATAACTGACATCAGTGAAGAAAGATTCTGCCTCTGTATACGGTTTTGCATAAGCCATCACCTTACACTGAATCATGTCTTTTCAATACTTAAAGCATTGGTGAAGAGTTGACGGTACGATGTCATATTGATGCATCCAAGGTCTTCCCAGAAGGAGATTATATGTTGTTACTGCATCGATAACATGACAAACAACATCCGTTATCAGCTCCCCGATTTTCAATGTCAACGTGATTGTACCGAGCGCCCTTTGTCCATCTTGATTGAACCCTTGTATCATCATCCCATTGGGGCGCAGATGAGAGCGGCGATATCCGAGTTCGCTTATCATCATTAGTGGCAATAGATTCACTGCAAACCCATTATCTAACATTATTCATTTTATTTGTTTATTGCCGACATGGCCTTCAACCATCAGTGGTTTATTATGATCTTCACCACAGATTAAGTCTTCATCAAAGAAAGAAACGATCGGCATACAATTGTTTCGTTCATCGTATTCCATCTCTGTAAGCAATGCTCTCCTAACGTTACTATCAGATAACGCCTGTATTAGACTGTTTTTAGAATCTTCTGATAGCCGTAGTGTATCATATACACTTAGCTGAGCTGGTATGCTTTTTAAATGACTCACTACATCATATGCCATCCCTTCTGCCTTATCCTTCCCTTTTTCACTGGTACTGTCATAGCATTCTTCATGTATCTCTTTCCTTATTACCTCTGCGTTCTACCTGTAGGGACTCTTTACCCTCTTTCTGGAACGTAATATGACCACCGCAGCTTTACCCGTTCGTTCAAGAGAATAATGGTCACCCATCCTTCTAACGTAATTTGAATGTGTATGTTCCTGCCAAATATCATGTGTAATATTAGTTAGTATTTATTTGTAAATAAATTCTATTTTGGAGATGAAAAGGAGGATGTTTCCACTGAGAGTCATCATTTTGGCATCTTGTTAGACGCCAAACAATGATAAAATCCCCTAAGTCATCCTTAAATCATCATTAAATAAGAGTTTCCCCAGCAGAGTCGCCATTTTGTTTCGACTAGAAACGAAATGCATTCGATTTGGGAAATTTTCTTATTTAACGTCGATAAAGATAGAACGAAGAGAATATTCATCAATTTTATTTACGTTGAGTTCATTAACATCCTCCTAATCCTTTGATTCCATGATAGAATCTCTTAATAAAGAAAAAAATATATAAGTCAAATATAATCAAAATGTAAATTTTGGCAGCATTCCGGCGCATTTTCATCAAATCTCCAGGGGAGATGAGTTGTGTGGGTTTCCCATGCTAGGATCCCTTGAAAATATTCGAAATAGCCTGATCGTCTGTCAGAAATTTCAGCATAATGACTGCCCTCAAAGATAACCCGCGCAACTCATATAGGAGTTGTGCGGCTGATGAGTTGCGTGGTCCCGTGCAACTTGCTAGCGCAGCCCTCCTTCCCTCCTCTCTGCCCTCAAAACCTGTCAAAGGGACTGACCTCCTGAACATCTGATCCCCCAAATGAGGGGGGTAAGGGGTTATTTATAGGCATCTGCTCGTGTGAGCCCTCGACTCCTGTGACATGGGCCCCACCTCACATCACCAGATCCTCCTTCTCTGATGAAACCTGCGCGCCCCAGCGCAACTTGGGTGAGTTGTGCGGATCCGTGCAACTCAGGTCCCCCACAATTCAGGTCCCGCGTAACTCAGGTCTCACGTAACTTGGGTCCCGCACAACTTGTACTACTTTCCTTCTTCTTTTCATGCATTTCTCTAACTCTCTCTCTTCTTTAATCATTTTTTGTACCCTAACACCTTTGAACCGAAAAGGGTGTTTGATTTCCCATTTTCCTTCTCAGATCTTAAATCAAGCGGTATTCCATTCTGCACATACCATAACACCAACACTACACACTCACCCTTTTTATTTTCTATAACCTCCTAATTACCTTCTTTTTACTTGCCTACCAGGGGTCTTAAAACCTACAAAGTGAGGTAAAGTCTCATTTGTTTTCTTATTGCCTACTCGAGGCTTTAAACCTTACGCTGTAAAGGTAGGTGCCATTTATTTTCTCATTTTGGCTTGCCCAGAGTCTTAAACTCTGCGAAGCATGGCTAGACATGGTGACACCGAACTTCCTCTAAGTCCCCCTAAAAACCATACTGTCCTATAAAGTAGAGACCATGAATTGCACGGGTAAAAAATGTTACCTAACCCCTTCCTTTTCCGTAACCGAGGACCTTACCCAGAATCTACAATCACAGACCAACTACAAGAGTCACTTGAGTTGGAGAATCTTATGATTCCTCAACCTTTAAGCGATTTTACGATTTCTAATCGTTCGTAGACTCCAAGCTTCATTTAGCTAGTGGCGACTCTAAGTTAAACGTACTTTTATATCTGAGTCAACCCCACATTCAATTCAATCAAAACTAGAGCAAAAAAATGAAGAAAGTTGGGAAAGCGAGGGCATCATTCTATCGCGTGTTCGCGCGCAAGAAGGCATTCACAAAATGACGACTCCACTTGGGACTACTAGCCACTAGCCAAGGCTTGACTCGAAATATGAAACTTAAAGGTTTTTTCACAAATTCCTTGACATTCACCATTCTAGTCTTTACTGGTCCCATATTAACCTTCTACTCTACTAACTGTCTAACTTTTTAGTTTACACTGATCCATTTTACTTCCCTTCTTGCATCCCACATTCTAGTGCAAGCTGGTTCTTTTACTTTCTCGTGAACATCCTGTATTCTAGTTATCACTGGTCCATTTACTTTACCACAATCCAGTTTGTGCTGGTAATGTTTTCCTGTATCTTCCTGACATTTAGATTTTGCATATTTGCCATTTCGTAAAAAGAAAAAATCAGAAAAAATAAAATGTAAAAATTAGAAAAAGAAAATAAAAAGAGCACAATGAGCCAATCATAAGAAGACAGTATGCCAGTTTGCAACCATTATGCCTAAATATTAGTTGCAAGTTCTCTACCCCGTTAGGCCAACAAACACACACTAAAGCATCATCCGAACATGTGAACAGGCGGTCATGTCAATCCATGGAGAGGCTCCAACATATCCTCCTGACTACCCAGGCAACAAGCCCTCCAGCCTGTGGCAACCCTATCGGTAATCAACTAAGCCCTTGACATGAGTAAGCTAGAAGATCTGGTATCTTCCCTTCGCGAGGAAAGGGTTGTAGATTCCGTCCATAGCACACAACAACCTAACAACCACATGGGTCTTTTCGACCCCACCATCAATCAATTCTAGCTCATTCTCCCTGATGGGAATCGGGTTCACTTTCAATAACCTCTAGTCACGACATCTCAAATTTCAGCACATCCTTCTCTTAACAGGAGCCAATGAAAAAAGAGAGCTTAACCAGTCCTAGAGGGGGCTAAATAGAACTATGCCAAATAAAAAATAAAGTGCAGAAATAATAAATAAATTAGAGATCTCAATTACACTAGTATTAAAACGTTGATTCTAACTGGTTCATATGACACCTTCACCCAAACAAGTTTAGGCAAGACAACCTTATTTTACGAAACTTGTAAGAATCAAAATTCTAAACCAAGCAAGAGTTAACAAAAGCTAAACTTATTACAAGCATTCACCACTTTAACTTAAAAAGATTACAACCATTCACCACATAAAAGCCATTCACCACAACACCAAGAATTATAGTGGTTCTGTGTGTCAACAACTGTTTTTAAACAACCACACTTACTCCACTCCCAATAATCACTATCCACGTGATATTGGCTTTCACTATAAATAAGGTTTTCGCAGGAACACCTTAAAACCTGATATAGTTGTGATTTTAAAGGGCTATTACAAATAAAAAAAAAAACCCCTCACTGAGATTTTTTGGCTATCTCAGGAAAACCAACAAATGAGATTTTCTGGCTATCTCAATAAAACCAAAAATCAAAACCAAAATATACTTATCTTCACCTTTGAAGACGTATCTGTCGATGTAGCCGTAGAACCACTTCTCTTGAATGTAGATCGTTCAATATTCAGTCATATAAACAGGGGTTCAAGGTTCTAGATTGATTTTAAATAGATTCAAAACAAAGGCTACTTGTTTGAATTCCTTTAATATCTCAAAAGAAGAGTTTTTACTCTTTATAAAATAAGATTAACAACATAAGAGATCAAGGAATTAAACAAAAAGCTATAAAAAAAAATATTTAATAAATACCGTGCAATAGCTTGAGCATAACAGGGACTTCTCTATCCCTTTTGTAGAAGGATTTGATAGACTTAAATTGTATTTTCGGATTGAGAGAAGGCCTTAATTTATAGGCAAATAAGTTGTTGCTTCGACTCGTCTAAGAACCGGATTCCGTTCCAACAAATTTTTAAATTTGAATGCGATAAGATAAAACAGATTTTCGACTGGTCGAAGGCCCTGCTCGACTGGTCGAGGGCCCTGTTCGACTGGTCGAGGGTGCAAGAAATCTAAATTAATTCAGTTGCTGGACTTCGAGTCGAGCAACCCTCGACTAGTCAAAGGCCCACCTTCGACTGGTCGAAGGTGTAACTGAAATTCTGTTTTACTTCGATTGGAACTAGGACTAGTTAAAATTTTCTTAAACTAGTTGAGCCATAACTTAGACTAGTTGAACCTTAGCCAACTATAAGCATAAGAATCCACTTAAATTATATTTTGAAAGTTCCTAATCCTAAGGTCTTTCTAGGGTTTATTAAACCTGAAATGACTGAACTTTTGAAGTAGATTGGATGCTTGAACTTCATGGAACTTGTTTTTCTACTTGACTTAAACTTTACTAGAGTCTTGAACTTTCCATCTTGATCTTTTACTTGATTTAAACTCTAGTAGAGTCTTGAACTTTCCATCTTGATCTTCTATTTGATTTGAACTTTAGTAAAGTCTTAAACTTTCCATCTTGATCTTCTACTTGATTTGAACTTTAGTAGAGTCTTGAACTTTCCATCTTGATCCACATTAGAAGGCCACTTTATAAGCTATTTTGTCTAAATGAAATTTGACAAACAAGGTATGTTTTATTCACTATAGCACTTACAATCTCCCCCTTTGTCAATTTCATGACAAAACACTTATTACAAAAATTAAAACATAGTCTCGTTTTCTCAATCCCATGTTGTTGTAGAAGGTTTGTTGCAACTTTGATGAACTAGCGAAAAATTTACTACTCCCCCTCAATTTGAGCTTTCCCTGTATTATGACATACAATCTACCATTCCAAGCATTCCCATGTATTAATGTATCATTCATATCAAGCATATATGTATACATTCATGTATCCTTCTTCATTCTACAAGTAACCTTCATATATGTATGCATTCATGCATCATTCTTCATTCCACAAGTAACCATCTCCCCCCTTTTGTCATAATTTGACAAGGGAAAGCATAGATTACGATCAGAGAAATAAGACATTCAAATAACCATATAGAAGAAGACATAAAGATGTGAATTGTGTAGGAAGTAAGCATATGTAAATGTCAAGTTTAAGGAAATAAGCATTCAAAAGTGAGTAGTAGAGTATACGAGAAATTTATCAAGCAAACAAACAAACTATTAAGTTTTACAAACCAATCTTAAAAACTTAAATAAAACTAGTCTGATCCAGAGGAAGAAGGAGGAGGTATAAAAGGATCAATCTGGTGCAATCCTTTGGCGATGCGATGAAAGCATTTTCGCATGTATTTCATTGACGATTTTCTATGTTCTGCCAGATTGTCTTGAGAAACCTTCAACTCAACAACCTTTTCCTCTAAGGATTTCAGTCGTTCATCAACCTGAGAAGGTTGAAAATCTGGATCAGCTGAATCATCAGTCTCATCTAACTCGGCAAATATATCGTCCATCGACGTGTCCTCTGGTGCAAGCGCTTCTTCTTCTTCATCATCTCGCTGGCGTGGAAGAAATTCCAGATTCATTTTGTTCAAATTTGCAATATTAAAAGGTAATTGTGATTCCGGTGCCTCGGTTAAAGGTATGACGACATTGCAATGAAGAGCAAGGAAAGTCATGAGATAGGCGAACGGAATCGAACCATGACCAAGATGAATTCGAAATTGAATGATCAAATAACACATTAAAGAAGGAAGACATATTGAAACACCAGTAACAACAAAGTGAAGGACACGCGTCATGAAGGGAGTAAGCTCAGACTTACTCCCGAATCTTGAATACACATTGGACGTGAAAATTCGATGGAGGACGCGATATTTGAGAATCATCTGGTTAGCACGGAGAGCGTTACTAGATTTCCATTCAGCATTAAAGCGACATAGTCTACGAGTGATCTCCCATTGCTCAGTATGAGTCAATCTATCGGTGAGATTGGCAATGGGAATGTCATCATCATTGACGGATATATCAGTCAATGCCGAAATCAAGTGGCGATTAATAGTGATTGTCCCTTCTCTAAAATTAATTGTAAAGGTAAGATTTTCAAGGGACATGTCGCTTATAGACGCTGTTAAGGGTCAAATATTGCATATTATACCTCAGTTATTACTTGGTTTTATGAACATGATAATGCTTAACGTTCTATTTTAATCGTGTTTGTGTTGCAAGGTGAATTTAGGAGCTTGGAGTGAAAAGGGTACTAAATGCATAGATTTGATGCTCAAGAATCACCAAAGCAAGGGACAGATCTTAAGAGACCGAGATTGAAGAATTCACATGCCAAAGATTCGAGGAAACCAAGTGATTAAAGATAAGGAAGCCTAAAAATCGTCCTGAATGCAAGATCACAGGGTTTCCACCACCTTTTTGGCACAAAACTTTATATCCGGCCTAAGTATCGAAAAGTAACCGTACACATAAAATTTCAGCCCTCGGATCTTTGTGGAAGTAGTCCAACGGAAAAGATCAGCCATAAATCACTGATTTGGGGCCCACCTGATCTCTGGATATGCCTCAACTTTGGGCTCAACCCTTGAATTGGATAGACAAAAGGAATGGACGGAGTAGATTGATCAAGGACATCATTGTGGGCCCTACAGCGTATCACGAGCGTGCACATACCCATGTACTCTCAGTGCACCGTACGCAGGCACCGGTCAAAGTCGGTTTGACCCGACTTTCCAAATCTAAGAGGGAGACTCTCTCTCCTCTCTCGCACATGGTCATCCGCTGGGACTAGTGGTGGCCCACCACGATCATCCAAATGATGATTCAAGCCGTTCATTGTGTCCAGGAGGGGACGCCGACCAAAACCTTGGTGTTCTTGTGCAACCATGCACAAGAACAAGCTCACAGCGAAAAGGGAAGGCGACACCACGTTGATCAACTTTGTGGCCCACCAAGAACTCAGATCCAACTCAATTCTTAAACAATGGCCTAAACCGACCTTACAGAGCGAATGAACGACTCTGATCTTCCGGAAGATCACCGAGAGTGGGCCCCACAGGGTCCAGAGCAGCTTGTCGTGCGTAAGGAACACCCATCCGAGAAAATCGGACGTTACGAGATTTGTGGCCCACCACCTTTGATCGGATGGCCAATCTAAACCGTCCAGATGGAGCCCAGGCCAAAACCGAACCCCACCATGGAGATAGATCAAAGAAGATCCAATGATGGAGTTCTCCCACAAAGGTCGTCCGCAAGTCGATCTCTCTTTCGCTGCGCAAGAGGTTTCTAAACCTGTCGCTGCGTAAAGTTTACGCACACAATCGGAAGACCTCGGCCGACCTATGTTGGCTATAAAAGGAGAAGAGAGAGAGAGAGAGAGAGAGAGAGAGAGAGAGAGAGAGAGAGAGAGAGAGCATGTAGAGAGCATCAAGCGTGGACGTGTGGACGTGAAGAAGGAAAGAGAGAGAGAGAGAGAGAGAGAGAGAGAGAGAGAGAGAGAGAGAGAGAGAGAAGAGACTGGTCGGCTAGAGTTCTTCCTTCCCTTTTCTAATTGTTTTCTTCATGCTTTTTAAGAGATTTTAGTTAATCATGTATATGGTTGGCTAAACCTCTTAGCTAGGGCTAAAAGGTAAAGTTTATAGTGTGATGGGATCTCTTCTATGGCTTTGATTCATGTTAAGTTGAATTGTCTTTGAATTTAGTTTGATTATAAGAAATACTTTTAGTTTTTAATGGTTTGTTGTGATTTAAATTACAATAGATCTGCGATAGCTTTGAGTATATTCTTTTCATTATAAGGATTGTGAACTTGGGAACCCAGTTGTTCACCATTGTCTCATGGACATGGTTGGATGATGAAATCCTTCCTAACGTTCATAATTCTCCCAGATCGGTTGTGGATTGGTACATTCTGTTGTTTGCTTTGTCTCATGGGAATGATTTAGTGATGGAGTCGCTTCTAGTTCTCATACCTATCATTCATTGAAAACTAGATCAAAGGAAGTTCAGAATTGATTTTCCATGAGATATCTTCCAATTGGATGAAGATGGGACTCTAATTCTAGTTGTGTTTGTGAATCAAGCATAGATTGCCCTGATCTCTACAAGTGGATCCTTAGAAACCCTAGTTTCCCACTTTTAAATTTCACAAGTTTTTCATTAAGTCTCCATAAGTATTCTCTCACTTATTCAGATTTAAGTTTTCATCTTCTTCTAGTTCTAGTTGTAGTTGCTTTCAGAATACACACGAGATTAGTCCCTGTGGATTCGACCTCAGTCTCACCGAGATTATTACTACATCATGACCTTACATTTGGGGTTGTGAACAAGTTTTTGGCGCCATTGTCGGGGACTAACGGTTGCATTTTTTTGAGATTAACTAGTTTTATAATTACTGTTTTGTAGGATCCTGATATAGACTTTCCAAATTGGTAATCTCTTTCTAATTTTTCTATTTTTCTATTTTTAGGATTAGGGTTTATTTTCTGTTCTTAGAAATTTTTTAATTCTAGGATTTCTTTTATTTTAAGAAACTAACTTGTTTTCTAATTCTAGGGTTTAAAACTTTCCTAATCAGTCTTTTAGAAACTTTCTATTTTCTGTTTTTAGAAATTTTCCTTTTTTAGAAACCAGTTTACTTTCTATTAGAACTTTCTAATTTTAGAATTCCTATTTTAGAAACTAACTTGTTTTGTTTTGTTTTGCAGGACCTAACTTAAGAACTTCCAATTTGGTAACTTCTTTCTAATTGTAGATTTCTATTTCCTTTCTCTTTTTAGGTTTAGGTTAGAATCTGAGATTGAGGGCTGAGAGTGTTTCATGCCCAAGTGGATCCGTGACAACACTCGATGCCTTTTGAGAGAAGGAGGATTGGTTGAGGGGTTAGCTATCCATCGCAGGATTAGACACCACTCAAGATCCTCAGAGTTAATTGAAGTAATGGCTGCAAATCAACCGGTAAATCAACAACTTCAACCTAGGGCTGAGGAAGTCCAGGATGAGAATAAGGTGCATCAAGCACCCCCGCCTCATACGTTGTGAGATTATTTACAACTGGTGGGGGTGAGCACGCCCTCATGCATGATTTTTCTAGAAAATATTGGACACATGGATATCAAGCCAGGGGTGATCTAAATCCTTCCAAAATTTCATGGGCTTGAATATGAAAATCCATATTTACACTTAAAAGAGTTTGATGAGATCACAACCACTCTATATTTCCCTAACGTATCTGATGACACGATCAGGCTGAAACTCTTTCCTTTTTCTTTGAAAGAGAAAGCTAAGATGTGGTTGCATTCACTACGTCCTCGATCTATTGGTAAATGGAATGACATAACAAGGGAGTTCATAAAGAAAATTTTCCCATACCATAAGACGAACACCCTTAGAAAGTCGATCATGAACTTCGCCCAAAAGGAAGATGAAACATTCTTCCAATGTTGGGAGCGGTTCAAGGATCTTGTCAGTTCATGCCCACAACACGGTTTTGAAACGTGGCACATCACGAACTTTTTCTATGATAGACTTACATCACCCATGTGCCAATTAGTCGAGACGATGTGTAATGGGGAATTTATGGATAAAAGTGTCGATGAGGTGTGAGACTATTTTGATAAGCTTGATGAAAACACACAATCATGGAACCAAGTACCAAATATCATTTCTGATAAATTGATTTAACTCTTCTTACATAGAAAATATCCAACTTTCGTCGACAAGTGCTTTATTTACATTTGCTGGTTCAATTTGAGAAGTGAAGCAGACGTAATTATAGATGTTTTCTAACTGTCTTCTTGTTTGAACAACAATACGAGGGTTACCCAATATCTATTCAGTCGGATGGTCTTTGACTAATCTTAATTCAGTATTAGCTGATTTAGATGAAGAGTCAGGTTTATCTATAATGTTGACTTCATCGTCGTTTTATTTTGGAGTGGGTGTGATCAGGTGATTGTCAATCACTACATTAATAGATTTCTGAATCACCCCAGTTCTTTTGTTAAGAGCACGGAATGCTCAACTATTTAGAGCATAACCCAAGAATATTCCCTCATCACTCTTGGCTTCAAACTTTCCCAAATTTTCTCGGTCGCGTAAAATGAAACATTTACTTTCGAAAGTCCAAAAGTATTTGACGGTTGGTTTCTTATTAAACCATATAACTTATAGGTTGTTTTATCTTTAGCTTTTCTAACATACACATGATTTATGATGTAGTAAGCAGTATTAACAACTTCAACCCATAAGTTTTTCGGTAAGTTCATGCTATTTAACATTATATTGCCCATTTCATATAAGACTTTGTTCTTTCTTTCAACAACTTCATTCTGTTGAGGTGTTTTAAGCACAGAAAACTCATGTGATATACCATGGTTATTACTGTACTTTTCAAAATTACTATTTTCAAACTCAGTACCATGATCACTTCTAATTTTGATCACAAGTACCTCTTTTTCAGTCTGAATTCTTTTTCGAATTTTTCTGACTTCATCGTGAGTATCAGATTTCTCTCTTAAGAAGGCTACCCAAGTAAATCTGGTGAAATCATTAACAATGACCAGAAAATACTTCTTTCCATCTCTACTCTCCGTTCTCGTTGGACCCACCAAGTCCTTATGGAATAGTTCTAGAGGTTTGGCTGTGGCTAAGGAGTTCACTTTCTTATGGCTACTCCTTATTTACTTGCCAATCTGACATGCGCCACAAATTTTTTCTATCTTTTTCAATTTGGGTAAGCTATGAATGTGATCTTTCTTGATCAATCTATAAAGATCTCTAAAGTTAACATGTCCAAGACGTTTATGCCATAATTCAATCTTGTCTGTTTGGACCATGTAACATGAATAGTTAGATGAGCACGAGTCATCAATAATGTAACAATTTTCAGAAGTCCTACCACCATTTAATATCACACAACCCTTCTCATTTGTAATCTCACATCTGTTATTTGAAAATTTTACACTGTATTTATTATTGCAGATTTGAGATATGCTTAAGAGGTTATGTTTTAAACCTTCAACATAAAGTACATTTTTAACGAGAGAGAGATTAGGAAGATGAACCGTACCTTGGCCTATGATTTTGCAGTTGCTTCCATCTCCGAAAGTAATTGAACTATTGTTTACTTCTTTGAAGTTGGTGAATATCGCTTTGTCACCTGTCATATGTCTTGAACATCCACTATCCAGGTACTATTTTGAATGACTCATGGCTTTGAAAGTTGTGTGGGCAACAAGACATGTAACCTTTAGAAGCCATTTCATTATGGTTCTAGGTTTGGAAGTACCATTGGATTTTCTTTGTTTTTGGGAGTTGGAATTTCTCCACTTTCTATTAACTCCAATTCCATTTGAGTTGGATTTTAGAAGCTCTTTGAGTAAGTCCACGATTTTTGCAACTAAAGGTTATTTATCATATCTTTGATTTTTATAGCTGATGGCTTTAGTATTAATTTTAGGAACTTGAAGAGGTTTTGAGTTTTTGAAAATATTTCGATTAAACTCTCTTACAGTCTTACCTTTAGAGTTCGAGGATTCTCCTTTTATAAATGTAGGAGGTGTATTCTTGATTTTCAGGGAATCATTTTTTATATAACCCAGACCTAACTTGTTACTACGTTTTTTGGATGAGGTTAACAATTCTTCCAGTTTTGGGTCTCTATGGGTATATCTCCAAGTATCCTTAGAACTCAAAAGGGAAGAAACTTCGAGTTTTGGTTTCTCATTTTCAGTTCTGAGTTTTTGTAACTTTAATGATTTGAAATTTAAATCTAATGTTGTTTTTTCAAAATAGTCTGAAAGATGAGATTTTTCAAAAACATTGTTTTCAAGTTCTTCTTTTAATTTAGCATATTTCTCTTTTTGAATTTCAGTTTGATAGCAATTTTGCAACTTTCCCTATATAGGGCATTGTAGGTGTCTTGAAGATCGTCTTCATTTTCATTTTCAGGGTCACTCCCGAGATTTTCATAGTCAGATATATTACGGCTATTTGAGGAGGTGACTCTGGCTATAGTCATAAGGGCTTTAACATCATTTGTATTTTCTTGTTCTAATTCATCAGACTCAGAGGAACTTTCAGAGCCTGATGATTCATCCCAAGTAGCTATCATGCCCTTTCTTTTTGACTTATCCCTTTTAGGACATTTATTCGCCAAGTGTCTGTCGTTTTATATTTCCAAGACTTAGATTTTCCTTTTCTTTTATCAGATGATTTTTGAAATCTGATCTTTTCTTGTTTTTGAAAATTCTATAGAATTTCTTAGTTAGCATTGCCATATCGTCTTCAGTTTCTTCAAAATCAGAATTAATACAATTTTCTTTTGAAACAGATTTAGAAGATTTAAGAGCAATAGACTTACCTTTAGGAGCTTTAAAATTTAACTCATATGTTTGGAGAGAGCCAACTCCTCAACCTTCGTATTATCAGTATCTCTTAATTCCTGAATGGCAGTAACCTTAGAGTTGAATCTATCAGGAAGAGATCGTAGTATTTTTGCACAGACCTTGCTTTCTGGGATTCCATCTCCTAGACCTCACATGGAATTTACTATATCATTTAGTTTCGTATAAAAGTCCATGAAAGTTTCATTTTCTTCCATATGAATTTTCTCAAATCTAGTAGTGAGGAGTTGAACTGTTGATTTCTTAACTATAGTAGTTCCTTCATGTGTCATTTCAAGAATATCTCAAACGTGCTTAGCTATATCGCATGAAATAATCCTTTTGAATTCATCAGGTGATAAAGAACATGTTATGACATTTAAGGCCTTAGCATTAGCACTGCTTTCACTTTTCTGAGTTCCAGTCTATAAGTAGAATGCAATTTCTCTCATAAACTTGGTTCCATCTTTGGCTACTACCTCAGTCATAGGAAGTTTTCATTTGGTTACAGTGGCTTGCCACACACTTTTATCTAAGGATTTTAGAAAAATCCTCATTCTGGCTTTCTAGTATGAATAATTAGAGCCATCAAAAGGTGGTGGCCTGGTAATAGATAAACTATTGGAATTTGACATGATGAAGTTCTAGATCTTTTAACTCAAGAAATTTAATAAAAAAAAATGAGCAACTTAGCTTTGATATCATTTGAAAAAGGATAGCTTAACCAGTCCTAGAGGGGGGTGAATAAGACTATGCCAAATAGAAAATAAAGTGCAGAAATAATAAATAAATCAAAGATCTCAATTGCACTAGTATTAAAACGTTGATTCTAACTGATTCGTAGGACAACCTTCACCCAAACAAGTTTAGGCAGGACAACCTTATTTCACGAAACTTGTAAGAATTAAAATTCCAAACCAAGCAAGAGTCAATAAGCATTCACCACTTTAACTTAAAAATATTACAACCATTCACCACATAAAAGGCATTCACCACAACACCAAGAATAGTGGTTCGGTGTGTCAACTACTGTTCTCAAATAGCTACACTTACTCCACTCACAATAATTACTATCCACGTGATATTGGCTTTCACACTTTAAAACCAGATACAGTTGTGATTTTAAAGGGCTATCACAAATATTAAAAAAAAAACCCTCACTAAGATTTTCTTACTATCTCAGGAAAACCAACAAATGAGATTTTCTTGCTATCTCAATAAAACCAAAATACAAAAGAAAAATATATTTATCTTCATCTTTGAAGACATCTCTATTATGTAGTTGTAGAACCACTTCTCTTGAATGTAGATCATTCAATGTTCAGTCAGGGCTACTTGTAGTCGTAGACAAGGGTTCAAGGTTCAAGATTGATTTTAAATAGATTAGAACCAAAGGCTACTTGTTTGAATTCCTTTAAGATCTTAAAAGAAGCGTTTTTACTCTCTTTATAAAATAAGATTGACAGCATAAGAGATCAAGGAATTAAACAAAAAGCTATAAAAAAAAAAAATATATTTAATAAATATCGTGTAATAGCTTGAGCATAACATGGACTTCTCTCTCTCTTTAAGAAGGATTTGATAGACTTGAATTGTATTTTCGGATTGAGAGAATGCCTTAATTTATAGGTAAAGAAGTTGTTGCTTCAACTCGTCTAAGAACCGGATTCCGTTCTAACAAAATTTCAAATTTGAGCGCAATAAGATAAAACAGATTTTTGACTGGTCGAAGGCCCTGCTCGATAGGTCAAGGGCCCTGTTTGACTGGTCGATCAAGGTCTTCAACTGGTCAAGGGTGCAAGAAATCCGAACTGATTCAATTACTGGACTTCGAGTCGAGCAGCCCTCGACTAGTCGAAGGCCCACCTTCGACTAGTCGAGCAGCTTCCTCGACTGGTCGAAGGTGTAATAGAAATTCTATTTTACTTCGATTGGAATTAAGACTAGTCGAGCCATAACTTAGACTAGTCGAACCTTAGCCAACTATAAACATAAAAACCCACTTAAATTATATTTTGAAAGTACCTAATCCTAAGGTTTTTCTAGGGTTTATTATACCTAAAATGACTGAACTTTTGAAGTAGATTAGATGCTTGAACTTCATGGAACTTGTTTTTCTACTTGACTTAAACTTTAGTAGAGTCTTGAACTTTCCATCTTGGTCTTTTACTTGATTTGAACTTTAGTAGGGTCTTGAACTTTCCATCTTGATCTTCTACTTGATTTAAACTTTAGTAGAGTCTTGAACTTTCCATCTTGATCCACATTAGAAGGCCACTTCATCAGATATTTTGTCTAAACAAAATTTGACAAACAATGTGTGTTTTATTCACTATAGCACTTACAGCCAACAACCGGGCATGTCAGGGAGCCAATTATGGACTTACCAGCATATTTTCGCATTGATCTTATATTGCATACTTGGCACTTACCTTGCGCACACACTTACACCACCCTCTAAGCTTTCTATAGCTTATGCACGATAGATGCGTGCAGGTGACATTAGGTCGCAACAACGTTGAGCTTGGAGCGTGCAGCTGTCTTCTGGAGCTTCGATTTTCGATATATATATTTCCCTTTCAGCATTGTATTCAACTGTTTATATTAGTGGATATGTGATGATGATGTTGCCCTTGTGATTTTGGTAAACTTGTGGTTATGCTTGTCTACAAAGAAATTCATGTTGAAAATCCTCCTTGTACGATCCTAGGATTGGAATCTGGCGTATGGGCGCTAGAAGCCGAGAATGGGGTACTACGGAGGCTGTTGGCACCGGATTAGGCAATCGAGAATTTTGTAAGCCCGGTTTCCGAGTTTGGGGTGTGACAAGGTGGACCATGCCACATGAAACAGTGGGGAATAAAAGTTTGCGGTTGAAAACTTTCCAAGGGGAATAAAAGTTTTAAATCAAGCCGATATTTATATTTTCCCTTCATACAAGTCTATGTGACCTTATACACAGGTTATATGGCAAATAAACATCACAGTGAACCCTAGGAAGTTTTCTACGGCAGGAATTCAATCCCCACTGCTTTTTGTGGTGTGGTCCACTTGAGCCTTCATTTTGCCGCTTTTTTGGGCTCATGCACTAAAATGATCTGTCAAAATAAATGGACAACGTGAATAAAACATATACATCATGGTGGGCCCCACAAATCCCTTAACAAGACTGTCCATCTCTAGTTAGACGCTGGTGGGGGCAATACCCAATCATTATTCTTCGTATGTGTAGTCTGTGTAATCTGAATATTGTGGAATGAATGGATCGTTTATGTATCAACAATGGAGATTCCATGCACAAAACTTGAAGGCATACCTGTTTGGGAAGAAATTTTCAATGTCGTGATTTGCTACGAAGCAATCTTGGTCTTCCACACCTTACACCCTTAGGAGAACCTTCAATGTGACTAGGGTGTTCTCTCTTATATGGGCGAGGGGACCAAGACATGCGTTTATAGGAAAGAGAGCCAACAAAGCTTACCCATCACACTTCTCCTCTAAGGTCTTCACACCGTAGGTTTCCATATATGGATTAATAACCGTGTATAGGGACCACGGTTCAAGTGTCCGCCTCAAACCTATTTGCAATGATCACAATTGTAGTGAGGTTCACTGAATCGCTCAATCTGAATAATCCAATAGTCATATCTAAACTGATAATCATGTGTGGCCCACCTAATGGAATCTTACATTCTCCCACTTGGGCTACACTGATCTCTGAAAGAAATAAAACATTTTATTTTAATTGTGAAAATAATTTTGTAAAACGCATTTGCTTTTGAAAGTTCCTAATGGGTGCCCTACTGAATTTCAAAACAACACCGTTGGATAATTATGAGCAACGCTTGTCAGATCCAGTCCAGCAAGACCACCGATATTGGATCATGTTAGTTAAGACAACATTAATAATTTTCGAAGTGCAACGAATCACGGTCACAAATGTAAGTGCCTTAGTTTGTCAATTAGCGTGAGTTGTGAATCATCTAGTCCGAAGAACCTCAAGGAAGATTCAAGATGGAAGACTCAAAGATCGAAGGCATCCAAAGTACTAAAAATTAAGGAAATGGTAAGTACCAAGACCTCGTCAAAAACCTATACTCATATTATAAAAACTTGACCTTCCACCTAGCCAAAACTCCATAGGAAAAACCTATTCAAATAGTGCTAGTAAGAGGTGTGGGAAGAAATCTGTTCAAGAAGAAAAACACAAAAACAGATAAGTTTCGATCCCATCGAACTGTCTTCAATGGCATCAAAGACAACTCAATGGCATTGAACTTGGACCCTAAACTATCCAGCAACTTAAAGTCAAAATTCTGAATTTTTTCATGGCATCGAAGGATACCTTTGATGGCATTGAAGCCTTGTCGATAGCATCGAACATAAGTTCCAATATGTCAAGCAACTTAAAGTTAAAACTCCAAAATTTTTCGATGGCATCGAAGCCCAATCGTTGGCATCGAACATAAGCACCAAACTATCCAGTAAGTTCAAGTCAAAAATCCTGATTTTTTCGATGACATCGAAGACCCTTTGATGGCATCGAAGAAACACTTCGATAACATTGAAGGTCACTCGATGGCATCGACAGAACGTCCAGCAACATATTGAAGAAAATCCTGATTTTCTTGATGACATCGAAGAGACACTTCGATGCTATCGAAGATCAATCGATGACATCGATTTTGACAATTTTCTGTCCGTTTTTTTTTTTTACCGTTGTAAAACTTATCTACATATATGAAAGAAGGATTTTCTTTGTTTTTTAGTGAGAAATATAGAGAGTCTTGTGTGTGTGAGTAACCCTAATTAATACCCTACTTCCCAAGCTCTCTTTCCTCATGGAGTTTATCATTCAATCCATGTCTTAAAGACATTCATTGAGCATTCAAATCTTGGATTAAAAAATGAACTCCAGCATTCATTAATGCTTTCACAACCACACTTATTAGTAAATCCTTTATGCTAGATAGCATTGAATGCTCAGCCATGGAAATCCTAGACTTACCATAAAGACTTATCATTATTAAGTTAGGATTTACAAAACCCTTGACCCAAACCTCGGCATCTCTAAAGGCGCATCATCAATACGATTGTAGTACAAGGGAGCTGAAGATGCTTCACAATTCAAGAAATTTTTTATCAAAGGTGCTTTAATGGGGCTCATCCACTTTAAGTGAGAAAGTATTTTTGAGTCAATTGTGTCTAGAAACTATTCCTTCATTAGGATTGGGTTTCGGAGTTTGAAACACCAAACTCGACAAGTCCTTGTGTAGGCCTCCGACAGGGAGAGTACGTTTGTCGTCCTTGTGTAGGACTTTGCAAGACCTTGTGTAGGCTATCGACGGATGAAAATCATGTATACCTTATGTAGATTGTGAAGGTTTATGGTGAACCTGATTTAAAACAATCTAAATAGTGAAATTTGGCACACTCTAGGAGAGAGTGCGTCAACCGGGAGTGGAGTAGGCACATAGCGGAACCACGATAAATCTTGTGCAATAGGCTGAATGTTTTAATTCCTATCTATTATATTTTATTGAACAATATACATGAATTATTTATTGCAACAAACATGTTTGACAAAATGCTTGAATGATATTTTCACTTGAGTAGACTTTGTAGCTGCAATTCTTTCTATTTGTATTACTCTACATAAGTGTTTAATAAGTAAGTACATGGTAATTATACAGTTAAATTTAAAAGTCCTATTCACCCGTTCTACAACATTAGCCATATATTCAAGCTTCTCTTGAAGTGGTAAAACCACAATTTCAACGAATACCAATAGCCTTAATGACATGGATCAAGGCTATAGGGCGTGGTATGAAGATTACACGTCTAACATGATCATACATGCCTATCTTCAAGTGGTCCTTCTGAATATGCCACCAAGACACAAACCAAAGTCTTTCTTACTTAAAACTGAATGTCCACATTGAATGAGAAGCAAGATATAAACTGAATAACAGAATCATCAATGCATATAAAAGAGATATCTAAAATGTCTGTACTTAATCAGATCAAAACTGAAAACTCCCACTACTCAAATACATCTTTGGGATCTACAACTCCCATATATGTCACGTATTCCTTAAAGAGCATGATAGGAAAGCCTTTAGTGAAAGGATCCGCTATCATCCGCCTCGTGCCGATGAGTTCGATAAACACTTGATGATTCTAAACTCTCTCCTTGACAACGAGATACTTAATGTCACCTCGATGAATGCTTATTGTTGTTGGAGAATTTAACTGTAGCTGAACTATCACAATAGATTTTTAATGGTTTCGTGATCATCTGCACAACCCGTAAATCAGAGAAAAAACTCTGAAGACAGATCACCTGATTCATGACTTCATGAAAAGCTACATAGCTTTATGAAAAGCTAAATACTCTACTTCCATGGTAAAAGAAGCCGTAATCAATTGTTTCACGCTCTTCCATGATACAGCTCCACCATCCATCATGAATATTTAGCCCGAGGTGGACTTCTTATTGTAGAGATAGCCCGCAAAATCTGTATCTATATATCCAACCAACTCTAAATGGTCGGATCTCCTATACGTGAGTGTGAAGTCCTTTGTCCTTTACAGGTAGTGCAACACTTTCTTAACAGCTATCCAATGGTTCATCCTGGATTGCTAAAGTACATGCCCAATATTCTAACCACAAAAGCAATATCCGGATGCATACAGATTTGAGCATACATGATTCTACCTATTGTTAATGCATATGGAATATCTTTCATCTTGTCCTTTTCTAGGTCATTCTTAGGACACTGAAATTGGCCAAACATGTCACCTTTTACAATAGGTGCTTGGCCAGTATCACAACCTTGCATGTTAAACCTTTTGAGAACCCTATCAATATAGGCCCTTTGCGACAGGCCAAGCAGTCCACGTGATCTATCTCGGCTAATCTGAATGCCGATGATAAATAATGAATCACCAAGATCTTTCATCTCAAAGTTTTGAGATAGAAATTTCTTAGTCTCACGCAACATTTCAATATCATTACTAGCTAACAAAATGTCGTCAACATAGAAGACTAAAATAATAAACTTACTTCCACTGACTTTCACATATATACACTCATTTGTTGTGTTTTCAATGAAACCATATGATGAAACAAATTCATGAAACTTTATGAACCACTATCATGATGACTGTTTCAACCCATAAATGGACTTCTTGAGCTTACAGACCAGATGCTCTGAGCCTTTGTCTTTAAGGCCTTATGGCTGCAACATATATATGTTCTCACTTAGATCTCCATTGAGGAACATAGTTTTTACGTACATTTGATGTAGTTCTAAATCCATATGAGCCACAAGAGCCATAATGATCCTAAATGAGTCTTTCTTGGACATCGGTGAGAAAGTCTCCTTAAAGTTAATACCCTCATGCTGACTGAAACCCTTTACAAGTAGTCTAGCTTTATACCTTTCGATATTTCCCTCAAGGTCCTGTTTGGTTTTGAATATCCACTTACAACTAATCGGCCTAATCCCTTCAGGCAATTCCCCTCATGGATTTCAATTCATCTTTCATGACATCAAACCAATGTGAAGAATTTGCACTTTGTTCGACTTGTGAAAAACATACAAGATCCTTTTCAGCCCCAATGTAAAATTCATGCTTCTATAGATAGACAATGTAATCTCCTAGAATCACGAATCTTCTCTCTATGTGATCGTCTTAAAGGCTCATTATTCTGAATTAGGTTTTCTATTTCCTCATCGGTGGGTTGCGTTTGCAGCTTTACATGGTCATACATAGGGATCTTAGGGTCCATTGCTGGACGGACGACCATGCTACTCTGAACGATCGTGGTGGAATCACAATTCGCTCTTCCTCAAACACAATATTTTTTAAGCTCGTACTTTCACTATCTTTTAAGTACTCTCAATAAACCTAGCATTGCAGTCTCATTGACTCTCATGGAATAGGATGAACAATAAAATTTGAATCCTTTGGATCTTTCTAGGTATCCAATAAAGAAGCAACTAGCCGTTCTAGCGTTAAGCTTTCTTTCATGTGGGTTATACAGTTTGGCTTCTGCAGGACAACCCTATACATGAAAATATCATAAACTAGGCTTTCGCTCTATCCACAATTCATATGGAGTTTTCATTACAACATTATTTGGGACTCTATTTAAGATATGCATAATTGTTTTCAACGCACCACCCCACAAAAATTCTAACAATGTTGAATTATTAATCATAAACCACACCATATCCTTTAGGGCGCAATTACGTCTTTCCACTACACCATTCTACTCTGGAATACCAGGTATGGTATATTAGGCGACGATGCCACAATCTTGTAAGTATCTAGCGAATAGCCTTGGATTACACCCAAATTTATCATACCTTCTGAAATACTCACCACCACGGTCGGATCTGACGACTTTGATCTTTCTATCGAGTTGATTCTTGACTTAAGCCTTATAGATCTTAAATGTATCCAGTATATTTAATTGGTCGTTGATAAGGTATAAGTACTCATAGCGAGAGTAGTCATCTATGAAAGTAATAAAATACTTTTGCCCATTCCCAGATATCGTAGGGAACCATTCGAAGATGTCCGTATGAATCACTTCCAAGAGTCTCATGCTCCTAGTGGCACCCCTTGTTCTGATTCTAATCTATTTACCTTTAATGCAATCTATGAAAACCCCAAAGTCTGAGAAGTCTAAAAAATGGAGAATTCCTTCACGCACAAGCCTTTCCAATCTCTCACGAGAGATGTGGCCTAATCGCCTATGCCACAGCATGGAAGAATTTTCACAATCCAGACTTCGCTTGATACCTTTAGTGTTTCCATGTGAGGAGTTAATGCTTTAGACATATGAAACATCCAAATCTAACTATAAAGGTTGTTAACTGAAGTACCAGAACCAATCAAAATTGAATCATAGAAAATACTAAATTTTCCATTTCCAAATTTAAACTCATAACCATATTTGTCCAAACGAGAAATGAAAACCAAATTGCGCCTTATAGAAGGCACATAAACAATATCTACCAAATCAAGAAAGTGTCATAATGATAACCTAAGCATACAAACTCCAATAGCTTCAATTACTACTCTAATGTCATTCCCCATATACACTGATCTTTCTGCATCAGTTGGCATCCGACTTTGGATCATATCCTGCATGGAATTACATATGTGAATAGTTGCATAAGAGTCTATCCACCAGGAGTTTGTGAACATATCAGCTAAATTAGATTCAAAACACACTAAAACTTGGTTCTTACCCTTATAAATGAACCATTCTTTAAATTTTGCGCAATCCTTCTTCTAATGACCCGACTTCGTGAAGAAGAAGCAACCATCTTTAAGACCTTGCTTTTTCTTCTTTATTTTTCTCTCATAGTTAGGCTGATTGCCACCTGTAGGACCGATATAACACTTTCCTCAATCGTGCTTCCTTTTCTTATTCTCCTTCCATCCTTGATCAGATGTCACTAGGTGTGCACTCTGTGTCTTGCTCAACCTTCTGAGTCTTTCTTCTTCCTAAACGCACTAAGATATCAATTCATTCAATGTTCACTTTTCTTTTTGGGTGTTGTAGGTGATTTGGAATTGACTAAACCATGGAGGTAGGGAATTCAGAACCAAGAAAATCAGGAGTTCATCCTCAATCTTAAGGCCCAATTCGTGGATATTGGCCAGCATATTAGACAATCCACCAATGTACTCCTTGATGTTTCCTTGATTGTTATAGGTGGCTTGATTCAGCTTATGCATAAGCAAATTCAACCCAGCTTTATCCGACTTCATGAATCGGTTCCCTATTTCGGTCCAGAACTCTTTAACTTTCTCAATGTTAGGCATGACACCCTGCGTGGTCTCAGAAATCGAGTTCTTTATGATCTTGAGACACATCTTATATGACTTGATTCAGGCCTTGTAGTAAGCCTTTTATGATTCCGTACTGGAGTCAGATGGGATGGGAGACGCCTCCAGGGCCAGATCCAAGTCCATGCAGCCTAGAACTATTTTAATGGACGACTTCCATTTTTTATAGTTAGATCTAGTAAGCAAAGGAATGTAATTGAATTTGTTTGGAACATTGGAAACATTCATAATTGGACATAGAAAGCATAACTCTCATATTAATAAATAAACAAGTCCTACATAATAGTACATGAATATAAACCACAAATATCATGCATGTATTAACATTCGATTGATTTGGGCGTTCAATCAAATTACCCAAGACGATGATAGGACATAATCATCAATTTTTGGCAAGAGCCAGACGTACCATCGCGACTCCTCCTTTGGGCGAAATTACGATATACAAGACCCTCTACTAAATATGAAGCTAACCAGTGTTGGTGAAATAAATCTAAGACATCAATCACCTTTGGGCAAACTAAATCTATAAAACTTATATCACCATCACAAATTACTTCACTCCGTTCATATCCTCCAAGCAATGATATATCTTTGTTCTGACCACCGCCCGCTATGGATACGAATGCAACTGAATGCAATTTTATGATGGATGGTCATTGAATTCCATATCTTGAAATCTAAAAGCAAAAAATTTTGCCAATTGAGGTCACTTTGGTGGCTAACACAGCCAACTCCAATCCCCACTCCCATACTCAAGGATTGCTACATGGTCCTGCCCACAACAAACCATACTACAGAAGTTCTGGTTTGGCCCAAAATATGATTGATGTTAACCACCCATATGCCCTAATATATTCTAAAGTGATGGTTGGATTAAATTCCTAATGGTCAACTTCTTAATATCAGCCTGGAATTATGGGTAATGGCCTTATTTCGGGTCAAATCAGAACTCAATTATGAACAACCATCTTTCCTAAATCACCTGGGCCATCTACCACATGAATCCTGCAAACCATTAATATATTTATTTTGAGTTTTATTTGGACTGAAGAGATGACCCAAGTGTATCTGTGACACCCACATGTGGGTGGGCACATGTGGGTGGGCTCGCGTGTGGGCGGAACCCTAAAGGTGGTTGGCAGGCTACTGTGTGGCTAGCAGGCTACTATGCACACAGTGAAGGTGAAACTTTGTCCCACATCGGAAGCGTTATCCTAAGTTGCGGTGGCGATAAGTGGGCTCCTTCCATAACAGACAAGATGCGTTTTAAAGTCGTGAGCTTCGGCAAAGCGGAAAATATCTTGTGCTGTGGGGACGGGCCTTACAAGCGGTATCAGAGCTGAGGACGGCTCTACCCTCGGTGGGGGATATTGTGACGCCCCATCACTGTGGTCACATGTGGATGGCTCATATGTGGGCAGACTCCTAAAGGTGGTTGGTAGGCTACTGTGTGGCTGGAAGACTACTGTGCTGACAGGCTACTATGCACACAGTGAAGGTGAAACTTTGTCCCACATCGGAAGCGTTGTCCTAAATTGTGGTGGCTATAAGTGGGATCAAGCTGATATTTGTGTTTCCCCTTCATCTATGTTTATGTGACCATATGAACAGGTTGGATACAGATACACGTCACTGTTAGACCCATGGAAGGTTTCACCTTTCAATGGTGGACATCATTATCTCCCATGTTTCTTGTGGTGTGTTCTTCTTAAGCTTATAATCTGCCTCGTTTTTATGCTCATGCCCTAAATCGAGTTGGTATAACGGATGGACAATGTGGATCAAACACATACAACACTGTGAGACCCATAAATTTTATTTAGGCATTTTCATCCGTTAAAGAAAAAAAAAAAAAAAAAACAACTAGGCGTAAATACTCTAACGATTCACTCTCTTCCAAACAGTCATAGTAGGTGATCATTACTTATTTACCACTATTATGGGAAAAATAGATCAGCCAATAAATATAAGGTCAAGTCGGAAACCCATGTGCTAAGCATGCTCGACCGACATCCGATGCGGTTTAAGGCATTACTCCTGAGCAGGGAACCAGGTCGGACTCGACTCCACAACCACCACCAAAGGCAGGTCGGGAAGCCTGAGACCAAACAGGCCTCACCCACTGCTCGCCAGAGAATCCAGGTTGGCATACTACCCTAATTCAGGTCGGCCAAGACCACCTCGGCCTCCTATTGTACATCTTCGCTAATTTTGAATAATCATATCTTATCTAAAGAGAGATCCGCCTAAGATCTTCTCTAAAGTCTCGGAGGATATCCGCGACACGCTCGAGATCCCGAGACCTTCGCCAAGGATCTCGGGAGATTCTCCCATGCGTTCGGAATTCGAATCCCCCTACAGTACGTCCCTACTAAATAGGGAGATCTCCTCTACGTCATCGCCTCTCCTCAACTATAAATTGGAGCATCTCTAGTGATGAAAGGTACGCACAATTGTTAGCCCAAAACCCTCCTTTCGACCAGACCCAGATTCTTTAGTCTGGCTTTGGCATCGGAGGGTCCCCTGCCCTAGCCAGGGTCTCCTTTGTTCGTCCCTTGTGCAAGTATTTGAAGGTGTAGGGAAGGCTAACCAATTTTTTGTATTAACAATTTGGCGTCGTCTGTGGGAACAACGTTGAAAGTCGTTCTCGTAATTCCCCAAAGCTTAAATAATGGCGAAAGGAAAAAAAAAAAAAAAAAGTTTCAACATCCATCGCCTCGCACCACCAGAGTAGTTTGCCAGCCATTGGGATTCCTCTTCCCAACTCCAGGCTGACTCTACGCCTGTGGGACCGACGCAGCGTTCCAGGAATTGAGGAGGGCAACTTGTATCTCTCGAACAACACGTCGAGGCACTGAATAACAAAATGAGCTCGATGAAATGATTACTAGAGCAACTACAGCCTCCCCCTCATCCAGAGACCAAGGGAAGAAACGGGTAGAGCAGTTATGAAAGTTTCAGCACCATCTGGAATGCTCTTCGGTTCCCACAGAAGTGGGCAGATTGGGATCTCTAGGTCAGTGCCCTCCCACGTCTCAGGCACCGCCGCACTGCCTACTTCTAACTTACGTCATGAGCTGAAAAAAGAAGAAGCGCGGCAAAGCTCCCGAAGTTGCATCCGAGATAATGGCCGAAAGCGAAGATCCCTGGGAAGTCGAGCTCAATGAACTGTGGGGCCATATCAGCGACATGTGGTAGGCTTATCACACACACACTCCTACCTCAGTGGAGATGATACTGGAAGAAACCAAGCCGCCATTCACCGCCAACATCATGCATGCCCAACTCCCGCCCATATTCTGAATGGCCTAATATCGCCCTTTATTCAGGAACCACTGATCCAGCCGAGCACTTGGAATATTTCAGGGCCTGGATAGAGCTCCACGGTGCATCAACTGCAGTTTTGTGCCGAGCATTTCCCTTAACCCTGACAGGAGCAGCGCGGAAGTGGTTTCGACAATTAAAGCCACAATCTATCAACTCGTTCGCACAGCTCAACAAGGTGTTCATCACTAACTTCATATGAGGGAAAGAAAGGCTTAAACTGACTATTCACCTCCTCACCATTAACCAGAAAGAGGATGAGCTGCTGAAAGAATATATCAAACGCTTCAACTTGGAAGCGATGCAAGTAGAAGGGCACTCCGAGGAGATCGCCCTAGCCACCTTGATGGGAGGCCTAAGGGAGGGGAGATTCCTCTTCTCACTCGGGAAAAATCCACCGACGACATTGGCCGACCTCCTCAACCGAACCCAAAAATACTCCAACGCCGAGGAGTTATTCAGCTTGCAGAAAGCTGCTCGCAACAAAGGAAACTCGGCAAGAGAAAAGCGACGTCCCAAAGAGGAACAAGTCTCAACCCTTAGCCACAAGCGTAGAAAGGACAATGAGTCAGCGAGAAGTCAGCGCCCTACCAGACGACCTGAGAGCAGGTTCGGCTCATACAGCCCCCTCAATACGACACCCAAGCAGGTCATCATGGAAGTACGTGACAAACGACTCTTCGAATGGCCAAACAAGATGAAATCTGACGCCGACAAACAGGACAAGTGGAAGTACTCCCGCTTCCACCACAACCATGGTCATTTAACTAGTGATTGCTTCGATTTGAAAGAGGAAATCGAGGCCCTCATTCACAACGGACGCCTGCGAGAATACCTCATCAAGAGAGAAGAAAGAGCAGAGCGGAAGAACGAGCAGTCCATCAATAATGAAGCCACGGGAGAAATCTGCACCATCTTCGGCGGACCTACCGGAGGGGGAGACTCAAACAGAGCACGAAGAGCTCATGCTCGGAGTATTAGTCACTGCAGCTAGAGCATCAAATCAACATCACTAGTAGACCTTCGAAGGAGCAGAAGGTAGCGCCTGGCGAGCTAACTTTCACCGAAGAAGACGCCAAAGGCGTCCATTATCCTCATAATGACATAGTGACTATGACTGTAGCCAACCGCAAAGTGTTTCGAATATTGGTTGACACCAGTAGCTCGACCAACATCCTCTTTACAGAAGCCTTCGACAAAATGGGAGTCAAAGAGCCCGACTCTGACCCATCAAAACCCCCTTGCTGGGATTCGCAGGCGACAAAGTTACCTCGAAAGGGTCCATCTTGCTTCCTGTAACCGCAGGGGAAGGACAAAATCAAGCCACAATGATGATCGACTTTCTTGTAGTCGATTCCCCATCTGTCTACAACATCATCCTCGGCCGACCATCCCTGAACACCCTACGGGCTGTGGCATCCACGTACCACCTCGCAATGAAATTCCCGACCAAATACGGTGTGGGAATGGTCAGAGGAGATCAACAAGAAGCACGTCAATGTTATTCCACCACCTTGAGGGCAAAACATCAGACGATGATTGTCACGTTGCTCGACCCACGAGAAGAAACGATCGAAAGAGGGACCCTAGTCAAAGACCTCATACCATCCCCCTAGTCAATTCCGACCCAAACTATCCAGGTCAGCTCGTCGCTAACTCCAACTCTACGAGACGAGCTCATGAGCCTCCTCCGACAACATGCCGACGTGTTTACTTGGTCCCATCAGGGGTTTGAATGGGTACACGTTGAAAGCTCTAAAAGGGCAAGAGGAAGGCCCAAAAGGACGTGGGTGGAGGTACTAAGAAAAGACTCGATGACCCATAGTCTAAGGTATGGCCCTTGATAGAGTAGAATGGTGGAACAGGTGGAATAAGAATCACGTAGCCGACCTTAATTAATTGGATAAATCTTAGTTGATGATGATTTGGTGGATATGTGAATTGGGCATGAACCCACACCTCAATGATGACACATGCTTGTCTACCTATTGATGTCAAGAGAAATGCAGCGAAACATAAACAATGAAAATCAAATTGGCTAAGGACAATGTCCGATCAAACCCACCAAAAACATAATAGCCATGATACAAGATGGATGAGCTTCTTCTTTACTTGTTGAAGGGCGTGTTTGTATTGGAGTTAAACTATGGGAAGGCAAGGGAAAGCAAATTGTGATATAAGCTTATGGTAAACTGACGTCGGCAATAAATGAAGGAAGCCCTTTGCACTTGTTTCTTTTGTTAAAGAAAAGTCATAGGAAATTATTTCCTTTGCATTTGAAAGTGTTTGGGTTACTACCAGTGTTGTCATGTGCGATCGCACATTCGAATATGTGATCGCATATTCGCACATCTAGCTGGAAATCGCATATGTGACAGTGGCATATGCGATTTCCGTAAATATGCAATCATATATACACCATATGCAAGAATATGCAATCGCATATGCAATGTATGCGATCGCATACAACATATGAGATCGCATATTCGCCAACGGTCAGAAATCTGCCCGTTGGGAATTATTATTATTTTATTTAAAAAAAAAAAAAACTGTATTTTTCGTCTATAAAAGGGGATTCAAAACACTCTTACATGCACTCAAAGTTCAAACTATCTCTCTCTCTATCTCTATTTTCTACTCTCTTACACTCTTACCCAATTCCAAGCCCCAAGATCCATCCATAATTCTATCAAGTTTGAAGTTTCAATCAAGGGAAGGATTTAAGAATCAAGAAAGTAAAGCAAGTAAGGATTCAAGGTTATCAAAATTGAAATCTCTTTCTAGTTTTTTTCCAAGTTCTAAAGATTATAATCATATTCACACACCCACCACTCTCTCTTTCTATCTCTCTTCCAAGTTCTAAGTTCTAACATTTTTTTTAAAAAATTTGTTACTTTGTTACTTACAAGTTACAACACAACTTATAAGTTACAAGTTACAAGTCTACAATATTCTAGACTCAAGACTCAAGGCAAAAGCGACGACAAGAAGTGAAGAATTTGGGTTTTTGTAAATTTGTAATTGTGTGTAAATCTCTCTCTCTCTCTCTCTCTCTCTCTCTCTCTCTCTCTCATCTCTTCAGTTTACTCTTTAGTCTTTACTTTAGTTTTTAGTTTAGTTTTTACTTTTTAGTACTAGCAAGTAGCAACTTACAATCAATATACACACCACCAACATAATTTCTTCTCAATCTTCCTCTTTGAAACCCAAGTCGAATGACCCGAGTTGGAAGTATGGGCACTATCGTAGTGTTTCGGATAAGACTTACATAGTATGTGAGTTATGTGGGTATGTGAATTCTGGTGGCATTGCGCAGCACAAGCAACACCTTTCACATTTACCAGGGTCGAATGTAAAAGCATGCGACAAAATTACTCTAGAAATCTGAAGGGAAATCATGGAATATATGGATAAACAGTGAAGAAAGAGATATGATAATGCCCTATATCACGAGGAATATATCGAACAAGATGCATATGAAGATATAAACATAGTTAATGTAGATGAAGTTAGTCTCACTCCCCCTACTTCGACAAGCCGGTCTAGACCACGACCACGACCACAACCACAACCAACGGTCTCGAAAAGAGCCCGAGAGCATAGGCCCATAGATAGATGGTGTAGACCACACTCCGAGGATGTTGTCAACCAAAGGGATTGAGACAAAGGGCAGGCTCGAACAACTTTAGAAAACCGGTATAAACAAAAAGATAGGAAAATCACTATTCAATATATTGCTAAGTGGTTTTATCAAACCAACATTGCTTTCAACGCCATTAAATCGAGAAGCTTCAAAGTAATGGTTGAGGCTATAGGTCAATTTGGATATGTGCTTAAACCTCATTCATATCATGAAATGAGGGAGACATGCCTAAAAACCGAAGTTGATTATACACGATCCTTTATAACTGAATATAAGGAATCGTGAAAAACATATGGGTGTTCACTAATGGCCGATGGATGGACCGATAGATTCGGTTGGTCATTAACTTTTTGGTAAATTGTCCAGGTATGACAATGTTCTTGAAGTCCATGAATGCGTCGGGTCATCCGCATACAGGAAGATATTTGTTTAGCTTACTAGATAATGTAGTTGAGGAAATAGGTGAGGAATATGTTATACAAGTAATTACAGACAATGCAGCTTCATATGTAATGGTCGGTCATCTTCTTATGGAGAAGAGGCATCGTTTATTTTGGACCTCATGTGCAGCTCATTGTGTTGATACTATGTTAGAAGATATGGTGGGTTATTTATAAATATGATTGCAATGGCTAGAAGAATCACAATCTTTATGTACAACACGTCTTTCTTCTCAGTCGAATAAGAAAACATATTGGGGGTAACTTGCTACGTCCAGCAACCACCCGTTTCGCTACAACCTTTTTAACACTATAAAGATTACATGCAAAAAAATCAGAACTTAGAAGCTTTGTAGTGTCGGCCGATTTTACAAGTGGGTCATGGTCAAAGAAGGCTGAAGGGAAATAGGTTCAACGAACAATCCTTTCGCAAAGTTTTTTGACACAAGTGGTAAAGGCGCTAAAAGCATCCGAACCCTTAGTCACTATGTTGCGATTGGTGGACGGGGATGAGAAGCCTGCAATGGGTTACATATATGATGCGATGGAGAGGGCGAGAAATAAAATCATGGATCATTTTAACTATAGAGATCGTGATTACAAGCCAATTATAGATATTATAGATAGAAGATGGGATAGCTAAATGTCATCTCTATTGTATTCAGCTGCTTACATTCTTAACCCAGCTTATTTATTCACTTCTGTTGATTTAGCAAAAGCACTTATTATGCATATGGTTAGATTTATTGATGTGTTGGAAAGAAGATTAAAGGTAGAGAAGAACAGGACAAGATCTCAACTTTACTGAACTTTTATACAAAGAGTGAAGGAATATTCTCAAGGGATATCGTCATCAGGCATCGGACAATTAACTTACCCAGTAAGTACTATAAATGTCAATCTTACAAATAAATTTTTTATAGTGTAATCTACAAAGTGACTCTAACCTACTTAAACTGTTTTTCTCAGTTGACTGGTAGGCTGCCATGGAGTAGACCCAAACAGGAAGAATCTAGCTCTACAAAAACTGGCTATGAGGATTCTTGGACTCACGTGTTCTGCTAGTGGTTGCAAGCGCAACTGGAGCACGTTCGAGGCAGTAAGTTTAGTAATTGTAAACTTCAATTTTTTAGTGTAAGGCGTAAGTTACATTAATAACCTAAATAGTTAATGTCAAATGCATTTTCTTTCATGCAGATTCATACCAAAAAAAGGAATTGCCTTGAGCTAAAAAAGTTTAACGACTTGGTTTTCGTCCAATACAATCAAAAATTGCGAGAATGATTCCGAACTAGGAAAGAAAAGCCTGATTTCTTTAACCCCATTTGCTTAGATGAGTTGGATACAGATAACGAGTGGCTCGTAGAGACGGATGACCGGGTATTTGCTGGAGAAGACTTGACACGGGCGTAAGTTGAAGATGCCGCATACGGATCGACACCTAGAAAATGTACCACTCGAAAGCGAAGGATGATAAGTGGGAGCCAAGGGACGAGTGGTAGCAGTCAACTTGTTGAAGGATTGAGGAGAAAGGAGGAGATGATAATGATCAAACCGAAGATCCACCATTAGATGTTGATGAAGTATTAGTACATATAGATGATGAAGAAACAGAAAAAGAAGAAGTGTATGCAGAAGAAGGAGAAGCTCGGATGATGATGGTGATGATGACGATGGTGGTGGAGATCAAATGCCACAATGGCAAATAGATCAATGTATATAGTATATGATTAGATCAATAATAAATAAATAACTTCTTCATTTTGTTTACTTACTAAGTGTGTTGATGTTGAATGTTGACTGTATTGTTGAATTTTGGTATTTGTTGTAGAATGTTGATGAATTATGACTTAATATTTAATTGGTTTTATTTTACTTAGATGTATTGCAAGGGCATATAAAATTATTTGTCTATTAACTTAGAAAAACTCCCCCTACTTTCTTATATTTTATTCATTTTTTTTCTTAATTTCTCCTTATTTTTTTGATTTTTTTTTAAATTTTTCCAAAGTATATATATATATATATATATATATATATATATATATATAGAGAGAGAGAGAGAGAGAGAGAGAGAGAGAGAAGCGCTCACCTGCGAACCAGTTCGTACGTACTATCGTACGAACTTTTTTTAGAACCCATCATACGTGATGTGGATCCAAAATCTGAACCGTTCATGTGAAGCAGAACCTAGTGAAACCCCTTAGGACTAAGTTTTACTTTTATCTAAAACTTTTATCCACACCGTCCATAGCAAAGTGAAATTCAAATCAAGGAAAGAAACTGTTTACATTTTTCACGGTCCACAAAAGTTTCGGATCGAAGTAAAAATTCATACTATAGGGTTTCATGAGGTTCTGCTTCATGTGGACCGTCCAGATTTGCGAGATTCATCACGCATGATGGGTTCTCAAAAAAGTTCGTACGTACTACGTACGAACTGGTTCGCAGGTGAGCGTTTTCCTATATATAGATATATATATATATATATATATATATATATATTATATATATATATATATATATATATATATATATATAGATATAATATATATATATATGCGACTGTATATGCAATGTGTGATCGCGTATGTGCACAAGCATATGCAATCGCACACGATCGCATATGCGATTTGACAACATTGGTTACTGCCCACAAAGGGAAACCGCTTTGACCTCCAAGCTTGCCATTTAAAAGTCACATTAAAGGTAAATCTTTTTCTCCACCCATTTGACTTCTATGGGAAAAAGATTTTTTTATATATATATATATATATATATATATATATATATATATATATATATATATATATAATATATATATGTATGTATATATATAAAGGTTCTACTCTCTTGTTGAGATGGGAAAGTGATGCAGGCACATGATTTACTGCTAGCATGCAACGTAGAGATTATGAAAGAGTCCATAAAGTAATTCAATTAACAAAAGATGCTAACCCATCACGTAATTAAGAGTAAATAATAGAAAATAAAATCTGATTTAACCTAAATCACATGCTCATATGCTAAGAAATCACATAAATCAATTCAAACTAGGCCCAATGGAAGGATAAAACTTCCAATTTAGCATAAGCACATTCCACACTCCAAGGGGTTGACTTGTAGGTTTTATAATTAGCATTAGCAGGGGAAAAATCTGAAATTTGGAAAAATTATGGTTCATGGGAATTAGGGTTTTGGAATTATGATTTTTAGAAATTTGGAAAAATAGAAATTTGTGGATCCAAGGTTTAGGGTAGGGTTAGGGATGGGAAATCAAGGGGTTTTTATGGAGGAAGCAAGGGTAAATGAAGAGATTATGGGGTTGTTTGCATGGTCAGCTTAGGGGCTCACACATGTGGCCTACAGTCGCACATATGGGTTGTTGGCTAGGGTTTTGGGCAGGGTTGAAAGTCGAGCAGGTTGGGTCGAGTTGGTGCTCAACCCTAGCCCAACCCAAAGTTCCTGTACCTCAACCCTAACCCAACCCAACCTCGAGTTGGGAATTCTCAACCCAAACCCAACCCAGCGGGCTCGGTCGGGTGGTCAGGTTGGTCGGGTCGTATGAATTTTTTTTACATCGTTGCTAATATTTTTTATTACTTACATTTTCGTATTTTGGTATGTTTCAATACACTATCTTTTTTTTTGCTTGAATATTAGTTATATTTGTAGTAATTATTATATTGTAGTTATTATCGTAAAAAAAACTTCTTTTTTCTAAACAAACAAGCTAAAATATAAGACAACTACTCTTTTAAAAGTCGTGTTGTGTAGCACGCAATCTATTTAGGAGAGAGAAATCCAACATATCTTGTTAGCTTGAGTCATTGGAAATGATGTGGACCAATGAGACCGAATAGCACCGGAATTTCCTATGCCTTCAACATAGACGATCCACATTCAATTTTAATTTATTAGTAACTTATATATTGATCGGGTTTGGGTCGGGTCAGTCAACCTAAGACCTCAACTCGAGTCCAACCCAAGTTTTATCGGGTTGGTGTTTGTATAGCCAAAGCCCGAGATCGGACTCGATACATCCTGCCAGAGCCCAACCCAATGTCGGGTCGATTGGGTTGAACCCGCCCAACTTTCAGCCCTAGTTTTGGGGTCCTCAATGGTTGGGTTCGGTTGGGGATAAAGTTGGATGATGAAAAGTTGAAGGAAAAAAAGGTGATTTAGATGGTTTGGATGGGAATGAATATATATATATATATATATTAGAGAGAGAGAGAGAGCGAGCTGGGCAAATTAGGTCCGATCCGGTGGATCCGACCCGATCCGGCCCAATTTGAACTGATCCGACGGGCTAGATCGGTGCGGATTGGGTAGTTCCATCCAAATCTGAATCCTTTTCGGATCGGGTTGGACATGACTCGATTCGATCCGATCCGGAATCCTATCCGATTGGATCCGATTCGGACCGATTCGATCCATCCGGATATATTTAGTAATTTTTATTTTTTAAAATATTTTTTACTATTTTTTAAAACTTTTTAAATATTTTTAAATTTTTTAACGGTCCGAATCGTGTCCGATCCGATCCGACTCGGTTTTCCCGAGCTAGTCAAACTTGGATCGGATCTGTACAATGAGTTTTCGGATCGGTCCGAGTTAGGCGACCCGAACTCAGTACCGGATCGGATCGGATCGGGTTCGAGTCAGACCAGTATCATTTTCGAATCGGTCCGGATTGGACCCAATCCAGTCCGACTCAGACCGATATATATATATATATATATATATATATATATATATATATATATATATATATCTCTATATATAGAGAGAGAGAGCGAGAGAGAGAGAGAGACGAGAGAGAGAGAGAGAGAGATACATGCTCGCCTACGCACGTGCGCACCTTTGCACACGTGTCATGGGTGTCGAATCGAAACGGTCATAAGATGCGGAATCCCATGAAACCTTATAGGTGGTGAATTTTCACCCTGATCTAAGATTCTGGTGGGCCATAGCAAAGAGAAATTCAAATCAAGGAAGAATCTGTTGCATTTTCATGGCTACCGAAGTTGGATCAAAGTAAAAATTTGTACTGGGGGGTTTTATGAGGTTCTGCTTCATGTGGACTATTCAGATTTGCGAGATTCATCAGATATGATGAGTTCTCAAAAAAGTTCGTATATAGTACGTACGAACTGGTTTGCGGGTGAGCGTTTTCGTGTGTGTGTGTGTGTGTGTGTGTGTGTGTGTGTGTGTGTGTGTGTGTGTGTGTGTGTGTGTGTGTGTATATAAGATAAAGTTTTGATAAAATGTCTCTTTTACGATAGAAATGGAGGAAAGATGGTAGATAGAAGACTCGCACCTCCATTAAATGGAGAATTGAATCACACCATACCCAAGCTCCTTCTTCAAGAGAAAACACAACTCCCCCCCCAGTCTCAGAAAAAACATTTTACAAAAATGCGCTCTTAGATAAGATTCTCGACATAAAGATACTTAATAAATTAAAAGTTATTCATAACTCCCTAATCTCAACACAAATATAAGTTATACCACAAATAACAAACAATGTAAACAATCTAAACAACTAAACTATTTCGTGGCCCATGGGGGGGTCTACGATCAAGATGTCTGATGATGATAATCCAATGGTCTAATTATCGTGTCCACCCGATTCGACGGTCTAATGTGTCCATTAAGCTCCTATATGCAGCCCACGCGCATCTTCCTAGTTTGGGATCTTCAAAGATACACGAACATGCACGTGGGATCTTCAAAGATGCATGAACATGCACGTGGGGTCTTCAACGTGGCTAGGAATGTGAATTGGGCTAAATGGGCCCCATGTAATGGTCATCTAGCCATAAGGAGACTGGCTCAGCCCTCCGGTATGGTGCTCGGATGTCCTCATCAATTACCCTCGATCGATGAGATTTCGTCTCTCACGAAAAAAAGTTATGGTGATGCTTAAGGACATTCGGGTCTCATCGTTGAAGCTCTGCCTATGTAATCCATGTACTATCTGACTTTGATGTACCCTTCCACTTAACAAGGTACCCTATTAACATCCATGTCGTGTGGAAACCATTTCTTCATCTAAGATATCATCTATCTCCTCTCTTATCACAGGCATGGATGGTACAGGTGGGTAAAGGTTGAGAAGAGAGGTCAGGACCCATGGGACAGGTCGGGGGCATCATCATCAAAGTTCATGTGGGGGTTAGGGGAAGATCCATGAAACAGTACAAATATTCCGCATTAAATGTGGAACTGATACCCATTTTAGGTGGAAGATCCATAAGTGAGCATTCAGACCTAGTCTTTTCAAGATTTTATACGATCTAACGCTACAGGCTTATAATTTTTTTATGTTTCCCCGTGGGAACCATTTTGGGCGTATTCTAATCATAACTTCATCACCTACAACAAACTCTTTAAACCTACGGTGTGAGTTGGCAATCATTTTGTATGTTTCATTACTTATATTGATTCTTTTTCTAATCTCCACATGCGAGTCATGCATATGTCGTGTACATGTATGTGCAGACTCTGAAGGCCTATGGAACACTGACATGGGTATGCAATCTATAGGGGTCATAGGCTCATCTACCTGTCTTTCTAAATCCACTTCATCCCCGAGACTCATTTTATCGTGATAAAGGTTTGGTAGAGTCAACATGTGAATGTCCCACACAAATGTAAGCTCATCCGGTAACAACACTAGACTTCTCCAATACCGGACTCACCTCATTAGTAACTCTACACTACCCTTGGGTGTAACCTCAACTGGCATCTCCATAATAACCTTAGGCGTGATCTCATTTGCCACGTGGACATATACTATCAAATAATTTCTCTTTCAGATTCTTTGGCATTAACTATAGGAAGAGAGTCAAGCTAGAGTTTTGTCACATTTTCAAGACCACATTTCTTGAAGTCCTACTTTTCCAGGGTGTTTTTGAGCGAGGGAGGCTTCAAAACAATCCTTTTGCCTTTATACAGAAACGAACACATTTCGAGCAACCGAATAGTCTTGCGTCTCTGTCATACAAACAAGGCCCGTCCAAAATGATGTGGCCTATATTCATAAGCAAAACATCACACCACAGCTCGTATATATAGGAACCAAACTAGATGGGAATGAGATAACGTTGAGAAACCGAAATAGAAGACTCATCAACCCATGAGACTCGATAGGGCTGAGGGTGAGGAACGACTAGCATACCTAAGCGGTCAACGATGCTAGCAGAGACCATATCGATGTAACTGCCACTATCAATAATCACCTTGCAGTTTTTACCGCCACACTTGGCATAAGTGTGGAAAATTGAATTCATGCACCAAACATCACTTGTGGCACGGTCTCAACTCCTTCAACTTGATACCCAGCTAGAGATTGGACATCTTCCCCAGTGTCGGGATTCGCTTAAAGGGGGGGCTTCAAACTTATTGACACACGCGTTGGTCGCAATCAATTGAGTCGCAGTGGTCCTATTGTACACTTCAATGGTCGTTAAATAGTTGTTGATAGCGTTAATGGCCTCAACAATCTATTCTAAATTTATAGTGGGATGTAGGCCAAAAACACGCCCAAAATAAGTGGGGACACTGTAACGCCCTGAAAATCGGGGGTCGAGCAGAAGCTCAGCTCCCGAGTTCCAATGCATCACTTATGCAACATAGATAATGATGATTGAATGTTGTTCGTATTAGCGCATTAAACATGAGTGAGATTATACCAAATCAGCATATCATACTCCAGAGACAGTTAAATTACGCAAGCGGAAGACTGTGATAGATATATAAAATATATAAACTGTTGTAAGCCTTCAAAGTGTGAACATGTTACCAGGTTAAATATATACATGTATACTCCAAAAATGAACAAAATGAATATACATGGGTGTTCCAAAAGTGTGAAATAACAAGTGTAATGACATCTAATCAGCAACCCTGTAACTCTGTCGATCAGAACATGGCCTACATAGACCCACCTGATAGCTGCATATAAGAGAAACCTTCCTCATCATCATAAAAGTCCAGCTCCGCTTCGTAAGCATCGCCATCATCTGAAATTAAAACAGGGTTTGGTTGGTGTTTAAAACATCGTCCCGTAACATAGAAGTGAGTGATCAACTCAGTGGAACTATAAGGCAAAGGTTAACATGTTATCAATTCAATCAAACAGTAATGATAAAGCAATACAATCAAGCATCCCTAAGTACTCTGATTGTTGCAAACATAATATGTATTAATGATGCATGCCCTCGCCTACACTACCTCAGCGTCTTCATCTCACAGCGCACATGGCAATCTCCCAAAAGTACTCTTCCTCGCCAAAGCACATGCAGTGCGGTGCATGCTCATGTTAGCCAATACTTAATTAGATTGATTCATACAACAGTGTTGGGAAGCTAAGGTACCCCCCTTATATCAATTCACAAATAATGATCCATTCTATGGTCGTCAGTCCTAACAAATCTCAAACGATGTTGCGGTTCTAAGTCACTACAAAAGGCTCGTCACCTAATCAGTGTAGGCCTAGTTTATACTCTAGTTACTACGGAAAGGCTCTTCGCCTCAACGCAGTTTCAGAGTATGCTCGAGGTCACTACAAAGGGCTCGTCACCTGATCGATGTAGGCCGACAGCTCGAATACAGTGCCCCATACCACCGTATTCAGCTCACGAGGCGGTGTTGCTCACTGGTCACTACGGGGAGGCTCGTCGCCCCAGCGTAGGCTGACAGCTCGACCACGGTGTCCCATACCACCATGTCCGGCTCATGAGTTTTAGTGGATCGAGGTACCAAGGTTTAAACGGGATTTTCACTGGCGAGTTTGGTACCTTAGGTTCAAGCAATGGCGTCCATACATGGTGAACATACATTGAGTCAATCGGGTTACTTGACAAGTTCGATTGGTACGAGCGTACGCTGAATTAATTGACGTGGAGCGCTAACCACTATCAACAATCATCGTACGACTCAGATTCACCGAACGCATCAACTGTGGTGAGACTAGCTCGGCCACTCAAATAAGAATTTGTACCGATTGTCTGGACTACGTCGTAGTCCCAAACACATTATGATGTAAGAAATATGTACATGTGGTAATCATACAACACTTAACAACCATTTCAACCATGGATAATATTTGAAAATACAATGAAACACATAACATGCCATGCTACATATACATATTCTACTCAAACACGCCATATAGATTTACAGCTACTTGAAGGAATTTATGTACATAGCTAAGGTAGTTGAGAATCCTATCTCAACTACCTAATTAACTACAGTTCATCTAGCAACAACTCATTTAGGCATTTTGTCAAACACTTAGACTACACATAACCGACATACATTACGTATGTTGATTTCAACATATAAGAGGGTAAATCCTTTCACCGAGGAGTTGTCTAATACACATCAATCATGTTCTTACATTCCATACACATGGTAGGCACAAATCATGAATCCATATTTATTCGGTCATTTCAACAAACACTTAGATTACACACTATAACATACATGACGTATGTTGGTCATAACATGTATTAGGGCAAGTCCTTTCGCCAAGGAGTTGTCACGAATACAACAGGCATATATCTACGACTGATAATCATGGCAAGCAGGGATTCAAATTCTATACTCATTCAATCATTTCCACAAACACTTAGACTACACATTTCAACCTATACGATACAACTCAGTTATAAGCTATATTAGGGCAAATCCTTTCATAAGAAGTTGTCACGTATTCAACAATCACATGTTCACGGTGAATAATCATGGCAAGCACAAAACCAAATTCCCGACATATCCAGTCATTTCAACCTACACATGGAATAGCCTATATTCAACATAGTTCATATCTAACCGTAAAGCGAAGGAAACAACATATCTAACATGTGAAACGGCAACCCAGTCGGTTATAAATCATTAACCAACATTGAAAGCCTTAAAAACTATAATCTATACGTTTATAGTCCGCACCTTTCGCCAGTAAGCTCGTAACGGATTCAGTTTGAACACTCTGCATTCGTCTACGGCACAACGACAACCTATAGTATGAAATAGGTTAGCTATTTCATCACATACACTATCTGAATCCCTAAAACAGATTAGGATTAGGATTTCTTACCCGAAAACAGAATCAGAATCGCCGGAATAGCGATACGGTAATGGTAGCTAAGCACGTGAAACGGCGGGATTGAATCCGAGAACAAACCCTAACTCTACCTCTCACTTTCCCTCTCTTTCCTTCTCTTTCTTCTCTTCTCTCTGTAGGGTTTAGAAATTCGTATGTGAAAGGAGAGAGGGGGTTTAAGGTCCTTATATAGGCCCAAAATTGACCTTAATGGCCTCAGGGCCATGGTATACTTAGGTTATAGCCAAAACCTAACTGTTTCGGCTCAACGGAGCTGTTCTGGAGGCCCCTTTTCTGCGTGCGGTCGGACTTAAGCTCCCTGACATTAGATCCAGGTCAGGCTAAGTTTTCGGTTCGATCGGATTTGGGGATCGACCGCGGCGGACCCATTTCAGTTCAAAGGTCACCGGTACTCGATCAGGGTCACAAGTACTCTGACACGTGTTGAAAATTTCCCCTGATCCAAAGGTGTAATTGAGTCAGATTCTGACGGTCAGAATCCTTAGATTTGGCCCGCAAGTGAACGACTCAATTCACTTAAGTTTCAGCTCGTTTTCTAAAGATATTCGCGTTTCTCACACACTTCGCTCCGGGCTCAAGTTGTGCGGTTCGGGATACTATTTGGATTTGATTTCAGGGATGGTAGTCAAGCCTAATAAGGCGGTCATATTCGTATAGTTTCGCAGCAATCGGACTTTCGACGCGCGGTCCAGGTCCGATACGAAGTTTCAACGTGCTCCCGAGAGCAACCGGGTTTTGAGACAGATCCTAAGTTTTTAGGTAATGTAGCGTTAACAGTTCTACTCGTTTTGGGTGTTACAGATCGTATTTAAAGTGGTTCAAGCTAATTCTACTGATTATTCAGTTTAGTACTTAACTAAATTATGCCCTAATTACGACAGAATAAGGCCCTAGGGCAGGAGAGGCTGATCTTTCCAAATAACCTATTCGTTTTGTGAGATTCCATAAGGTTAATGGTCAAAAGCCCATTTATTTATGTATTTACTGTTTACAGTAAATTTTAGTTTAAGTATTGTTCTTCATCATTTAAACTTTAGGATTTGTGTCTAATGCGAAAGTACTTAGAAAAATCTGAAGAACAAGGTGGTGAAAGGTGAGATTTTAAAGGAAATGGGTTGAAAAGAAATTTGAGGTTTTAGGATTGAGTTCTAAGAAGTCAATTAAGGTATCATGATCGACTCATTGCCTAAGGACATCTATCTCCAAGTTGGCAAAAATCCGGGGTGTTACATACACTATTCTGAAAATTCAGCGAAGTGGCAATCTGAGCGTACCAAGCTAAAAATTTAGCAAGAGTAATCTAAAATTTACAAACTAAAAATTCAGCAAGCTGACAACCTAAGATTACTACACTGAAAATTCAGTAAGGGCCTGTTTGGCCAATTGCATTGGAAAGGATTAGGTTGGACGGAATTACATCTGGTCCTGTGCCAATTCCACTCCATGTTTGGGAAGAATGGAAAAGCTTGAAAGTAGATTAGATGGAATCGCATTGGGTCCCGTGCCAATTTCACTCAATATTAGCAAGTTGTGTAGGTCCCACCATGATGTGTGGGCTATATCCACACCGTCCACCCATATTTCGAGATCATTTTAGAGCATGGGCCAAAAATCAGGTAGATCTAAAGCTCAAGTGGACCTCACCATAGAAAGCAATAGGGATTGAATAATTACCGTTGAAAACTTCTTTGGGGCCACATAAGTTTTGGATCTGCCTCATTTTAGGCGCATGCCATAAAAAGAGGTTACAAAACAAATGAACATTTAGATATAACACGTGTGTTATTCTCAATAGTTTCAAACGATGGTGAGTATATCCATTCAATGTACCACCGTATTATAAACAAAGCATGGAATTAAGCTTATCCCATGGTAACGGGGAACAATCCCTGCCATGGGTAATAATTATGTTTTTTGAATCCCATCCCACCTAATCCTTTCCAATGCAACTGGCCAAACAGGCCCTAATAGTATAAGTGGAAAACGCTAGCTGAAAATTCAGCAATGGGACACTCCAAACTAGGAACAAAAATCAGCAATATATCATAGATTTTATATGCAATGTATATTCTAATAACCCTAAATGTAAGTTCTACCCTAGATGTAAGTCTAACCTAAGTGCAACACAAAAATCATATGCTAAACCTATGGCCCTGATACCAAATCCTAATAAGTTCTATGCAATGTATATTCTAATAACCCTAAACGTAAGTTATACCCTAGATGTAAGTCTAACCTAAGTGCAACACAAAAATCATATGCTAAACCTATGGCCCTGATACCAAATTTGATACATGACACATGATTTAATGCTAGCATGAAATGTAGAAATTATAAAAGATTCTATAAAGTAATTCAATTAACAAAATATGCAAACCCACCACATAATTAAGAGTAAATTATAGAAAACAAAAATCTGATTTAACCTGAATCACATGCCCGCATGCTAAGAAATCATATGAATCAATTAAAACTAGGCCCGATGGAATGATAAAACTTTCAATTTAGCATAAGCACATTCCACACTCAAGGGGTTAACTTGTATGTTCTAGGATTAGGGTTAAGAAGGAAAAAAATCTAAATTTTGAAAAATTAGGGCTCATGGGAATTGAGGATTTTGGAATTAGGGTTTTAAGAAATTGAAAAAAAATATAGGAAATTGAGGATCTAGGGTTTAGGGATGGCAAAGAGTTTTGATAGGGGAAGCAATAGAAAGTAAGGGATTGGGAGGTTGTTTATACGGTCAGCCTAAAGGCTCGCACATGTGGCCAAACGGTCGCACGTGTGTTGTTGGCTAGGGTTTTAGGGTCCTCAATGGTTGGGTTCGATTGGGGTTAAAGTTGGATAATGAAAAGTTGATGAAAAAAAAAATGATTTGGATGATTTTGGATGTGAAGGGAAGAAGAAACCTAAAGTTCTAAAAAAATATATCTTTTATGATAGAAAGGAAGAGGGAATGAAGATAATAGATGGAAGCCTCGCACCTCCGTTGAATGGGGAATAGAATCACATCACACCTAAACTCGAAATCACATGAAGAAGAGAAAACACAACCTTTTTGTTCAAAATAATGGCATTAGGGCTCCACACACACCTCTTTCTCTTTTATAGTCTCAAAAAAAAAAAAAAAAAAAAAAAAAAAAACTTTTACAAAAAAAACTTTATAAAGATACTTACTAAATTAAAAGTTATTCCTAACTCCCTAATCTCAACACAAATATAAGCTATATCAAAAATAATGAAGCATGTAAACAATTTAAACAACCAAACTATTTTGTGGCCCATGGGAGGTCCACAATCAAGATGTATGATAATGATGATCCAACAGTCCAATCATCGTGTCCACCTGATCCAATAGTCTAATGTATCCATCAAGCTCTTATATGCAACCCACGTGCATCTTCCTAGTGTGGGGTCTTCAAAGATGCACAAACATGCATGTGGGGTCTTCAACGTGGCTAGGAATGTGAATTGGACCAAGTGGGCCCCATGTAATGGTCGTCTAGCTATAAGGAGACTGGCTCAGCCCTCCTTCAGTATGGTTCTTAGATGTCCTCATCAAAAAGACAAAGCAAATTGTTTGTCGTGGCATTCTCTGCTTCCCAAGCAAATGCAAACATATCAACATAAACTGATTTTTCCCCTATTTTTTCCCCAATCCAAACATGCCCCAAGGGGCAAACATTTCTGAAATTTTGAAACCTATCAATCTTAGGTCCTAGTGTTTTTGGAGGCTCTCTCTTTTTTGGATGGGAAGGATATTGTAACAATTGCAACATAATAGGCTCTAGTGATGTTTTCCAACACTCAAAACAAACTGAATCTGTAATCAGAAGACAAAACTAAGCATTACCAACGCTTGAAGCCACCAAAGCTACTTGAGAACAATTGCCGCATTTCTCAAAGAGAGACATCTCTGAATATACTCATTTGGAAGCGATCTAATACGCTTGAAGACATCTACACTTGCATAACGGAGGCTAGTCCTGGGATCGATATACGGTGCCTGCACAAAAAACCAGTCACCAGTTAAACACAAGATCAACCAACTTCGTTCCTATCATATGTTTCTTTCTTTTTCTCTTTTCTCTCAGGATGTGGAAGAAATAAAAGGGCTGTGCAAGACAGATGCGACAAAGTAAAATAATAGCTACAAGCATATAGTTAAGCAACTTGCAATTTGGCTTGGAGGTACGTAGATTCATAACAATGGCATGAAAATTCAGTAGCCAAAGGTTAAAACACACCATAAAGTAGGCATGCAATTGAAAAAATAAACAGATATTCGGTAAAAAGGTTTGCTCCAATACATCCCAACATATCGATATGTCAGAACTTTAGCCTTTGAATCTGTGTCATATTCCAATGATCCAAACCATTTATACGAAGATTCTCACATTGTATGGTGGAAAGACAACAAATAAAAGCTCTCAATAGGATTATTTCAACCCTTCGATAACTTCAATTTTTTTTCCTTTGAACATGAACAGTCACCGTAACCTTTGTACAATCAATGGGTTGAAATATTCAATCTGAGAGTTGTTTTGGGCCCCCCATCCAAGGGGAGCCCAATCAAATAAAAGGGTTGTGTCATTCAATAAGGCCTAAATCCAACAGCTGTAGTCCCATCCATGGTATGCCAAAATGGTTGTGTAACAGTAACAGTGGTAATCGTTACGCGTTACAAGGCCAAAACAACCATAACTGCCATTACAGAAAAAATGGCAGTAACGGCCACATAACAGTCCGCGACGGCCCCAAAACATTTTTTTTTTTTTGTAACTACAAAAAAAAAGGGCCATCACTGCCCGTTCATAATGGTTACGCAGTCGCCGTTACAAGCATTACCATTACCATTATAGAACGCCTTGGTCCTGACATATCTTATTGTAATACATAAGGATGCATTCGAGCAAACCATTTCAGTAAATTATTTAGTCACACAGCAGTCAAAGGGAAGCATGGTCTTATCAATGATTAAATAACCCACCAACTGAAAACTTGATGTAATACATTAGACATAATATGCATTTTTTCTGGATGACAATAACTTATTAGAAGGGATCCCAACCAACAAATTACAGGAAAGAAGAAACAGATGATGAGGGATCATCCCTCCCTAAAACCCCTAAAATCTTCCCCCATCCTTCGTCTAATCCAACTCTACAGTGTCCCCAAATGCTTTGTACAAACAGCCCATGAAATAACCTTAACTTTCTCACCCACAAAAACCCCTCCTAGATTCTGCCTTGTTATGAGGAATTTCTGACACATGGAGAATGGGAAATAGCTTCCAAATAAAGAAACAACAAAACTTTTACAGGAGTTATCTACCTGGCAAGGATGATGGGAACATGGAAGAAGTGGGTGATAGTTAAGAAAGGCAGTTGATCTCAATTTTTCAAAATTTTGGCTCTTGAAACGATACATATTGGCATCCATGTATTTAGGCCATTAAACGTAACATGTCATTTCTAACAACATAAAACTTTTCCCAATCTTGTGTTGTGTTTGTGATACATTCATTTTACATACAGCGTTGTTAGTGTTAAAAACAGCTATTTGCATATGCACCCTTCCATTTTGTCTCTACAACAAAAATACCCTCCTTTTCGTATTTGTGAATAACACCTGACCTTTATGTATTTGTGCAAAAAAAACATATAGTTAAATTCCATCGATGTATACAGTGTTAATTTTGAGTCGTTAGCATGTTTAAATACCATTTTACATTCTTCAATGGGATAACATGCCTTAAATGATAGTAAGGCCTTATAAATGCTGTACACAATACATTGGCAATATGCAACGAGGAGCTGGAGGGGAGACAAACAGAGAGGGCAATGGCTACAGGTTGGGAGGGAGGGAGGGAGGGAGGGAGACTTTGTTAGGTTATTTTGTGGGTTTCTATTTGATACTCTAGTAGAGTATGATGGTCGATATACGGGCATTCAAAAACTAGTACATGTGGCATATAATTTACACAATTTAAACCATCAATATACCAGGACATGCCATTGATAGACAGCAGACAAATTTTCCCATGCATTCAACATTGTTGCGCTCTAAATGGCCATCTGTTTGTTGAAACAGACCACCCACTTCCTTTCATTGATCATCCAAAAAAATGAAGATCAATCGGCTAATTAATAAATCAAACTATTGTAATTATTAGTTTAAGTTACCTCTAAAACAGGATCAGCGATATAAACAGTTTTAAGTTGTGACGATGCCACTTGTGCAGTTTTTGACATCATGAATATCACCTTAACAACCTAGTAGAGTAACTAACATTTTCCAAATCAGAAGGGGCAAAAACTTAATTTGGTATCTTAGCTAACACTAGTTATGCTATCATCTTAAAACAGTCACAGTTTGGGGATTTGTTTATAAAGGACAAAGGAATGGTGTTATTACAAATATGAAAACTAGAGGGGGCTTTGTCTTGTATTGCTAAAAGGAAGGGTTGTATATGCAAAAACCTCTAAAAAATATTTATCATATGAAATACAGAACCATGGTTGATCAGGGTTTAGCTAAGGATCAGTAACATTACTGCAATGCTTCTATGAGGGTTCTGCTCCATGCCCTTCTGAAGTTGGACTAAGATCTCTCTCCCCTTCTGTGAGCATCTGATCAAGAACACTGGAGAAGGATCTTTTGACTAGTGAAATGTTCAGAATGCAACCACGATACAGGTACAAAACCGCCTCCTGTGGCAGTGTAACCCCTGATCTATGATACACAGGCAGCTCAAGGGAGGAAAAAACTGGAATACCAAACTGAGATACTCAGACGAGGATATGGACAAGGATCCCTCTTTTCCAAAGAGTTCCAACTCCAGATTTACCTCGGTTTTGAACTGAAGACCTAGTTATCTAGACTTGACGGAGTAACATACAAGCTGGGCTAATCGTGCATGTAAATTTTGTTGCAGAAATCATTTTCCACGACTATAGTTGTGAATTGTAACTAATCCTTGCCATAACTGTCCTAAGAAATCAGAGTTTAGAGGACCCCTGACTCAACCTTTCCATAGTTGATCCTCACAAGTCACACCCATGCTCACCAAAGAGCACACCCTTCAAAACCCTATTATAAAGGACAGCTAGGCCTTAAAGATGATACACACCAGACGGCGTCTTGAAAGGTATCTAAAAACATGAAGATTTATGAAAATATAAGATGAAGTATGGATTCTTGCAACACCTCTTGATTAGTTCTTTCCACCATGTACATTTGGAGATAGACAAGGCAGTATAGTCTCAGTGACTCATGCACTGAGGATGCTTCTGAACTAGCATTATTGATTCAGGTTGAGATCTCTTTGATGTCACAGTCTCTTTTTCTTTTCTTTTTTTTTTAATTGTGTCATCACTTAATCAACGTGTTCACTATTTTTTCTGCTTTGATTACTTAGGGGATGTTTGGGGCGAGGGATTTGTGAAATCCATGGATTTCAAATCTCCCCTATTTATCGTTTGCAGGGATTGTCAAATCCATGGATTTCCTAAATGCAAGCCTCCATAAAAGAAATGAGAAACTCTTTTAAAAGAAAATTATAAAAAAGGCAAATCCTTGAAATGAGAAACTCTTTTAAAAGAAAATTATAAAAAAGTAATTCATTTTGCAATAAATGCTCTACCATTGCATAAATGCTCCACAAATCCATGGATATGTAGTCTGATTCCCAAACAATGGACTTTGGAATTTGCCAAATCCAAATCCAAATCCGAATCCAATGCAGATCCATGAATTTGATGACTTCATGGATTTACAAAATCACTCTCTCATTTCCTTAACCCCAATCAGGGCCTTAGTGTCCATGCCTACCTTTTCTTAATAAATGTTGCTACCAAATAAATAAATATGTGAACTTTTGATTATCATGCTTGAGTGATGCAGGCCACAGATCTCTCTCTATCTACACACACACACACACACACACACACACACACACACACACACACACACACACACACACACACACACACACACACGTTTACATGCAATGGACTGGAATGGTCATGAATATAACCAGGAAAAGACAAAATAAAATAAAAAAATCGTATGGGAAGAAAAGGCTAATGTAAATTCTGATCGAATTCTAAAAGAAGAGGCTACATACCTCAAACCCTGTTATGTCACAAAATTTCTTTGATGGATACATAGAGGGAGGTGATTCAATATTTACATCTGAAAAACAAGATAAATGGGAGTCAAAATTGATCCCTTTGGGAAGCTTTAAGTTCAAGTTTTAGAAATGTGAATATTATCAGCTTTCAACACTGTTTTGAAGAATAAATAAAGTTTTTGACTTAAAAGCTGCTTGTAAACTTAGCAGGGAAGTGATCCATTCATACAAATGATAAAGTATGTCAGGGTCATCAATGGGCTCGACCGGGGCCAAGAAAAACCAAAACTATGAATCGGCCGGGACCGAAAGGTCCAGCTTGACAATTTTAGAAACCAGGCCCAGATCAACCCAGACTCAACGTGTTAAAAGCCCTGGAAGATATGGTGTTTTCAATCTGTAGAGACGTGTAAAAAATGACAGTAAAATGATGCCTTCGCAACAAACTAAGATATGCATCGCTGAAACTTCAGGACCCAAATGCAACAAAACAAAGATCAGCATAACTGCAAATACAAAGAGGAGATGCAAAAGCCTAGAGCAACCACTCATCCATTGAAACCAAACAAGCTTGATATCACATCATAACTAGGTGTGGCAATGGGCTGGGCGGCCTTAAACTTGGCCTGATCGCAGGCACAATCTAGAAATTTAGTGCTATTCTCTAAATTTGAATCTTCAATCATTTAAATCTTTTCCTTACAGGGTCAGCCCTGGTCTGGCCCGGCTCAATAAGGCCAAGGCCTTTTTCAGGCCAACTAGGTCGGGAGCAGGGCTAAGGAGACTAGGGCCAACCCTGGCCCAGCCCATTTCCACACATCATAACCAACACAGCACAGATGCCAACCTATGAAGTCCAAAGGACAATCTGAGCAGTTGCTGGTATCCAATTGTATCACATACAACGCCTCCATCCTAGGAAGAATATTTCACATTTTACTTCCATTAAAGCATTCACAATTTTACCATTCTTAGGAGAAAAATTATCCCTAACAAAGCTTCGATGTCCTGGCTTGATCGAGTAACAATATGAAGTGCGACTAAATTGATAGGTTGTCGAAGTCGCATACTTGTTGCAAATTTGATGCAGACATTAGTGGTGCACCCTTTAGAGTGTACCAGAGGAGGAGGCGTCGCCGACAGAGTACCGGAGTGGAAGAGTTGATGTGGATGGACGTTGGGTCCATTGGACCCATTTTCTGACGCGCTACGAGTACAGGAGCGGCATGACTAGGGGTGTACATTGAGTCAAACCGAGTTGAGTTGGCCTTAGCTCGACTTGGCTCGGCCACTAGCTGACCTCAGCTCGAACTCGGCTCGGCTTGGTCCTCGAGCCTAACTGGCTAGCTCGGCTCGGTTCGGTCAGCAGCTCGGGCCAGTTCGAGCCAAGTTCTCCATTGCAGCATTTTCACAAACACCTGAACTGCACCTTCAAAATCTCACTGTATCTGAGACAGCAGCAATGGTTTTACAGGTATTTCATCAAACACCTTCTAAGCACATTCTAAGCACCTTCCAAGCAACATAAAAATCAAGAAAAAAAAAGGGTGTTGGTTTCACATACATTACTTCCTTGCCACCTGCCACACTTCTTCAAGTCATTTCATCAAACACTTGGTGAGCAACATCAATATCAAAGTACACCGAATTGGTTTGATCCAAGTTCGATTCGAGTTGCGTTCGATCTGAGTCGAGTCGAGCTGGGGCCAGCTCGAACTCATTTTCGAGCTCAAAAAATCAGCTCGACTCAGCTCGAACTCAGCTTCGAACCGAGTCGAATCAAACTTTTTCGAGTCTAGTCGAGCGAGCTAACCGAGCTAGCTCGATTCGTGTACACCCCTAGGCATGACCACACCCTGACCATAGATCCATGGGTCGGATTTCACACCCTACCACATGGGTGTTTTAGTTTTAGGCGTTTTTGTTCTTTTTTCTTGTTTCAGGCGCTTTATTGCACTTTCTTTATTTTTTAGTCTTTTTTGTTATTTTTCTTGTTTTCGAGGGCTTTAGTGCATATATACTTTTTCCATAGCTTATATATACGTTGTGAGAAACCCTATTTTCATTATTATTGAATGAATAGAAATTTGTCTCCTTTCTTCCTCTTTATTCAAGAGATTAGGGTTTCAAGATTGGCCCTTGGGTGTTGAGGATTCCACCTCGATTTCAGGTTTCCTTCTTTCTAGATCTTCGAGCTGCAGGAAAAGGTAAGAAACATCCTCTTCATTTTCTTTTGACGGCAGAAGGACCCGTACTTTCTTCATCCCGAACCCTTCATTCTTCACCCCTTTCATTCCTCTCTGGATACCCCCTTTCCAATTTGAACGGAAAAGAGAGATGGTTAGTCAATAGAATCAAATCCAAACTTGACCATGGACTGACTTATGCTAGATTTGGGATATCCGCATATCCCTAGGTCCTCCATTTTTACTGTTTACGCGATTTTATGCTAAGGGGCATGATCCTAACGGAATGACCTCATATTTGTGTTGAAATTTACCCAATCCCTTTGATTGGAAACGGTTAGTTGATTCGTGTATTTACTTGAACATTCTTTAACCTGATTATACATGCATCTAGGATTAGGTCATCACATGTCCCTGCATCAAGGACCAACTTAAAGACCTGGGAATTGACTAAATGGCTTTTTCTTTCTTGAAGAGTGGAAGAGCCAATAAAAGCATTGCTTAATAACTAAATTGAATATTTAAAAATGGGGGGGGGGGGGGGGGGGGGGGGTATGATATCATATGAGTCCACAAATCTTCAAACTCCAATTGGTTGGGAGGTCTCTTTAGGGAATCGAATCCAGACATCTTCGAGGTGGGAGGCATCTTAAGGAAGAAATAGGGAGATCAAATTGATGTTCATGGGCCCAAATAGCGTCAATATTTCTAACGTGTAGGATTGGAAGATATGATGGTTGGCACTAAATCCAATGCTTCAAACCACTCCATTTCTTTGTTTCTAATGATATTTTTGAAGAATTGAATCCATTGAATAGCATATGTTTCTGGGACTCCATGAAGCAAGAAGAAATAAGGAATCATTGATTTTCTAGAAAAATCAATTGATTTTCTAGAAAAATCAATTGATTTTCTGGAGGACAGTTCTAAATATCAGCATCGATGAGCATATTGACATAGTTCTAAATATCAGTATAGATGAGAATATCAGCATGGCCAAAAAATGCTACAATATGGCATTAGGTATTGGTATCAGGACCGTGTCGACCGTATCTGTAAAAGAAAAGTAAGCAAAAAATACAAATATATATATATAGGTAAAATAAGATAGCTATCATGACAGATTGACCTATTGTAAAGTGGGGTGTTGATTTTTTTTTTTTTTGTAAAAAATAATGATATATGTCAAAAATTGATATCATATGTTTCTAATGTGATTATCTATTACATATTGGACTGTTAACTATCAAGCATCAACTATGAAGCATGAATGAAATCATAATATATTACTAATGAAAGTGTAAAACACTTATAAAACTCCACAACAAGTACCCACTGGCCACTGCAAAAACACCAAAATAAAGAGAAAGTGTTATAGATTTGCATAATGAACGAAGAAACTAAGCACATATTTAAATAATAATAATATTTATGATAAAGTTTTTTTTAAGCAAAAAATTATAAAAATAATAAAAAATAATTGGTAGATTTATGTTCAAGACGAAAAGATTTCCCTAAAATTATTCTAGAAAACAAAATTAAAAAAAATGCCCACCCAAAAAAAGGAAAAAATGTTGAAAAATACGAATTAAATCAATCCATGCCCTAAATTTGTAGATCTATAAATTTAAAACAATAATCATGCATCGTTAGTTCATTACAGTTTGCATATGAAAAAAGAAAAAAACAAGTCTAAAAAATTCAGTGTAAATGCCAAAATATTTTTTAAAAATCCCCAAATCAATACCAAATCAAGCATGATTTGATCGATTGATGTTTACAATGTTATGTTGAGCTGATTTCAAGAACAATATATAAAAATAAAAGATTTTTTAACATTTTTTTTTCCATTTTCTCCAAATCGGGTCCCTAGCCCGATAGGGCTTCAATTCTTCAATTTCAATTAACAAATCACCAAATTGATCCTCAGATCTAGTGTAGATGTGATCGAAATTGCCCCCCATGATTTGTGGTTGCATTTCGTGGGTGTATGTGTATGAACCTATGATTGGGCCCACTAGTAAATACACATAGGTCTTTTATGTTATGGACCTTTGTCCATAATTTTTCAACCTTTGATCTTTGTTTCATGCTTTCTTTATTTTCCTCTTAGCCTTCCATTAGTTTTCCTCCATACAAGGGCACATATGTAATTTATCTTTTATATAATTATAAATAAGAGAGGATTGGACATCACATCCTCATATATACTCTCTCTCTCTCTCTCTCAAATTCTCTCCTTCTTAACATGGTATCAAAGCATAAGTGCTCCTAGGGTTTCTTCTTCTTCTTCTTCTTCTTCTTCCAGGGTTTCTTCGTCTTCTTCTTCTTCCTCTTCTTCTTCTTCTTTTTCTTCCAAGGTTTCTTATTCTTCTTCTTCTTCTTTTAGGGTTTTTCTCCTTCTAAGGTTTCTTCAATTTTTTTTAAAGGTTCAAAATCACGGGTTGCGGGATTTGAAGCCCTTACTGATTTTTCCATTGTCCAATTGAAGATGTTCCTGGATTTTTTTAATTAAGTAGATTCATTGTTGCCTTGGCTAAGATTTGCTGGATTTTTTCTCTTGAAACGGATTTTTGTGTTGCCTTAGCTAGGATTTGCAGGATTTTTCCTCTTGAAGCAGATTTTTTGTGCTGCCTTGGCTAGGGTTTACTGGATTTTTCTTGTTGAAGCAGATTTTTATGTTGCTTTGGATGGGATTTGCTAATTTTTTCTATTAGGGCAGATTTTTTTTGCATTTTTTGCCTAATTTTCAGCAACTATATTTTTGTATAGCAATTGGGTTATTGATCTTATTTTTTAGTTTTTTTCTTTTTTCCACAAGAACCCCTTCCGTATGCAATTGGGTTTAGACATGCGTTGGAATTTCTTATCGCAGTAGTTCGTTCTCCTTAATATTGTTGTTTACAGTAGTGTTTTGGCATTGGTTGTTTCATATTCTATATGGCTTCATCATCCACATCTGAGGCTATAGACCCCGTGGATTCCAGAATGGAACGGTTAGTTATTCATTCTGAGAACTCTGGCCGGCAAATTACAACACATACACTAAAATAATTATCTTCAGTGGTCTAAAGCAGTTGAGAGGGTTGGACATCCAACCCCATATGCTCTTTCTCTCAAATTCTCTCCTTCTTAACACATTTCCAAAAGGTTTTTTAAAAAATTATAATTCTGGAAAATTCAGAAATTCTAAATTACTATAAATAAAAAAAAAAAAAAAAAAAAAAAAAAAAAAAACAAATCGGTTATTGTAGTTAAATTTCAAAAAAGTAACATATATATCAGAAAAATCCAAAAAAAAATCCAGATCGCTAGGCTTTAATTCTTCGATTCCACTCAAAATCGGTTATTCAATCCTCCAAATGCTTGTAGATCTTGCCAAAAATCTCTCTAAAATACACTGTCGAAGAATTTGATGGAAAAGAGGAGAGAGAAAGGAGAGATCAAAAAGGGGAGTAAAGCAGTGCCGATTTATGGCCATTTATACCCGTATCGATCAAACCCATATGGGTACAGACGTACAGTATATCAGTGCCAATACAGGCCGATATTTGCCAATATAGTGCGGAATTTTTGTGTCGGGCCAATACGACCCCATATTGTGTATCATATCAGCCGATACAATACCGGTATACAATATGGATTTTTATAGATGAGACATCTTGCAAATCATTCTTACTATATAAAAAGAAAACACCAAGCAAAAAAAAAAAAAAAAAAAAAACCCTTAATGCTCCGGGTGGAAAGATATAATCTTGGAATTTTGTGCACATCCAAATCCTTATTGATTAATTCATCACAATTATAAAAAAAAAAAATTCCTTCTTAACTTTTTCTTTCCCTCCTTGGCCAAGGTTAACAAGCTTATTAGGCCTTGCTATCCTCTGTTAGTGTCTGTTTATCCATATGTATAGAGAGGCAGATGTACATGCTAAGGAAGTTGTCGATGGAATTGAGTTGTGTGCGAAGAATGCCTACACATTATCTCAATGGATATTGATATTGCTCCTCCTTGAATAAAACTTTGGTTATTAGCAAAGAAAAGGAAAACATCTTAAATCCAGTAGAATACTAAAATGCTAAGCTGCTTGAGCAATGCTTATGGCAAAAGAAAACTGCACATCCAAAGAAACATAGGTTAAGCAATTAAACGAACTGCAAGTACAACAGCTAAAAGCAGCTAGTATAGGCTCACAATTCAAAAGGCAACAACACTGTGAAAAGGGATGTGCATGATATAGCGGACTCATTAATGCTTAAAGGTACAAAATCAGGGTATAAATCTCCAACATGGAAAATTGAATAACAGGAGAGCCGCAACATATTAGCAGAGAATCACAACATAAAATACCTACAATTAGGTTCATATGTAGGATAATTCTGATAGTTTTCAGCTTGAAGAATCTGCTTTAAATGCTTCCAATGCCTGCCTCTTGCATGCCCTTTTGGGTACTTGTCTGACATTTGTATCCTCTTAAATGTAAGAACTGGAGGCAATAGAATATCAGCAGCTATGACCTCTGACTCCATTGTAGCTGCATAATAAAACGGCATTGCTGAGTCATAAAGACTTTCCCAGGAAACAAAGATCTCAATGAAGCATGACAATAAAATTCTAGAGAAAAAAAAAAATCTCTGATCAATTATTACTGAAGAAATATGCAAAATAAAATGACGAGGGAAATTATAGGAGGTTGTAGCTGTCAATAGACTGTAAGGAGAAAGCACCGTTGTGGTCAGCATTTCAAAGCAAATGCATTTTAAGAATACTTGGCAGGGAAAGATAATGCAAGTAAATAAGCATATAAGATGTCTGCTTCCATCTTAGCAAACATAAATTGCACTGATTTAACATTTGAGAAAGAGAAACATCGTTGTCCACCAGGAGGTAACTCGGGTTCGCTTGAACCCTAAAAGATGACAATAGCATCACGTGCAGGCATTCCTTCTTTGATATAGTATATATTTACAGGATTCTGGTATGAATGGATTCAATGGTCCACCTTTCTATATTTACAAATTACAACGAATTTAAATATGGCTACATGTTCACTTCATTGGTCGGGCCAGTTTAACTGGTTGGGGTTGCTTTTATCATTGTTCGAAGTATCGCCGATATTATCGAAATATCCCCGATATTATCCATATCTCCAGCTCGGCAATACAGATAGCACTCCAGGTATCGGCGATGTATCACCAATATTTTTTACTGTGTAAATTCCAGGGGTCGCTTGTATTGCCAATTTATTGATATTGCAATGTATTGCCAATATTTTCAACTATGTAAATTATAGGTGTCGCTCGTATTGCCAGTGTATCAACGATGTTTCAATAATTTCACCAATGTATCAATATCGATATCGCCAAAAATCCATTTATTAAAAAAAAAAAAAAAATCATTTCAATTTTTTTAATGGGTGCATGGTTGTATGCAGTGTTCAATTTGTTGATATTATCATTATCACAACATGGGCGATATCGAGACCACAATCTTTCGTTTCCTTTCCAGTTGTCGATGATTTCTTGGCGAAATATCTTGTGTTGTCGATATTTTAAAATATCGATGGATGTTTGGATGGAAGGTTGGATGGATAGATGGGATGGATGAGATGGTTGGATTGATTTCTTATGACAACACATGCTTTTAGGCCCCCGTTAAATGGAAATTATCATATATGCATTCTTTTTGCAATTTTATTTTACTCCTCAATATGCAAATATGTATATTTTAGCATCTCCTGAAGTTTCACTAAAAAATTCCACCACTTTCCCCATGTTTCCCTGCATTTTGATCATGTGAAGACCCCAACAAGTTTCGCTAGCCAGGAATACAGGAACAATATTGATATCGTCGATAATCGAAAATGCAAGGAAACATGGGGAAAGTGGTGGAATTCTTTAGTGAAACCTCAAGAGCTTAACATTGGAGCTTGGCTGATTTGACAAACCTTTCAAGGTGAGCTTGTGGATCGAGTCGAGGCGAGCTTACCTCGAGTCGAGTCAAGCCTGCTCCCACCTCAATTTATTATATTTCTTGCTACAAAATACAAATTAAAAGTCAACAACATTACGTCCAAAATATCCCACATGCTACAACATCAAGACAAACAAAAAGTCTCACATATACTATCTAGATACCATAACATCAAGTTCAAAAAGTGAAAATATATTACAAAATATAAAAGGTTAAACAAAACTTTAAAAGTATACATTCCTTCATACAATTTTAGATGCATTCTCATCTTGACTTCCATTCTCGTCCTCATCCTCATCAACATCGAAACTGCTACCGCCTCAAACTGGATGCAACCAATCTTGTATACATATTAGTGCTTCAATTGTTTTCGAGGCGAGTGAGCTTCGATACTTGCTCACAACCCTGCTCCCCATGCTAAAAGCCAATTCTGAAGTCACAGTTAAAATTGAAATTGACAACATGTCTCGTGCCATTACCGAAAGTCTAGGGTATTCACAAGTTCTTGACTTCCACCAACCAATCTTGTGTACATATTAGTGCTTCAATTGTTTTCGAGGCGAGTGAGCTTCGATACTTGCTCACAACCCTGCTCCCCATGCTAAAAGCCAATTCTGAAGTCACAGTTAAAATTGAAATTGACAACATGTCTCGTGCCATTACCGAAAGTCTAGGGTATTCACGAGTTCTTGACTTCCACCACTGCAAAACATTAAAATCATCTTCTTGTAACCTTATGACCGGCTCCTTCAGATACTTCTCCAATTCTGATTCGGTTTCCTGCATCTTCGCTTCTTCTTCGTCTAAAAAAGACATAAAATCACGAAGTCGCGTTCCTTCGGTAGAAGTACTACACATAGATTGAGGAGTAACTATTGTACTAGATGTTGCGACAAAAGTACCAACATATGAAGTGAACAACTCTTTAACTGCAGCATGAATAATGGTGGTCTCTGTTGAAACTCTTTCAGAACTGGAATAAAGCAACCTGAAAACGTACCTAACCATTGCCATCTTGTACCGTGGATCCATAACAACTGCAATGGCCATTAACAAATGGCAGTCGGCCCAATACTTATCAAATTTCATTTGCATTCCCAGAGCCATCATTTGTAAAAAATCTGGACCCTCATCAGCACATTTTTTTAGAGCGTGCAAAATGAAAATAATTTCTGGAAGAAACTGATTTGCCGTAGGATACTTATTCGCCGAAAAAATCTTCGTACAGTCGTAAAAAACTTTGAGAAACTGATGAACATGTTTAGCTTTCATACAGTCTTCATCACTAGGCACGTATGTGTACATTTTATCACGCACCGCAAGTTCAGATAATGCAACTTTAAATTCTAAAGTAGTATCCAACATTTCATAAGTTGAATTCCAGCGCGTACAAACATCTAACTTCAATTGCTTTTTAGATTTCAAATCCAAACATTGGATTATATCATTCCACGTACTCAGTCTTGAAGGTGACCCCCTATATATTTAACGTTATCTCGTATGTTGGCGATCGTGGAGTCAATTGCTTTCAACCCTTCTTATACAATCAAGTTTAGTATGTGAGCACAACATCTGACTTGAAATATTTTACCCCCAAAGAATAAATTTCCAGCTGCCTTGAATTGACTACGTAAGAAAGAAACTAAAGTGTCATTGGAAGAGGCATCATCTAAAGTTATTGAAGAGATTTTCTTTTCGATGCCCCACTCAACAAAACAATCGTAAATGCATTCCGACATTACCATATCAAGAGGAACATAGCAGAAGTTTATAATCTTCTTTTGGAGTTTCCAATCTGCATCAACGAAGTATGCGGTTAATGACATATATCCATTTCTTTGATTCGATGTCGTCCACATATCCGAAGTCAAACTTATTATTGATACAGATGTTAGAAGAGCTTTCAAGTTTGTTTTCTCAATCACATACATCTTCATGCACTCTCTTTTCACAGTAAGACGAGATACCTTCTCACACCTGGGATTAAGGAATTTGCAAAATCCCATAAAAACTTTGCTTTCTACCATGCTAAACGGCTTCTCATTAACTATCACCAATCTTGCACACCACTCTTTTAGTTTTTCTGGATCATATTTATAAGTGGAGAGTGTAGCTTGAGAGTTGTCATTTTTAGAAGCGGTAAATGAAAGCAGTTGTTGGACTCCACCCGTCAACGTTCTTGGTCTCTTCGCGCATTTATCAAGATGCCTCTGATAATGAGTAGTAGAAGAACCAGAATGCTTACCGTAAAGAGTTTTACAATACTTGCATTTAACCTTAATCGAACCACCTAGTAGCGTGATCTCATCAAAAAATTCCCAAACTGCTGATCTTTTTTTTCCTTTCACTGAACCTGAAGTCGTTTCAACTTTGTTTTCCAATATGTCTCCCTCCATGATAAGAGGAGAAGTGACCGACGCACCGGCACCGGGGGTACTTGAGTTTTCCTCACTAGTCATCTATAAATCAAAAGTTAACAAGGGTAAAGTAAGATCAGGGCTTTTACAAGTTGAAATAATTAATCAATTACATGTATATGTGTGTGTATATAAATATATAACACAAACAATATCGGGGCCCCTCCATAAACTGCAAGACACAAGTGTCTTAAATAGTCCCTAATAAATAAATTCACCATGGTACATACATATACATAACTATATATTGTCCCTGATTATTTCAAATTTTGTTTACTAATTGTCTCTAAATATCTCATCTATTCTTACTTGTCTCTATATATAGGTGTTGGTTGTCTCTATCTCATTCGGTAACATACCATGTACTATCCTCATACAGTTTACATGTGAGATGAAATTTCGGCAACATCTCCCCATATTCTCCAGATATATGTAAAATTCAATACTAATTGGCTGCCACATATAATCCATTACACGTGGATAGAGGAAACCAATTAGTAAAGAACCACATATCCGGAGAAAATATAGGGAGACGTTACCGAAATTTCAACTACATGTAAACTGAAAATGAGGACAACCTAAGTACATGGTATGGTATCGAACTGTCCCAAATGGGACAATTTAGGAATCCATAAAGAACAAGCATTTTCAGTCAAATGATTGTACTTGATCAATATAAATTCTTAAACGGGGGGATACATTGTTAAACCACTAGGTGGCCTAAATACTAATTAACAACATCAGTTAACAAAGAATTATAAGCATAAACATTTAAAGAACAAATATCGAAATATATAAGAAAAAGAATGAGATAATGATTTAAAGCACAAATATAAAAATATGGAAACATAAAATGTGCCTAAAAATTTATTAAACAAAAAAAATATACATATATCTTATGGAACTTCAATATTAAAATTTTGAAATATAGATTAACTTTCTACGGATTGAAGAATAGAATAGCCTACCTGATGGTTTGGATCTTATCTTTAGGTTTTTGGATTGCTCTGAATACACTAGTCAAAAGTTTGAACTAGTGCCAGAAAGAGGAAATCGATCCGATCTGTGGCAAGAAAAATAACCAAAAATCAACCAATGGGAGAGAGAGAGAGAGAGAGAGAGAGAGAGAGAGAGAGATCTTTCTCATATGAGTTAACTACGATCACTTGTTCAAAACTCACACATGCAGGATGAAAGATATCTTTCTCATAGTTATCCTCTCTTTTACAATTATTCACTCACTTTGGCCGATAAAAGCAAAGTCAAATGCTCCCTGGTTTCAAAAGAATGCCAAAACATGGCCGACCTTAGTACTTTTCTCCTTGTTTTTTCTTCCTTACCTTGTCATGTTATTCCAAGCACAAATAAATAAATAAATAAAATCTAAACCATCTATTTTGCACATCACGAACCACTAGACGCATTAATAGACTTGTGCAGATAGTGGCCCGCATCCTGGCATCATAACAGTACACATAGGTTCTCAATCAAGACAAGTGCGGATCATTGCCATGTAAACCTGACTATTATCCATTCACTCTAC